>CM057006.1:40312055-40642055 GCA_029891345.1 Dryococelus australis
ATAACCCACCAATTAATAGGGACTGCTGTTTTCCGGGTAGCAGTTCGAAACATCCAACCACGAAATTCGTTCTGGACTAACGTGTTTTGGTGCGGCATATTAAGTACACAACCAAACGCGTCATACATGAGATGATTTTACTAAAGTTTGATCAAAAAGTGCGAAGAAACAGTGAATTGGCAGTGTTTGAAAAAAAAATCGCCTTGGCAAATAGTTTCCAACAGAATTGCTTGTAAAATTACAGAATTTTTTTTATCAGCGTACGAGGCCATGCAGACCACAAAGATGATTTTGATTGTAATAATCTTGGAGATAATTTTTATTATATTTCATTAAAGAATTTGAGCTGTTCCAAAAAATTTAAATAGCGTTAAAATTTTACGTATAACAGGCGGATCCAAGCCCGATCTTACGTAGATGACACAATAATTATAATAGGTGATTTTTTTTTCTTTACATTAATGGTGTTTTTTATTAACCTTTACACTCTAAACCTGAAATCAGTGCCTGATAAATAATTAATTTGGAGGCTGAATTTCTTTGATTTTTTTTTTTTTTTTTGTGATTCACTCTGAATTTCGAGAATTACACGGTCATAAGTCACTTGTTCCTAGTTAACTTGCTTGGTTTACCAGTCGGCAGTAGACTATCAACTGGCTTTCAGTGAATGTTATTTCACTAGTTGATATCACTGATGAGGGCTTGGAGTGAAGGGCCTAAATGAATTCCGCTCGTTAACGAACTTAAAAACAAGGTAAACATTTGGCAGTTTGAGCGAGGACAAACTAAAACTCGTGACAACTCAAGAGTTATAAAATTAGGCCCATTTTTCGTAGACATCGTGACAGGTTGTAAATTGCGGGAACAATCCTGCAAAAAGAAAACTATATTTACATTTTCGGTTTGAGGAGGTTATAAAGTAGAGACTGGCATTGTACAAGTGCGTATCTGGACATCCCTGGCTATCGCCAGTTTTATCGCGAGCCTGCAGCTTATTAATTGATATGATAATTATGGAAGTGACCGGCCGACGACGTGGCCATGTAGGAAACAGACTGTGTGTGTGGGACATAAATTATCTGCTAACACGACAGTTGTTGTCCACAAGATTTCGGAAGCTAACACAAAGAAACTGAGAAAGAGCGATCCCAAGATAATAGTCTTCTCAAAATTTGTGGGCAAATATTTTGCAACATTTATCAATTTATTTTGCGTAATCTCTTCACAGTAAAAAAAAAAAAGTCTGTATTTGTTACAGTTATATCTTTGTAAACTAATCGATAAATATTCTCTTGTAGCTCTACAACTGGAATGAATTACATTTACAACACGTTATTTTATTAAAATGTAGTAGGGGCCGCGGTGGCGTGGTGGTTAGACTACTCGCCTCCCACCTAGGCGAACCGGGTTGCTCCCGGATTTTCGTATGTGAAATTCGTGCCGGGCGATACCGCTGGTCGGCGGGTTTACTCAGGGATCTCCCGTTTCCCCTTCCCTTTCATTCCGGCACTGCTCCATACTCACCACTCTTCAACCTCATTGGCTCTCGAGACCTCGATGCTAATGGCCGCCCAAATCTCTTTCAGCGGTGACCCTCCCATTTTATGAGGTAATAACAAAAATAAAGGTTTTTATCACGTCGGCATTCCTTTTTTAATGTGTTGTACCAGAATGTTCATACCTAAAAAGGACCGTGAAAAGACACGTTTCGGCCATTTTCACTATAACAAACACATACTTAAGAGGAAAATGGAGGAACTAAAAACGTATACAGACACGTAACATTTCGTAATGGCTATTCGTAAGCAGATCTCACTCGGGCACGTTAGACGGTTTTTTAATAAAACATTTTTTGCTGGAGCTCTGCACACCGTTCGGCGACCTACCCAGGCGGCCATCTTAAGGAGAAACCTTCTTCTGTCGTACTGGATTGTTGGTTTTTTTTTTCTAGTTTGTTTACATTTTTAAAAACGAATCCTAAAGTACCCTTGGACCAAAGTACCTTATTGACTTCCCACTCCAGTCACTAAAAAAATTGTAATTTTTCTGAGAAATTGCTTGTAACAGTACAAATACATCTCTTGTAAAACTACTCGATTGTAAAACTACCTACAAGGGCCATATTTGTAATAAACCTCAAGAAACGTTTGTACTATACTGACCCGTATCCACGAGCTTCAGCAAGATGACGGACACTCATTAACGTAAAACCTTGTATAGCTAGGGAACTGCAAAATTCGCGTTATTCTTCTGCGAGAGGATAGACTGCACTGCTTTATATACATGAGTTCAGCCCGTGGTTTTATTTGCCGCTGCACTTTAATCAAAGTCACATACCTCCTCGATTTCCTTAAAATATGTTGGCCACTCCACCGCTGAACTAACATTATTGGCTCAAGAGTTCCTTCGAGGCGCGCCAGACAGAGCTAATCCCAGGCAATGACTGAAGTCGGTCGAACGCAGTTATTTGTAGTTCATTCTGTCCTTAAATGATAACGCGAATTTCGCATGTCTCTAGGAATGGCCTGTAGTCCCCATGCTGGCGAAGTGTAACTTTTTTCCTTCCTTAAATTAACTCATATTTTTTATTTTTTCATGTTTTTTTTTTTTGTTACTCTCTATTATTAATTCATCGCATTTGTTTTCTAGAAAAAAAAAAAAGATATTATGTGTCCTTGCAAGAAAACTGTTTATAGTTTTACAAAGGATTATTTTGGCCCTTTTTTTTCTCCCTCGTCGTATCGTGGTACACGGGCGTAAGTTCGCCTTGCGGCACTGTGCACTACCATCTCTCGAGTGCCGCAAGCTTTATCTGCCTTCCAGGCGTTAGGCGTCTTTGGGATATGGAGTCCTACAGTTTATCCACTTTACGGCAACAGCGAAGAAAAACTTTGCCGGCGACAGAGTCAAAGCTGACTAGTCTCGGTTTACAGTATTATTGAGGCAGAAAATAGTTCCGATAGTATTCCGTAAATTAAGGGCGCTGGTCGCCAAAAAAAAATGTCATTATTTTGTATTTGTTCTGAATACTATTGAACTTGTAAATATCACTTGTAAGTATATAATAAAATTATATTCCATAGTTCTTTGCATTTTGGCATTTCTGAATTACAAGTATAGTAATTTTTTATGTACAAATACTGTGAAATAAACGAATTAACTTACATAAAATTGAATAAGGGTGACTAAATGTTAATGTATTAATTCATTTTAAGGTATTTGATAGAAACAATAAACTCCTACAAATCAAAGTTGAGAAATTTTTAAAAATTTTGAAGACATTTCGCTGCATAAATATAAATATTTCTAGAAGAAACTCGTGGTACAGGCCGTTCACGGTAAAGTGAGCACTTTTGAGGCCCTAGTTACTTTTTTCTTTCAACCAATCTATATACTTCCGCCCCTTGTTAATGTAAACCCTGCCATGTAAGTAACAAAGTGTATAGGTTCACCATACCCTAAACCAAACGTCTGAGGCCGTAATGTAATGTATTTATTGGTTAATATGTCTGATGAAACAGCTTAAAAAAAGTGCTCACTTTACACGTGAACGGCCTGTACCTCATTTCAATGTGAATTACATTATTTTCTTAAGTGAACTATTGTTATACTTGTAGTTCCCAAAAACACTAAAATTGTGATTTTGACACGCCATTATGCAAAAATGACTGATTCAAATGTAGAATTAATAATGTAACGCTTTGATTCGGGGGCACGCTTTCCCCCCCCCCCCCATTTCTGTTAGTTTTATGCGCTCGTAAGAGTACGATTTGGAGTCCGGAACTGAGTATATTTTATATTTACGAAGCTCATCGATTCTGCGGCAGTTAAGGCGTACTCACAACCATCCGTCGAACCCGTCAGTCAGTCATCCGTCTGGTTTTTCGTCCGTCAGTTGAAAGCGAATCAACAATCCGTCGTCAGTAGATCCTTCTGTCCGGCAAAATTTCAGCGCAACAACTTAACATCGCGATATTTCTTTCGTAGAAGGTATATTTTGGTTGGAAGTGCGTTTTCAAGGGAGAAACATTTCGGGGAAATCATTTTTTTTTTTTTTTTAGTGATAAAAATTTATACTGAATTATTGTTTACGTTTTAAGTTCCTGAATTTACCACCAAGATAAATAAACACATATCCACCGCCTTGCGTATTATTTCAAAGTGCGTATTCGCTCCTACGGAATGTCGTCAGAAGGCGGTGGCCCTTCCGTCCGTCCGTCGAAAGTTTAAGTTCGATGTTTATTTGACGGATTGACGGATAGAAAAAGAAGTTACCCTGTGATTGGTCGGAGATTACGTGACCGCCTGACGGACGGGCGACTGACGGATGTGACGGATGGCTGTGGGTCCAGCTTAAGGATATCCACGCCGCTTAGATATATTTCTTCAAACAACAGAAAGTAGCGTCAGGCACCTGCAATAGATAACTACACTTAACACACGCAAACATTACTAGAAACTGAAAGCGATTTGAAGTTAAAATTGTTCATATTTACGTTTCTTTTTATTATTATTTTCATTTTTCTATTGTAACCAAGTTATCATCCAGTTTGTGTCAAGAAGCCATAAAACAGCCTCAGAATCCAGGAAACAATTTCAACAACCTCCCAATTCATTTACCCCCCAAAAATTCTGCTGTTCGTGTAATTGACGTGTATTAAGCCGTTCGCCATCATATAATAAATGTAGTATATTAAGGGTGGAAACGCTTAATTATTTTCGCGAAGTTGTTTGATGACAAAAGATTATTTCGCTGTCGTTTCAGAGCTATTTTCAGTTAGTCACGTATTGTCCCTTGTTTCAGTGATAAGTCTTTAGTGAGTTGTGTAGGTGTTGTTTATATTTTGCACTAAAGTGTTGATTAAGCTGCGTTTACGAAGCAAATACAACAATTAGGAATACTTTTAGAGCCTGCTTTGAAACAATTTGTCGACCAACTTGAAAACACATTTGGCTAGTTGTGTTCCCTTTCTACCGCAGTATCTTCTGGAAAAAAATTCGGATATTGTCCTTAGACTTTAGTGAGAAATCTTTGTATCTAGATTGATGAATTATTAAACCAAAAATATTGGTTCTAAGCTGCAAAATGGCAATTCGTCAGCCCAGAGGTGATTCCGTTAATCAGTCCTTAAACCCTGATTATGAATTGCCAACATTTTAGAAGGCTTTCACATACAACATAACAAGAGCCGCAATTTTATGGAGCCAGAAAGATACATTTCGTTCATGTTCATTTCTGAGAGGAGGTAATCCGATTGCCTTCGTGGATGCACGGATTGGATTCTTCAGCTGCGTGTTGTGCGGTTTTCCCATGCTGCGAAATTGAAAAGAAAAATGCGAAATGTTGCGCTTGGCATTTGCCACTTTGCACACAGGGGAAAAGTTTGTACTTTCAAAAAAAAAAAAAAAAAAAGCTTTGGAAACTACTGTTGCCAAAAAAAAATTTTGTGGGATTACAAGTTAAGCTTGTAAATTTTACAACTGTCAGTATTCCTGCGAGTATTTTTCTATACAGTTATACAAAACCTGTTTTTTTTTGCACAAGTACAAATGCAACAAGTTTGCGAACAAATTGTTTGTGTTAAGTACTAGCATTTGTATTATTGCAGGAAATCTTGAATTCGCTTGACAACTTGTTTTCCTGTGTAGAATCTAATGTGTTACGTTGTTAACCATCTCAGCTCCATACATTATCGATTAACAATTCACTTCCAGGTTTTATATTCGGCTTAATATGTTGCGGGGAACTAATTAATGTGTTTTTTAAATTCTGGTTGTTTGTAACAAGTGCCTATTGTTTAAGGTTAAGTATGATTTTCACTTCAGATTTAAATACCGGAAAGATCAGAGACAAAGGGATTTCTTGATTGACTGCGACAAAACAATACTAATTTCCGACTTGCTTTTCTGATATTTTTTAAGCTCGTCTTCCAGCCGGTCCGGCTTACATTTTACATATGTTAACTTAGCGATAGCGGTGGCAAATCAGTAACCAAGCATTTTTTAATGAAGCTTAGATTAAATTTATTGCACTCGCCTCAGAAAATTGTTTCATTGAAAAATTCGTCACTAGAAGCTAACGATAACACAATAAACGCCACTTTCAGAAGGAAAAATCATCACGCGAATTTACTTCATCGTTGTACAAGATGGTTTACGGTTTATTCAGCTCTGAAACAGATTTCATGCTGCTGACTGCACATATTTAGTCGGATTCATTCACTCGGATGCTCACATTAAATTTGGCAGCAATGCAAGAAAATTAGTTCTATGTCTTAACGTCATATTAAAGATGTAATACTTTTATTTATTGACATGCATTTTTTTCTGTTAGCTGGTCACAATAAAGTGAGCACTATTTAACTCAGACTTAGAAAAAAAGTCACTATCCCTATCTGCATAGATTTTAACGAGCGAACTGAGTGACATGCACCCAGTGAAGTTGGTAACGATGAATGGAAAGTAGTTCCATATCTTAACGTCGAATAAAAAGTGTCAGGTAACAATTTTTGACAACTTAAATTATTTATTTCACTTTCTGTTTTTTTTTATGCATCGAAGTGTAAAACTGAGCATACTTTCACATTATTTTGATTTTTAATAATTTCGCAGTAGCACTTGACCGGGGCGCATGAATAAAGTGATGAGGCCCATGACAATGTTAATTTTTCATAGGGTGGAAGAAGACATTGTGCGTGGTAGATCTTAACCAAAGTTTCAAAAGTGTTCATTTTACCGTGAACAGCCTATACTGTTACATATAACGAAGGTATGCGAAATATGCAGCTAACAGCGAACAGGCTTTAATATGAAAGTACAAACGTATGTTTTTTTTTTTCATACTTTTGCTATATAGGTACTGATTCTGAAAAACCGAAAGAAAAATAATCCATTGCGAAATTATTGAATTCGTATATGGGAAACGCGTTCACCATTTCTGTATAGTTCATTCATGATTGGTGATTCCTTTAAACTTTTCTGACAGTCTGTTAAAGTGCTTTCACACTCTCCCTCCGCTTCGTGCAAAAAAATTTTAATGGCTGTTCGCGATAAAGTGAGCACTTTAGAAATGAACCTTAAAAAAAAAGTCACTGCCCCTATTCATATATTTTAATGGGCGTACTGAGTGAAATGGAAAGTTGTTCCATATCTTAACGTCGAGTAGAAAGTGTTAGGTAACCATTTGTTACAACTTAAATTAAATTCTTTCCCTTTCTGTTTTTCTAAGTGTATCGGAGTGTAAAAATGAGCAAATTTGTATAAGTATTTATTTCTTAATAATTTCACAATTTCATTTGACAGACACATCAATAACTTGGTGAGACTCATAGCAATGGAAATTTTACATACGGCGGAGGAATAAATATTGTGTATACAATTATATCTTAAGCAGGGCTTTCAAAAATGCACAGCCTAACTAAGTCTAGACAAATACACCAAAGGGACATCGCGCCGCATTCATGCGCACTCACTTAAAAAATGTATTCTACATGAGAACTATTTCTTACTAGGCATTAAAGACATGACTGCTTTATGTCTTTTTATTAATATTAATTATACATAATTTATTATAATTTATAGATAAAATATAACTAAATTATATTTTACCAAGAATAATTTTGTGTCAACAGAAGTATAAATTGCAAATGATAAATGATATATTCAGGAAACATCATACGTGGAGTGATTTTTTCCAATGTTTGATTAAAAATCTGTGAAGATGCTGCAAATACACTATATATGCGTGGTAATTTTTCCAAGCTATTAATTTCACTACAAATAATTTTTACACAGCACTTTCTTGTTACATTTACATAGGCGGCAAATCGAAAAGTAAAATAACACAATAAATTAATAAATTATTTTGTCAAAATAGACCATGCAAAAATTTTTCTATTGAAAATATTACTTTACATTTAATTTATAACTGTGTGGTACTGTTTCAAAAAGAGAGCTTATAGTGTGAATACTAACAAGACATTTGTGAAAATAACCAGATCACGTTTACCGCTTTAAAACTTTCTACAGAGTCTATTTTAACATGATATGATGTATTCATGAAAATTTCTTACTTCTTAAAACTATTTGAACAAAAATTAATATTGAAGAACCTATTCCGAAATAATAATAATAATAATAATAAACTCTGACTTAAGAGGTAAAAAGAGTAATAATACAAATTCTAAAAACAAGCGTCAGGATGAAAAATGGTCTTATTTAGTTCGTCCCAGTTGTAATTTTAATCGCTTGTTTTAACCAAAATGTGGTGGATTAGAATGTTATCGCTAATATCTGGACTGTTAATAAAATAAAATCATCGAAACATTTAATTTAAAAATAAATTTCCTAAATTCCTAACTTCGGTAGAAGAATCATTTATATTGCGATTACATTGGTGTATGATTCTTTGATTTCAATCGGTCTTAAATAGGCCCATAACTAAAAAAACTTATGAAACCTTAATTTCGAATTCATACGTAATAATTGTTAATTCTGAATTCTGAGATGACGGAGCCGCTATTCTTTAAAGGAAAATACTTGTACTATTTGTAGCATCAGAAATTTTAATTACTTTTCCTTATAGGTACGGCCAATTTAATTACTTTCCCTTATAGGTACGGCCAATTTAATTACTTTTCCTTATAGGTATGGCAAATTTAATTACTTTTCCTTATATGTACGGCCAATTTAATTACTTTTCCTTATAGGTACGGCCAATTTAATTACTTTTCCGTATAGGTACGGCCAATTTAATTACTTTTCCTTATAGGTACGGCCAATTTAATTACTTTTCCTTATAGGTACGGCCCAATTTTATTTAAAAAAAATTCTTATTTTACGTTTCATACCGCAGTGGAGTTATTGAAAAGGCAATATCGAATATTAATTGCTTAGTCCTATCTGTCGCGGGTAAACAGAGCAGAATTGCTTGTTTCCATCGAATTACAGCTATTAGCATTTTTATTTATGATTTGATTTCATATCATTACTAGTTTTAAGTGCATTTAGTGACATTTCACTTGTTTATAAGAAAAAATGGAAGGTAACCTTACATTACTTGAGATATTCAAATACTCTGCCTGCTAACATGTAGACTAAAATCAGAGGTTACTGTGCAGTTATGAAAATTGTTTAAATATCAATGTAAGTGTAGTAATAGGGTTTCATACTTTATCAATTAAATGAATGCGCATAAAAATAATGACTTATAACTAGAACAACATACTAAATCAACTAATCTATAAAAAAATATTTGTACTTACACAGCTTGTTAAAGTAGCCAGTGTAGCCTATTTATTCACTCACATCGGGAAGTATGAGTTAAAGTAAATTAATCTTATAAAAATATAAATAAGTCTAAATTATAAAAATAAATTATTCTTAATGCTACAGACATGCAACAATTAACTTTTATAAAAAGTAATTGTTTCCTGATTTTTATTACCTGTTGTTTCGTCACTAATTTAAGTCAACTCAATGACATTTGTTTCACAATTGAACTACATCCAAAATTGTTCCATTTCTATGTCCGAAAAATAGGAAATTAAAATGAAAAAAAATACGTGGTTAGAGATCAACTTACTTCTCAATTTTCCTTCTCTAAAATATTTAGCTACCTACTAAGGAAACGTTGCATGGAACTTACACATCAACATAAAAAGCGAAATTTGCATGAGACGGCAAAATATAATTATCTAAAATTATAAAATTAAAGCAAATTTAGTTTTGAGATTTACGACTTATTTTGTGAATGGAGTTTAGGAAATTACGTTTTTAGTACAAAAAAAAACAGAGTCTTATATTAACTGGTGTTTTGCTGACAAACACAATTGTGAAACTCGCGTAACAAATAGCGAAAAATTGTTTCACATTCGTTTAATATAACATTTTTGTAGAGGAAAATGTTGTGCTTAGCCAATACTGACACTGGTACCTAGGTATCTGCCAATACAAGTGTATCACACATCGATAGTATCGGTAATATGTATTTTTCCGGTACCTACCGCCAGCGCTGTTGTTTATGAAGACTAAAACTTGGCGATGATCCAACATAAACTTAACATTTACTATCTATCAGGTTAGTTTGAACCAAATATTCTGCTGAGATTAATACCTAACGCGCAATATTATCTTGCAAGTGAATTCAATTTATAGGAATTAAAGTGTGTTTTTGATATGTATATATTTTACCTGTACTTAATAAAAAGTTTAAATTATAGTTAAAAGTGTAAACCACGTTGTCAGTGATTTTGTATGTATAAAGTGATGGAAGTACAATTGTAACGGTGTAATTTTAAATAAAGTTAAACATGTATCTTCTTGTTGAGACCAAGAAATTCCTTTGATATAGCGTCGGTTCTACAGTAGACCATCAGTATCGCTGTATTCGGAAAAGTGTGGCATTGGCTTAGCACTAGTAAAAAAGTTATTTTCCCTGCATTTCAATTCTAGGGGAAAAAAATTAAAATACATCTCGAGGCAACCTACGCCTTCCTCATTATTATAACAAAAAAGGTTCCGTGTTTAATTTTCTGAGTGTATAACAATAACTTACATTGTCATATTTCATACAACATGCACACCCATAGGCTGAGATGTGTAGTAGAAAAAAAGAGTTGAATCTTAAAATAAATATGACTTGTCGACTAAAGGCTGTTCACGGTAAAGTGAGCACTTATGAAACCAACCTTTGAAAAATATTACTGCTCCTACTTGCATATAATTTGACGGCCGCGCTGACTGATATGCACCCGCAGTTAAATTGGTATAGGTGTTTGAGGTAGGACAAAAGTGGACACTTTTGAAAGCCCTCTGATTTTGAATAATAGTCAATAGGCTATATGTAATTTTTTGTAGCCTCAGACGTAAACTTCTGAGTGAAGTAGAATTTATACACTGTGTTTATTACTTACATGGAAATATTTATTTGAAAAAAAATTTTAACGGATAAAAATGGTTGAAAAAATAAAGTAACTAAGCCTTCAAAAGTGACATTTCTTACCGTAAACAGCCTATAAGGACGGAAGTAAAGTAATTCCATGCCTTAACGTTGAATTAAAAATTTTACGTAAATATTTGTGCACACTGAAATTATTTATTTTGGTTTCATTTTTTATTGAATATGACTAAGAATTAGGAAATTAGTAAAATATTTGTTTTTTCTAATTTCAGAGTTTCACTTTACCCACAAATGAATATGCTAACGCGGCCAGGCCCATCGCAATGTTAAATTTACATATGGCAGAAAGATACATAATGCGCATAGGCCTATAAGTAGATGTTAAGCATCAGGGCTTTCGAAAACGCTGAGTTTACCGTGAATAGCCTATAACAATTTTCACTTTCTTCGTTTTTTTTTTTTCCGCTCGCTTTTTACGATATTATAGTCAGACTTCGCATAGCCCAGTAAGAGAGTAAATCATAAATTGAGAAGATTTCGCGAGACCTGAAATGATAATTAAGGAGCTACTGCAACGAGCTGGTTTATAACGTGCTGGACACATGCGCCCAGATCCGTGAGCGTACCACCGAAATATTATATAATCCATTCACGGTTACTTCACACTTTTCTGAAATCCTGCTGAAGTCCTACTTCCAGGATATTCCTCCGCCTCGTGCGAAAACTAAGTCTGTAAAATTACACCAAAGGACATCGCACTGAATTCCACGCACTCAGTTGTAATAGTATTTTTTATGAGAACTATTTTTTTCTAGGCGCTACCAACACAAATGTGTAGTCACTGTTTTTATTCAATTCATTATAATTATATTATAATTTATAAATAAAATAAACGTGAAACTTTAAATTACGGCTGTGATAGGAATAACGGCGTATTTACAAATAAGTGAACACGTCATACATGGGGTGATTTTCAAAGGTTTGAATTCAAAAGTGTGATAAGGTGATTCAGCGCCAACAGGCTATAGCTATATTTGCTTCCGCACTTGCTGGCATTTGCAAAGAGACGACTGCCCGCATTTAAATATTTTATTGAAGCACGTATAAACAAGTGTCCACAGGTAAGAGTAGCCGACCGATATTGTCACGCTGCTCAGAACTCTGCGGCATCACGTGCGTTTAAGCTCGCGCTTTTGTTACGATATGACCACCGCCCTGAAAAAAATTATATAACCCGTCTAAAAAATTGTCAACAGATGAACTTACAAAGCGTGAAAGAGTAACACAGTGGAAAAAAAAAAACAATACATGCGGGATATGACGAAGTAAAATCTAACTATAGCACACCCGTGAACTTGTGTTGTGTCATAACTTAGTGGAGATTAAATAAAAGTATAATTTTCTAATAATAGGCATCAAAATTGTGTTTGCGAACGGCGATTGACAAATATTAATTAAGCATCCCGCTAGTCTAGATAACTTCTCAATTCTTTTCGCCCGATTTTATGGAGTAATTTTATCAGTAATTCTATGAAAATATCCATACCTTCTATGAAAAATAAATATTTTAATAACTTATTAAAAATTATATAACATATTAACACTTAAAAGTATTTACAGTTTTAAGTGAAATTTAATAATATCAACCTTTATTGTTCACGGTAAATCAAATTCAAGAATGGTTAGTTAGTTCTGCAAAAATAACAACAATAATAAATTTTTACCAACGCCAGTTAATTCCAAAATATTTCACGTTTTCATTAAATAATTTTCTTCAAATTGAGTTATAAATCTCATGGATATTGTGGATGTAATGAGCCATTATAGTTTTTTACTAACTAGTAAATAATACAAAACCAATTTTCAAACAGCTTCATTTATAAATCTTTCCGCATATAGGTACCGCAACAATAATCTATAAGACTTTCTAATTCCTTAATAATTTTATGTAAATTATTTTATACAATTTTCTGTTTACTTACCTTATTTGTAGGCAAATGCTTGTCCTGCAAAAGAATGTATGCTTGATTTAATCGTTTACACTTGTAATATTCATTGGTAGAATGGGGCATATTATATTAAATATTAGGCCTATAAACTCAGACGGGGTTAAAATATTAGCAATTTTCAGCCTTCTCACAAGCATTATTGTAAACTCGAAAGTAAGATTGCTGTGGTCAGCGGAAAAATTACAAAAGCGATCGGAAATAACCTAGTTGACGAACTCAAAAATAATTCTGAGCCTGGGACTACAACATAGTTAGGCGGGTGTAATTTTGGAGCCTGTTCTGTTTTCATCTTGATCGCGTTTTCTCTCGAACGTTAACTTTAGTGGTGTTCTGCTAAAGTGTAGTTCCGTTTCTAATGATACCAGCCCCCTTAATAAATGTCACACGGTAGGTACATTTAATTACCTAACATCTTCTCGTTACTGTCTTAAAAAGAGTTTGAGATGTTACATTTGAAAGGATGTCTATAAGTATATAATGCAATTGATGTATTATAGCCTTAGACTATACGGTGTTCAAAAAACAAAAGACGAAATACAACTTCCCGGAATTTAAAAGCTCTTGATATTTTTTCGGCTTGAGTTAATTATCTTTGGATCATTTTAAAGAAGAATATATAACTATACTAAGAATTTAATTTTAATAACATCATACACAAAATAATATACAGCAAGAATTGGTTTTAAATAGTTCTCTATTACACTCCAAGAAATTGTTTAAAATTTATTTTGATGCCAGGAATTTATTGTCGCCAACTTTCTCAAACTAACAGAATTGTAATGTTCAGTTTTCCGTCCCGGGTAAGGCTTGCTGTTTAAAATGTTAGTTATTGACAGTTTAAAAATAAGTGTTATTAAGAATTAACATGTTTTAGCAGGTGATCATTAGATTTTTGTTTTACCAGTATGCCACTTTTTTAATTGGTTTGAATAGTGACCTGATTTAAGATATGGATACAACGTGAATACATGGGACCACTTTCGATCTGCCGTTACCAACTTTTCTGGGCGCTTGTCAGTCAATGTGCCTGTTAAAATACACACAGGTACAGGCAGTGGCGATTTTTCCACCGTTGGCATCGAAAGTGTTCAGCTAACAATGAAAAGCGTACAACGTATATCTAAAAGCTGTTATTTCTCAATATTTTTTATTGGTGTCAATGTTTTAAATTTCCTGTCGTCGGGCGACTCAAACAAACAATCTGCGATATCGCGCTGTGTTTTTCTTTTCGGCTCTGTTTGACGGCCCCGACGGACGATTCTCGACGAGGAACGTGTCGTCGACGAAGCCGTCCCTTTCGAGTGGGGAATAAAAACAGGTTCCGTCAGCGGAGCATAAATATTTTATCTGGCCAATAGTGGCGTGTCAAACTGCTACGAAAATAAATCGAATCACACACGCCGAGACGGCAGAAGGAGTTCTTTCCCCTTCAGTCACGGGGCCGCGGCGGTCAACACGAGAGTCGGAGGGAAAATATTTGAGGTGGACTTTTCAAACATGAGCGCGGGGAGAGAGTTGACAGAGGATTGTGGGTGGAGGACTTTTGGTCGGTGGAGGGAGAGGGGGAGCTAGCCGTGGTGTAAGCGCCTGTCTCGAGTGTGTGAGCTGCCAGGGTGCTCGAGTACCCTCGGTTCCTCGGCGGGGAGGGTGGGAAAAGAACCAGTCCTACCTCAAACACCGGAGCGGGTACACGCTCAAATTCCACGCGGGGTGGTATACCAAAGTGGTCGGGTGGGATGGTGGGTCACCCCGACGGGGGTGTGTGTGTGTTGGGAGGGGGGAGGGGCCTACGTACCACCACATGCTTCCTCGGCCGCGGCCCTTGTTCTTGCTGGCCACCTCCTCGGCCAGCGCGACGAGGGCCATCAGCAACGTGGACATGACCAGCGGCGCTCTGCTCCACTTCATCGTCCTCCTCCTCCTCCTCCCCAGGGGAAACACGCACAGCACACGCACACGCCCACGCGCGCGCACACACGCACGCACGCCACGCCACACCTCCGTCGCCGTCGTCCGGGGATCGAATGTGCCCGCAGCGCCGGCGCGAGGCTGTGCGGGTCTCCTCTTCGCGGCGCGCGGCAAAGGTTACAGCGCAGGCGCGGGCCGCCCGCTACCTGGCGGGCTGTCGCGGGGTACTCCCCACCAATCTCCCCCTCGCCTCTTACCAAAAAGGGAGGAGCCTGCCAGGACCCCCTCGACCAACCACAGCGCCGCGCGCCGAGACACATGACCCGCTGGGAGGCGGGGCCTCCCGCCGCGCGCGCGCCACGTGTGAAAATGCCGGCACTCCGACGACACGTGGTGGGGCGGGGCTTGGGTTCGCACCTCACTGCTCTACCCCGTGCAGTACCCACTTCGCCCGCCTGTGCATACGTACGTGCGAAATTCGTCGCGGTGGCCGGGCGGTTAGACTGCTCGCCTTCCGCCAAGGCGAACCTCGGGTTCAATCCCGGCCGGGTCACTCCCGGATTTTCACCACGTGGTAATTGTGCTGGACGATGCCACTGGTCAGCGGGGTTTTATCGGAGATCTCCCGTCCCCCCCGCTCTTTCATTCCGGAGCTGCTCCATTCTTACCTCATTTCATCATCATCATCGGTTCTCAAGACCTCGATGTTAAGAGGCTCCCAAATCTCTTCACACTCACTCGCTCACTAGGCCTATGGCAATGTATGGCGGAAGAATACAAAAAAGTAGAACTTAAACAGGGATTGCAAAAGTGATCACTTCACCGTAAATCGCCTATACCTTGACTGTGCGACGGCAGAAGTTAAATGGGCATAGAACATCTTGGAGTTAATTTTGCCAACACGCATCACCCAATCAGACGCAAGGTTCATTCGAAGAGCCTCGAGCAGCCAATCGCAGGATGCTTACGCCCCCATCAAAGGAACAGCCGCGCCATTTCGCCTCTGTGTAGTTATCTACTCTGCGCCGTCGCCGATCGCACCGCGTGCAATACCTATCGTCTACATTCATTTCCCCGCTGACAGCGCTGAGCTTACAAATCAGCGGGAAAATAATTTACGAACGCCAAAAGACAATCAATAAGTACGCCTACTGTGGGCTCAGTCGTGGTACACTCATCATTAGTGCCAGCAGTACAAATAAATGTCGTATGATAAGCTCGACGAGTTTCTTCTCATGTCATTAGTAATAGTTGCGTTTTTCGATGAGTAACAGCTTTGGCGAGAGATATAAATAACTGACAAGCGTGTGTGTGTGTTTTGTATGTGTGTGTGTGTTTAAATGTTGCTCATACATCCCTACCAAACATTTACCCTTAATTTATTCCTCAGTTTCTAAATTATTATTTTTTTATTATTATTCCATTTAAAAATTCTGTTTTGAGAAGGAAAATGGGATTATTATTAAATAAATATTATTAAATATCAAAAGTATATTGCGTGACATAAGACAAACAAGCTAACTTACCTGTTAAGTAGGCCTATGTTTTTATTTATCTAGCAACTGTCCTGAAGCCTTCGGAAATTTTTAAATTAGGTACGACCCCAAATTTCAATCATATTGGGCAAAAACAGTCCTGATATTGAAATTATGACACTTATAAATGGTTTAAACTAATTAAATTGGTTGTTAATTATCATACGTACTGTACCTGCAAAGGAATGCTCAGGTTTCATTTCGCTGAATGCGTTCGTCGCTTACTCGCACATTGAAGTCTCCAGAAAATTTATCTTTTTAAGTTATGGTCACGAAGAATAAAATTCCTCCTTTCATTAAGACAATTTAATCACTGTAAAAACTGCTAGTAAGTCATCATAAATGAGACGTAGGCTTAAATGTTACTTACATTTAGGTCTACAAACAAAAGGGATTGTGTATTGCCTAGGCTTTAGGGGTAAATGACATGAAAGGGAATATGTTACAACAAATACCGGAACATCGTGAGCTTGTATTACTGTTTTATAGTTTGATTGTCTGCTGGTATAGTATTTCATCTCCATACCAAAGATCATATTGCCCGCGAAAGTATTAGTAGGGCTATAATTGGTTGCCTTGCATTAATTATTGCATTATTAAACGCAATTTCTGGCTGCTTTATATAGCGAGGGGCCACGTTAGAGGTTAGTAGTAGGACCTAAATTACATTTGAGTGAAGTGAGCTGCTGCTTGTATTGTACCGCGAGTGAATTCCTTATTCCTACACTGTTAAAAATTTCCGTATATTTACGGAATGTTTTACAGAAACGTACAGTGTACCTATATACGAAAAGGCAATCCGTAATGACGAAAAATGGAGTTAAGTCCGTAAACCCAAAATACGGAAAGTCTCCGTATTCCCTTTGGCTTCGAGTTACAGGGACGAACAATGCCGATTCTACACGAAGCTTTCTTCGCCACTGTAACAAGAAAATTATCGTTTCTGAGGCAGTTAAGGTTATCCACGCGACTATGACCTATTTTTTCAAACATTAAAAAATAGTATCAGGCGTCTGTGACATTTGGCAACACTAAAAATACACTAAATTTAATAGAAACTGAATTTTTGCTTTTGTCTCTCGAATACAAATATAAAAGTTATGCCACAATTTTCAAGTGAGAGTTGTAGCTTCGTCAACGTCAAATGTCACAACAACGTCAAATGAAGAAAAAAAATTGTTAGAGTCGTAGACTCGTAGTTGTTATAATCTAATTCAACCCTCGCTTAAGTAGCACCAAATATTTTAACTTTCTAAATATGATTTTTATACCCACATAACGAAAATTAAAGACATTTTCACTATCTCTTTTTATTTTAAACGGAAAGTGCAGAAAACTAACTTGGAGATTAACGAAGAGGTTCCGTAAAATTTACGGAAAGTACGTTACTGAAAATCGTTGTGTCCGTAGGTTTACGGAGACTTTACGGACACTTCTGGATAAATTTTTACCGCCACTTTTCCGTAAAATGAAGGAAATTTTTTTTAACAGTGTACATGTAACCTCAAATTTGAAGTCCACAGTCTTTTCATTTATACATATATAGGCTGGTTCCATATATATAGGTTCCATATTTAGGCTGTTTGCCAATTATTTTGAAGTCATATTAATCACAACGTTAAACAAATTTGTAGTGTTACTAGCGAAAAGAAAATATGGGACTCGGTGAGAATCAGATACGGAAATGGCCGTGACGGCGTACAAAAATGGCGCGCAGTGTTCCCGTTGTACCACTGCGACTATGAGACTTTAAGCAGTGACACTACAATTTTATTAATGCAACGTCTGTAGAAAAGTGAAGTACATGTCCTAATAATCAGTGAAGTGGTGCTAAATTAAGCTTTGCTGGAGGTTTCCCCAACGCCTCGCCCAACACCTTCAGAAAACACATCCACTTTTAACACATAGACTTTTTTTTTTTTTTTTTTTACTTAGAATAGCACTCTAAAATCTTGAACTTAAAGAACACTGTAGATTTTTTGCTTTGACATTATAATTGTTTGCGAGCGTTCCATTGTACATTTTTATTATTTACATACGCAACTTAAAAAAAAAAAACAACAAATTAACAATTGATTTGTTTCACACTAAATGATTATCACATCGTACTGAGATGAGTAAATGAGTTCTTTACTTTAAGTTTAAAGCCTGATCGAAGATGGATTTTCATTTTCCTCTGTCTTGCTTCTTGTTTGGGCTAGCCGTGTTCTTGTTTGGGCTAGCCGTGTTCTTGTATCTTCTGCTGAACGACGTGCCCTTAACCAAGTTGTCACATATGACTTCTGATCCCACTCTCGCTGCATTGAAGGTCCGGGTCAGCTGGCGTAAGTTTTTTTTATTATTGTGTACTGAAATAAAACAACTGATTGTTTCCTTGCTCTCACAATCACACAACCAGCGATGGAGCCGAGCTCCGGCTGGTTGTGGCAATATCAGAGTGACGCTCCGGCAACAATACACCACTGCTTTTAAAGGCTGTTCATGATAAAGTGAGCACTTTTGAAATCAACTTTAGAAAAAGGTGGCTACCGCTCCCCCCCCCCCCTAAATTCCGCTACATATATTTCAACTGACACACTGGTGAGTGAAATTCGCCTAGTAAAGTTGGTACCGATGGAGGGAAAGTAGTTCCATATCTTAACGTTGAATAAAAAGTGCTAGGTGACCATTTGTTATAACTTAAATTATTTATGTCACTTTCTATTTTTATCAATGTATCGAAGTGTAAAAATGAGTACATTTGTAAAGTATTTGTTTCTCGAATTATTTCACAGTTTTGCATGACCGACGCATGAATAGAGTGATGAGGTCCACGACACTGTTAATTTTACACAAGGCGGAAGAATACACAACGTACATACAAGTAGATCTTTAGTAGGGCTTTCAAAAGTGCTCATTTTACCGTGAATAGCCTATAATGGTTTTCAGTGTTTTCGATGAGGGACACTCCAAGCCCGCATCAGTGATATCAATCAGTGTGTTAACATGCACTGAAAGTCAGCTGATAAGCTACTGCCGACTAGCGAACCAAGCAAATGAACTGAGGACAAGTTTCTTACGGCAGTGTAATTCTCGACATTAAGTGGGGATCACAAATAATTGAGGTGAAATTCAGCAATCATGTTAATTAGTTATCTGGCACTGATTATCAGTCGCTCAATTTTCAATGTTTTTCGCTGATTTGGCTCAATTCTCACTGATTCATGTTTAGAGTGCAGTGTGAAAATGTAGTTTTCAACTATGCTGGAAAGTTCAGAAATGGTGTACGTAATTAGCGCAGTGTCTCGAAGATAGTCTTCATACCTTGTCTCAGCTGCATTTTCTTTTCGTAGGTCAGTACATACTGTTATGATGGCGTGAACGGGCCTTAATTCGACGGCCTGCCTGAACACGCCATCACTCATGGGTAGAGACCTGCAAAATTCGCGTTATTATTTGGGGAAACGTTAAACTTTAAACACTTTTACCTTGATAGTACGCTTGTCATTGGTCCATACTTAATTTGACACCCCCTGGGCAACTGTGTGCCAACAAAGGGACATTTCACAATTGTGTGCCCCATTCACGTGCTCTTCAGTCAGAAAGAGAATGACTACAGAACTATGCAGCAGCCAGTGGAGAAACGATGTTGGTTCTTGTGTATACAGTACTGTGAAGTTGAGCCTGTTGTCAAACAATAACGCGAATTTTACAAGTCCCTACTCATGAGCGGTAATCAAGACAGCCAGTGGCCGCAATCGGGGCTCGCATTGTCCACGCCCTGATAAGCAGGAATCCCCTCTACCAGCCAGGGAATCAGGCTACGATGCGTTATGCCACGCCGATCTGAGGGCAATGCAGAGTGGCGGCAGACTTCTATCTCCATGTGACGCCGGCCGAGATAGACGTCCCAAGAAGCCTGCTGTCCCGACCGCCCTAATTCGGCATCCACCTCCGGTTACTTCTCAAGGTGGGACGAGTACCATATAATAACGTGCACTGAGAAAAATATTTTGTGGCGGCCTCAAAAGCATTTTGTTGGTATTCACCCTGCCAAAATTTTTGTGGTGTACACAAAAATAATGTAGCTGCCACAAAATAAGTTTTTAGTGGCTAAAAATTTTAGTGGCCACTAAAAACTTATTTTGTGGCAGCTACAATTGTTTACCAACAAAATAGTTTTGTGGCCGCCACAAAATATTTTTTTCAGTGTGGCTCTCAACAAGGTACTCGATGTAATTGACGTAAAATGCTCTCCCGACCTTTTAGTATTTTATGTAATGTCCGGATGTTTAATTATATAACTATTACAGTAACCTATATATATTTACAAGTTATTCATTTACCCCACTTTTTCTTCCATTACGAGATCCCCCCAACGTTAACCACTTAACATACAAATTAATTTTTCGTCTTTTGTATTGCAGAATATGAAATGTTTGGTGTGAGAAGTAGTTACAAATCCCTTACAATACCAGACACTGTAGAACCAATGGAAGGTGTTTCAGTAGATCCGGCACAATAAATAGCCAATTATAAATATTAGCATGTATCAGCAGCAGCCAATAGTATGGCCCAGGAAAAGGCCAAATATAGCATTGGTGCTATCTTCTGGGCTTGTACTGCACCGACCATGATTTCGCCTATTTTGCAACATGACAAACGTGAACGAGTATACTCCGGGTAATATGTTAAGGGGTTAACCACATGTAGATAAATCCAACTAAAATAATACGAACGAAGTACGTAAAGTAGTTTCGTAAAAAAGAAAACATTGCATTTCAACCACACACAGTAAAGCACTTGAAGTAAATATAAACCAGTTTCGGAGCAGGAGGACAAGAGTGTTTTTCCATTTATAGGCTGTCCACGGTAAAATGATCACTTTTGAAAGCCCTGCTTAAGATCTACTTATATGCACGTTGTGTATTCTTCCGCCTTATGTATAATTAACATTGCAATGAACATCATTACTTTATTCATGCATCGGTCGAGTGAAACTCTGAAATTATTATAAAAGTAAATATTTTATGTTCCAAAATTTGCTCATTCCAACACTTCAATGAATTTTAAAAAAATAGCGAAAGATATCAATTTAATTGATCAGAAATGGTTATGTAACACTTTTTATTCAACGTTAAGATACAGAACTACTTTTCATCCATCGTTACCAACTCTACTGGGCGAATGTCACTCAATTCGCCCGTTACAATGTACGGAGGCACGGGCAGTGACTTTTTTTCTAAGGTTGATTCCAAAAGTGCTCACTTTATCGTGACCAGCCTATAATGACGTTTCCATTCCAGCGCGACGCAATGAAGTGGTTATAACGTGGCCAAACTAATAGCGTGGTTGCGGCAGGTTCCCGACGCGGGAGAGAAAACCACCTCGGGAATAAATTTCCGGGAAGTGTCACCTGGGGGTGGGCAGGGGAGGGGGGGTTTACGGCTGCTATTAAGATGCCTAGCGTCGAGTCGGGTGGACAGCGGGGGTAATTACCGCGAAGGTGAGTTACCTCCGTCGACGACCGCAAACTGGCGTGTGGCGTGCGAACCCCCGCGGTGCGTGGTCCCCAAGGTGGTCCCGTATTTCGGGAAGCAGCGCTGGAAGAAGACGTGGCGTTCTCGCGAAGCCACCCCTAGGGTTTAACCCGACTTCCTTCCACGTCTGAGAGGCGCAAAGTAGCCGGGGGGGGGGGGATTTGCGCTGCTCTTAACCCTTCGAGGACGGCACAGATTTCCTGGCACTGAAGAAAAGGTTTGTACTGAACTGCCCATGTTCCACACTACAGAAATCTCAGTTGTGTTGGTCTCTGTATTTCCACTTACCATCGTCCTGTTGGTAGAGACCTGATTCGCGAGTTCAAAGACCTGCAGGCTAGACTCTGCAGTCTTATATGCAGATATGCCGATGTCAACTGTGCATTGGTTGTCTGTTGTCACAGTGGTAGGCGATGATTGGGCCAGCCTTCTCCAGGAAGTGCCAAACACCGTGTGGACCAATGGCTTATGTTATATAAACACACGGGTTTTGAATTCTAGGTTGTCCCAAAATGAATCCGCGAATTTTTGAGGTCTCTACCTATTGGTTGTGGCTACACCGGGAACACCTACTGTAGGCCTAATCTTCAACGTTTATTATTGGCGGGTAGTCGGCGAATGAGGCCTCGCGTTTACTATGTGCTAGTTAACATGTCGCAACAGATGTAACAGGTTATACAGTCCATCGTGTACATTTGAGAAATGATTGGAAACAGCAGTTTTATTCTTACGAACTGAAACGATGACTAGTTGTGATTGTTTACTTGAATTTTGATATGGTCCAGCGGAAACAGTAACATTGTAAGAGTGTGAGTTTTGTCTTCAAGAGCAAAGAAATGTCCTTATAAACGTAGCACCAATTATATACGTGCTTACTCCTCAAAGCGTTAACACCGAGGTCTTGAGAGCCGATGAGGTGAAGCGAGGTGAGTATCGAGCAGCGCCGGAATGTAAGAGCGAAGGAAACGGGAGATCCCGAGAAAACCCGTGACGAGTGGCATCGTCTGGAACGATTCCCATATGCCAAAATCCGGGAGCAACCCCACCAGGAATCGAACTCGGTTCGCCTTTGTGGGAGGCGAGAGGGGGATGCCAAAAATTGACGAGGTGTAACCGTGGAACTGTCGTTGTCTTGGTAGTTAGGGTATTCGCCGTAATTACGGTACACCAAGCCTATAGGTAGAGACCCGGAAATTTTCGCGAATTCTTTAGAGGACAAGCTCGAATGCAAACACGCATATATTCGATTACTTTTGCAATTGTATTATAATTTATTAGCCACGCCCTCGACGTGTTTGAGCCAATGGCTAACCAGCACGAAAAAGAGCACCGAGTCCTGTGCTACCAGGCCTGGGATAAATTTGGAGCATCAGCCAATGAACAGCTAAGTGTAGGACGAATACACAAAGGAATGTGGAGTCTACCTCATTGCTAGAGACCAGAAAAATTCGCGGGTTCAATGACCTGCAGACTAGATACTGTCTTATTTACAAATATGGCGATATCAACTGCTCATTGGTAATCTGTTGTCACAGTGGAAGGCAACAATTGGACACCGTTCCCCAGGAGGTGTCAAACAAAGTGTGGGCCAATGGCTAAAGTTATACGAAAGCACGTGTTTTGAATTATAGCTTTTCCCTAAATTAATCAGCGAATTATTCAGGTCTCTACTCATTGGCAAATGAATCCGCGAAATTCCCGAGTCTCTAATGATATATTTTTATCGAAAACATTTATGGCCACGCTAGACTTCAGTATCCTACGTCCACATCACTACTTACTTCGGTTATTGGTGGGGATAGGACAATTTCGTGAATTAATTTGAGCACAAGATAGACGTCAAACACGTGTACACTGAAGTCACCTATTCAATTGGATCACAGTTCATTAGACACGCCCTGGACGGCTCTGAGCCAATCGCAGACTCGCCAGGAAAACAAGTAGAGAGCGCCATACTGCCAGGTGTGTAGTAACACTGGCTACTCTGTGGGTCAGCAGCCAATGAACAAACATGTGAGTCTCGAGTGCATACAGGATGTGGAGTCTAGCCAGCAGGTCATTGAACTCGCGAAATTTTCCTGTCCCTAGTTACTGGCCGCGTGTCTACGCTAGAAGACATGTGCCTATTTGACTGGGCCAATCGTAATAAAGTACTTTGATACCGAACGTCTATGATTCGTGAACAGACACTTAAGGCACGTGTGATTTAAAAATCATCCAACCACGAAAGTGCATGAACAAAAGTGTTTTGAAGTACAACTGGTCTTGAACTCTTTTCGCGAAAAAAAACCTCTCCGAACTAATATTCAAATCCGTAATCTAATAGTTTAATAAAAGCAAATAACACTAAAACTGGACTCATAACCATTCGTCAGTCACCCGTCCGTCCGGAGGTCACGTGATCTTCAACCAATCGCAGTGGCAATTATTTTTTCTCTCCATCCATCCGTCAAATATTCCCAAAATTTACTTTCGTCGAACGGACGGATGGGCCACCGCCTTTTGAGGACATTCTGTAGGCGTGAATACGCACTTTGAAATAGAATGCAATGCGGTGGATATGTGTTTATTTGTCTTGGTGGTAAATTCAGGAATCTAGAACGTTAACAATAATATAGTACAAATTTTAATCACGTAAAAAATGTATTTTCCAATTAGAATATATCTCCAACTAAAGAAATATCACAATGTTAAGTTGTCACACTGAAATTTTTTCGTACCGAAGTATTGACGGACGACGGGTTTTTGTGAGTCGCTTTCAACTGACGGACGAAAAAAAAAACAGACGGATGATGACTGACGGACGGACGACTGACGTATGCGACGGAACGTTCTGAGTACGCCTTAACTTGATGTGTCATAAATTTAAACTTGACACATGCAACCCAAACTCGAGACTAAAAAAAATTCCACTTAATTCGCTAGCATAGCTGATCTGGGAGTTTGCATACCAGAGTGTGCGGGTAGCATATAAGCAGTGATATTTTCAAAGATTACGACACAGTACTAAAAAAAATAGGTCTAAATGCTATTTATGTACCTAACTATGATATTTCTTTCGATAAAAATGAAAATATTATTAATAATTGTAGGAGTTTGTAACAGTTTCTGCATTGCACAATAAAATATTCCTGCACTTGTTACAAACATTTCTTCGGAAACCAGTTGCAAATGATTTTCTTCTAGCTTTACAGCTGAATTATTATATATTTAGGACACGTTATCTTAGATAAATAATTGTTTAAGTAACTCAGTGTCTATAATAAACTTAGAATCTGTAGCACTTTCTTGTTAAAATTGAACATTAGTTTTACACACTCTTATAGGCTATTCACGGTAAAATGAGCACTTTTGAAAGCCCTGCTCACGGTCTACTTCTATGCTAGTTATGTATTCTTCCTCCTTATGTGACATTAACATTGTCATGGGCTTCTTTCCTTCATTTGTGTGACGGTCAAGTAAAGCTGTGAAATTATTAGCAAAGCAAATGGTTTACAAATGTGCTCATTTTTACGCTTCGATCCATTAGGAAAAAACTGAAAGCCAAAGAAGTAATGTAAGTTATCAGAAATGGTTACCTAACACTTTTTATTCGCCGTTAAGATACCGAACTACTTCGCATCCATTGTCACCAACTCTACTGGGCACATGTCACCCAGGGCTCCCCGAGTTACTAAATTTTCGCAAGTTGGAATCGTGCCGGACGATGTCGTTGGTCAGCGGGTTTTATCAGGGATTTCCTGTTTCCCCCACCCCTTAGGCCTAATTCCGGTGCCGCTCCATATTCACTTCAATCGCCCTCATCAGCTCTCAAGACCTCGATGTTAGGAGCCGCCCAAATCTCTTCACTTCAATCAGGGCGCCCGTTGAAATATAGACTGTGCAGGTAGGGGCAGAAACTTTTTGCTACGGTTGATTTCAAAAGTGCTCACTTTATCGTGAACATCCTTTATTTATTTGAAGTGTAAGAAAACTACCTTCGGCGAGTAATTTCCAAAGATTTCTTTATGAAGTACGGATGCATTTTTTACAGGGTGACTTTCACTGAGTTGTGGATAGGTAAGTCAGCGTAGCGTTTTATTTCTCTCGAACAGCACGCTCATTAGGAACAGAACAAGTTGCCCGTACAGACAGGAAGTGGGCAGTAGTCGACCTTGGCCTGTTCTGAGAAACTACGTAGCAGGCATTCGCGTAAAGCGACCTAGATCTGGATGGTTGCATCAGGGACTGAACATACCTTTCTTGAATGCGAGTCTAGTGAGTTAAGGTATAAGGGGAGGGGCTCCAGAGGAACTTGGCACTTGACAGCACAACACTCACAACACTCCATTCATGGTTTCTTCGGATGTTTTGAAACGAACCTTTGCAAAATCACTATAGGATTAACTTGTCAGCCTGTCTTTTCAATAACTTGTACGTCACAAATGTATAACACTGTGATTAACTTTGAATCAATGTATTCTTGGATAAATGAAACTTTAACTAATTATATTCTATAACGCGTAAAATTTATTTCGTATTAAATACGAATAAAAAACTGTAAGAGCTGTTTTAATCTAGTTTTTCGGCGTGTTATTTGTAAATTAAACGTTGCCTATTGATATATTAAATTTTTTTAGCTAGCACTGAAGGAAACACATTTCATTGTTGTTGCTCTCTCTCGTTTTCTCTATATCTCTTTCTCTATCTCTTTCTCTCTCTTTCTCTCTCTCTTTCTCTCTCTCTCGGGAAGTTTCACACCGCTAGTAGCAGCAGGAAAAATTTACATGTTTTCAATCTTAGCATATTTCATACCTATTACTAGAGACCTGACAAGTTCGCGAGTTCACTGACCTGCAGGCTAGACTCAACACTCTTATATACAAATATGCCAATGTCAACTGTACATAGGTTGTCTACTATCACAGTGGAAGGCGACGATTAGGTCAGCGTTCTCCAGGATGTATTGAACCCCGTGAGGACCAATGGTTAAAGTTATATAAACACAAGTGATTTGAATTCTAGCCTCTCCCGAGATGAATCCGAAAATTCTTCAGGTTTATACCTATTACAGCAAAAATTATGATTGTTTTCTCGGGCGTCTCTCGTTTCCTCTACCCTTGAATTCCGGCGCTGCACCATACTCACCCCGTTTCACCCTCATCGGCTCTCAAGACCTCGATGTTAAGGGGACTATGTAGCTGCGCGTCCAAAGTCAAGAAGTGAGGTAGCGATACGGGCGACAGTTACACGCACTTCTAGAGCCTTATCGCTCCTAAGCGCAAGGCGTGCAGTGTTTCCGTCGTAACGCTGTACTATGCAAATCAGATCTGTAACACAGGGGTTTTATCACACGAGTTGAAAGCCCACAGATTAAACTACGACAGTATATTTGTATTTTTCACTTGCCGCTTAAGGAAAGTGCATACGCAAATTTTTAAAATGCGATATTTGATCATTTTCACGATTTTTTTTCTTCAAAAATACCCTTATTATGACCAAAACAATAGGGCCATGGGTGATTGTTTTATCTTTTCTGACAAAAAGTCATATTTCCGTAACTTTTATTTACCGAGATACGCGTTTAGGAGCAAACAACGATTTCACAGAAAACGTTTCAGTACAGCGGCCCAATACTCCGTTTACAACCAGTCTAGCGCCATAATAAATCTGGTTTTTGTTCCGATAACCTGAGTAGAACAAACGTTGCTGGAAATGACGTGATCTTCAGTCGTGTTCGCTTCGCCTCGCCTCAGGTATCCGAGGTACGCACGCGAATGCCGGACGAAGGACAGCCTTTCAATGACGCGGCTCCCGGGGGGGTGAGTCAAGCCCCTGGCCGCCGCGACGAAGGGTCCCCTCCGGCTTGATTCACGCCGACCTTTGAAGGGAAATTCTTCGTCGATGGCGTCACACGGCCCTCTGACACCTGTCACTGCCCGCGGTCACTGTAGCTACAGCCACACCTAGGGCATAAAATACTTATTGGGATCTTCCTAGTAAAACATTTCTTAACGCATCGAGCATTGCGGGAAAAAAGCGTGTGCTCTGAGAGTGAGTGAAGAAATTCAGGTGGCTCTTAAAGGTGTTGACATCGGAAAATTGTATTACAGGCATGTTCACGGCAAAATGAGCACTTTTGAAAGCCCTGCTTAAGATCTACTTGTATGAACTTTGTGTATTCTTCCACCTAATGTAAAATTAACATTGTCATTGGCCTCATCACTTTACTCATGTGCCGGTCAAGTGAAGCTGTGAGACTATTAGGAAAAATTAATATTTTTGTTCGACTCTAAGATATGGAACTACTTTCCATCCATCGTTACCACATTTACTGCGCGAGTGTAACTCGGTGAGCCCATTAAAATATACATATGCAGGCAGGTGCAGTGATTTTTTTCTAATGTTTAATATCAAGATTGCCTTTACTTTGTATGTGTACCATATATTGTCAACTTTTAAATATCATCAGCGAGTACTCTTCACTAGCAAAAAAAACGAGCATACAGATTTAGTATAAATACATGTCAAATTCACTCTGTTACTGTTTCAGAAACGTACAAATAATGAATACCATCTTACGTACAGAAATAAGATAATTCACTCTGAAAGAAAATGCAAAGAGCTTCTTCAAGACGCCTAAAAAATAGCACAAGGAAAAATTTTTCAATTAAAAAAAACGCTGAAAACGTGGAAATCCTTGCATAAAGGTATTTAAGGTTGTCCTTAATTGATAGAAAATGACTTTTACTAAACATTCTAGTAGTAGGGTCGACGGATCTCACCCCACTTTTGATTAATCAGATTAACCATTTAGTGTCAAATTGATATCAAACGGGTTAATACTCAATCCGATCTTAATCCGGCCAAAAATTGTTAATCCGTTTTTAAACCGATCAAAAACATATTTTTGTTAGTCCTTAATCCGATCTTAATCCGACCGAATTTTTTCCCAGTAATTTTGTTCGGATAAAATGGTAAGAAACTTTGACTGATTGGTCCAATTAATTAGATTGAATTAATAAATCAAAAGTGTTGTGTGATAAGTGTATAGTTTAGTGCAAAGGTGTGATTTTTTTTTTCTTATTTTATGGGGTGGAGAGCGGCTCTGGTATGTCCTCACCCTTCGAGCGCTGGCGTCGTATTGAGGTGTGGTGTTGGGGAAGGTATATATAAGTGTTCAGTTTTGTGCAAGAGTGTCATAAGTGTTTTGGGTTTGGAGGGGGATATTGCACATAGCCGGTGTTGGGAGATACGTGACTCTAAAAGATATGACTTGCGTCGTGTATTATTCCAAATGCAATTAAACCACTGATATTCCACACAAGAGAAATTAATAGAAATATATATATTTCAAACGAACACAACTACCTCCCAGTCTCTTAAAGAAAAAAAAGTTCTAACTCACTAAACGATCATAACTACAGGAGTATCCTGTATGAAATTAATTAACTATCCAAAATGAAGCAAAAATGTCCATATCAATGTATAAATTAAATGGCAGTATTTCTAAATACAGTAACAACATATTTGAAAACATGTAAAAAATTACACTACTTGATGCCTCAGAGTTGTACACGTGCCTTAAATGATTTTAATATACATCCGTTGGGTTCGGGAGATTGCAGAATGAATGACTTATAGCACATATTTCTGTGAAATGAACTCTAGACCATCTAATTAGATATGAATTTCGAAATTAATTAAATGGCAAACGAACACAGGTATATGACTATTACTAAATTAATTACGAAATCCTGCTATCCATTTTTTTAAATTAATGAAATCCCACAAGCACCTCTCCCAAAAGACGTCTGTATGACTGTGAGGTTGCTGAAGGAATGATGTTAGTATATGATTTGCAGATACTTATAAGCACGATTAGATACATGGAGCATGGCCGATGTCTGTCCGACTGGGAGATCAGTCAAGGAATGATATGTGGAGCTTGCGGCCGAGTTGAAATTATGGCAGAAACTCTGAATACGACTCACTAAACGAATCACAGAACCTATTTCCCTAGAAAACTCGTTTACCATATATTCTGATAACTTAAAGATGGAAGCAAATTATTTTATTACACTATGTCCTACAACAGACAACAAACCAATTTACACACTACTCATATGCATTCTGAATTATATCTAGAAAAAAAAGATATCCCTACCAAGCTACTATTAACGACATGCAAATTTTCACAATATGTAACAATAGCACGGACATACTAGGACTGAGAAAACCTACCCATTTCACATTTTAAATTATTATTAATTCACAATTTCAATATTGTAATAATAATTCACTTTTAACAACGTTTCCATCGAAGTATGAGGAGACGTGGATGGTGTGAAGAAGGGCTTAATCCCGCAAAGCTTATTTTAAAAAATGAATAGACCTAGGAACGATTTGAGTCCAGACACATGGGCGAAGAAAAAAGAATTAAATCAATACTACATTACGTTAAAAAATAATATAGACATCGAGCCGAATAATGTTAACACAAAATTCTCTCAAGTCTAGGAAATTCACCAAACTTGTTAACACAAGCGCGAGTTGAAAATCCCATGAACTTTCATTGACCGAGTTCAGAAGTAGGGTTTACATGATAAATGCTGATAAAATTATTTAAAATAATGGACACACTATTTTGGCTTAACACAAAAACTATTTTTTCCCGATAAATTAAAAGTTATAAAAATGCTTGTATCAAAACGATTGCTGAAGTCCGGATAAAGGAATAGTCTTTTGAAATGTTTAACAAGAGGTGAAGACCACTGGTTGTGGGTCTGTTACTCATTCAGAGGAGAGAGCGATGTATGCATGTATCCATTGCAAGGCTTGTCGTCAAACTAAGATGGCAATTCTGAGCTGGGGGTGGAAGGACCTCTGCCCTGTCCACAGACAGTGCTACACCCCTTACATCTTCACCCCTCCATTATCTTAAACCGAGTCTTTGGTTAGGTAGAGCACTATCTGCCTTTGCAATGTGTCCCCCTCCCCCCTCCAGGTCTCCAACTCCATAGTCATGAATGTTTCTTTGTCCGAAATGAGAGTTCCTGTCCCCGCTATCGATCCAAAGCTTTGATTCACAAAACCTGTCTAGTGCTACGTTCCCCCATCCCCTCCAACCCCTAGCCAACAGCATGTGTTCTTCCGAGATGAGATCTGCCTCGGCTAGGCACCCCCTGCACCCATTGTCCAACAGAAGAACTGTCCACCTGCCAAATACCCCCTTGGACCAGCAAATTTTGAACTTACCCTGCCTACCTAGCTCCCTTCCCCCCTCTGCTCAACACACTTTCACTTTCGTCTGTCTGTTGACTTGTCCAGAAAAGAATGTTTCTGCTATTCTCGAACCCCTGTCTTACTTCCAGCGAAATTAAATTTGGCTACCAAAGTCTCGATGATGAAATTATTTCCCTGAAGTTAAGATGAACTTTACTTACAAGTAATGAATTTTAATCCAATAAATTTCAATCAAAACATGCAAAACTTTCCTAAGAAAATCTGTTCTTAAGTTTAATCCTGTAAACTTTAACTTTATCATGTATTTCAGCAACCTTATTAATTTTAAAGTAATCCAGGAAACTATGAATAATATCGCATGAGGCAAATAGAAGAGATATTTTCACTTGATAAATTTTATGAGAGTTTAAGACTTTTTTATATAATTTAAGTATTCAAAGAACACAGTTTATTCAAACATGCATCTTTCGATTTAAAGAAACTTACATTAAAACTAAATGTCTTTAAATTCAGGGGTGATGGAAAACATACATATTCAATCTGTTTTGTATATATGTGTGTATTTCATGTGTAGATTTCTCCATAAATTTCCCAGCCTAGAAATTTGACTATATTATCTAACATAAACTGTGTATATTTGAACTTATTTTATTTACAAATACTACTTTTTCGACATTTTATTAATGAAATAGCATGAATCAAGCTTGAAATGACTGCTATCTAAGATGAAATCTGTTTAATTCCACTATATTTAAAATTATTTTCTAAAAAGTCCAAATTTAAGACAGTTTAACCGAAATTGGCTGGCATTTTCAACACAAGTTTGGTTTTAAAAATTGTTCAATGATGATTTCTGAGTTTGTATAAAGTATGATTGTGTTTTACCACCAGACATCATCGTGTTGAATCCCAGCAGCAGCAGTAGTTGTAATATGTTTTGTGTGATAAAATATTTATGTTAAAAAGTTCGCTGAACTCTGCTACTAGCTGGTGTAGAGACTCAGGTCAGCGGGAAATGTTCTTACATGTATGAATGGTGAGAGACCCTGTACCTGCCTCTGAAAAAGGTATTTTTGTGAGTCGACTTTACCTTTCTTATGTTCCCCAGGGTCCTTCAAGTTACGCTGTGTCGACGGGGGTTTTCTCAAGATACTACTCCCTCTACTTTCAATCATTCAGATGATTGATTCTTTTCTCCATCACTTTTGTAATTCCCCACAGTCCTTCAGAGTAGTTTAATTAAATTTAATTGGAATGTTACTTTAAAAATTTATAAACAAACATATTTATCTCCCTCACAAAGATTGAAGTCAGGAACTTGTATTTTCTTGTGAAAGGCATCCAGTTACCTAAGTTTAAATACAAACCACACCTGAAAAGTTTTCTACTATTGTCTCACTCATTTCAAAATTTACCAACATTTTTTGTTTCAAACTTCTTTAGTAGTATTAAATGTTTTATTTACTCATCACACACAAAATAATGACATCACGAATGACAAACTAATAAATAACACCTCTCATTACTTCTTTTTATCACAAAATTTTTTTATTAAAAAATTCATAAAATCCTCTTAGATGACACTTCCAAGACAAAGACTCTATACAGTACATCTCAAAATTCATTACAATAATCACAACAAAAAACATCCCAACAATTCTTTACCATTTACATCTGAAACCACAACAAACTTATAAATTGTTACTTCAAGTTACATCACAAACCATAAATTTCATAAAATTACGTTAATATAATCACAACAAATCATGATATGCTAGAAAAACCTTATAACATTTCTTTACCATTTTTGACTGAAACCACTACAAACTTGAAAATCGTTACTTCATGTTACATTGCAAATCATAAAATTCATTCAATTTCATTAAAATGTTCACAACAAATCATGTTATGACAAAAAAAAATTTAAATATTTCTTTAACATTTGCACGTCAATACCTTACAAGCTTAAAACCAATACTTCATCCTACATCTTTAAACTGTAAAAGTATCATAACAAATCATGTTACAACTGAAAAACTTTTAAATAGTTCTTTAACATTTACATGTGAATGACTTACAAGCTTAAAACCAATAATTAATTCAACACTTTACAACCAGGTCGTGAAGTATCAGGCAGAAGGTGTATGTGGTGACAGGAATAATTCCATGTGTTGTGAATTCGATCCTGCAGTCGATCATGTTGGAGGTAATATGCTCGTCCTGTTTACTCACATCGAATACCATGAGCGGGGCCAAACACTTGAACGTATCAGGGCTCAATGTTGGAGATTGGGTGCATCCATAATATGCAGTTTGTAATTGAGCATACATCTTACATGCCAGCAGGTACTGTCCATTTACAAAGATAGTGTTCATGTCTATGTACGGGTAGCTTTCGACATTTAAAAATATTTTAACATTTTCTTTTTGATATGTGACAAACTGCGAACATCTCACTCTTACATTGTATGTCTACTGGTCTGTAGACCAACAATGATATACCTCGGTTTCTCAGGAGAAAAGCTGGATTTCACCAGCCAGTTGATGCACTGGCTTGCAGGCAATCTAGGGTATGTCTCCAGACCCCATGATCTGAAAGCCACATCGATGTTTCTACCATCTTCCACATTCTGAAACATGTGTAGGCGTTCTACAGTACTCAACTACACAAGAGGCAGCAACCATTCGATAGACTGTAGGATTAGTTCCACTGCCTCCAGGTTTTATCCTGCACCCACGATGGTGTCCATATGCGCATTGGCGAGCATTATCACCAGCTCCTGCTTCGAATTGATGATAATTCATTTGTAGTCTTCAGCAAGTCCCAGTAGCATGGATAGCAGAACACATACTTCGAACCTGCCATAGGCATAAATGGGAACACTGTAGCCGTCTTCGATTCCCCAGCCTGCTATGTTGGCTGCAGGCAGCTCGTTCAGCTTGAGCAAAAGGTAATTTTTGATCGTGACTGGTCTAACTCGGCACTGTTACGATTGGTTAGGTGAAGAATTCCATTGCTCGTTATTTTCGTCGATGCTGGATTGGACCCACCTTCTTTCGTCAGAGTCCCCCTGATTCGCAGGAAAGACTGGCAAGGAAGAATGCTGACATCTTGATGTTGGATCGCTATCTGAATTTCCGATGGTAGAGTGTACGGACCGATCAGGAAAGGCTGGTACACATGAAGCTCCTTCGAAAACGGTTGGGTCTTCGTAGTTTAGAAAATCTTCCATAGTGATTGAGCTCATAGCTGAGACTGCATAGGATAATCTCGCTAGACCTTGGTAATTGCTTGGAGACCTGTAACATACTGATTGTAGGTTTTGTACGACACCTTTTATAGCTTCTGGCCGGCATAAATCTTATACCCATCTTTTCAAATGCAGGCGTAGGGTGATTTCATCGTTTCGAAAGTTCGCTAACTCTCCGTGCTGGTCGACGACTGTCACAACCACCTCGTGTGCTCTCTTCGCGACGGCCGGAACGTAAAGTATACTTTGTGGTGCCACAACCAGTTTATAACCTGGAGGGATCATAGGAGAAAATTCGTATAGTGTATTACTCGACCTACCCATAAGGTATTTACAGCTCGCCAAATTGCAGGTTATTCGTATCACATTGAAAGGCACAGTGTTTACAGCCTGGGACGACACATGTGTTTTTCCAGCTTCGTAGATGCATGACTTGAACCCGAGCATCGGTCCAATAGTGCTCGGTTTCGTAAAGTCGATTTCATCAGTGCATCTGATAACACTCTTCAGAGTATTGTGATTCCCACATAGTCCGAATTCAGTGTCTGGGGGGTAGCGAATCTCCAATGTACCTTGCAATATCTTCTATTTCATAAGAACCTATGGGTAGCGAAACTTCATGGGAAACATTGCCACTTTTTAAGAGGTACAGCTTGCAGTTTTTTTTATGACTGTTCGGTATCGCATTGTAGGTTTAGAAATTGACAACACTTATGCTCCATTCCACCTCCAGGTCGAGTGGCGGAAAATGTACCGCACGCAGCTCGAGCTACGACCTATCAAGGTAAGTGTTATCGACATGACTGGTGGTTTCCTTATGGTGTATAGTCTTTTTATACAATTACTTGTATGAGCAAACGAGGAAGTGAAGGCACAAATGTCCGCAGTTCCACGAGTTAGGCAGCTGCTTCGTTTCGTAATTGTAAGTCAGTTTACAATTTTTCAGGTATTTGTGCAATTCGGGTGGAGGATGCAAATTCCCAAAACTACCATAATAGTCTGCATGTTTAATTTTTTTTTACATTACTCCATGTGTGCGGGGCCCTGCTGTCGTATCTAGATTAATTATGGTGTATTCTTCTCTCTTGGGTTTAGCAGGCAAAACCATCTCTCATAAGTACTCCGCTAAATAGAGGTATTTTCAATTTATGTGCAAACTGTTCCAAATTAACATTCGTGAGTTCTCGTTTCGGTAGAGATTTCATTATTGTTTCTTCCTATTGTGTCGTTTTTGCACACTTCCACCTCCTACAGGGTATGGCTTTAGGTAGAGACCTTGCCCGTTTTTTTTTTACCCATGGTGATAGTTTCCATGTTTGCATTGTGTCTTTGTACCACAGACAAATACTTCTGTTCGTTCGATGCTATGTTGGCAGCTCGGACGATATCACTTGTGTCTCTGATTAGGCCTCCGAGGGCTCCAAGTGCAGGCAAAAGCAATGGGAAAAAATCCTTCGGTAGATATTTTCTTAGCTTTGCAGGCTTTTCTTTTTGTAAATGCTTTTTTTTACTTGTACCTTTCTTTGGTCTTATCACCCACGCTCATTTTCACTTTGACATTCATCAAGTTTCAAACATCCCACACTGCTATTTTTTCATTGAGCCTGGCATCTGAAGATTTTCTTATTTCGCCCACCTTCTGTGCAAGTATATTGTCTTGCTTGGTGTCTGGCTTGCAGATCCTTGTGCTGGGAATGGGCGATGTCGTGCTGCTTGCACGCCTTGTCCAGGGAATTTATGTCTGTCTTATTGTGTGACAGCCAATTAGCTAGCTTGGTTCCTCGCCCCAGAACCTGTATCCAGGAATGTGCAGCTCGAACAGTAGATTGTTGATCAGCGTATCGACGACCCCGCTTCCAGCTACTTTCTTAACTCTTTGAGACATTGTGGTGAACTGAGCGAGAAAAGTATAAAACGACCCTTTTATACATTTTCGTTTCAGTATCATTCTAGACTTGGATTAGTACAGATGTATCGCATATCCCAATATGACATTTCAGTGTGAATTCTGCCAAACACACTTTACTCGGAGTGATAACTTGAAGAGACATTCTAATATGCGCTTTTAATGTCATCAAGAGGCTTGCATATGCTACCTCATCTTCCTCCTCCCTCCACCAATGTATGATATAAACCAAGCAGACAAAAACAGTATACAGATCGTCAAGCAAGATGTTACGCATTCATGCTGAAGATGAAGATATCTCCCATGAATCGTGGTATGGAAGCCTATTTCCGAATACAGTGAAGTGCATCATCGTGGGACCATCAAAGTGCGGAAAAAAATTCCTCCTACTGAGTCTGCTGGAAGAAGAGAACGGTCTCTGATTAGAGAACATGAACCTGTACTCAAAATCACTCCAGAAACCGAAATCCCAGTGATTGACACGAGTACTGCAGGCCATGGAAGGCATGGGTCATTTCCCATGCAGTGATAACAAAGTCATCGTACTTCCAAACGAAGCACTGCGAAACTCGATATCTTCGATAACATGGCCTGCGAAAAACTAACTTGTGTTCAATAATATTTAAGCATTATACGACATGCATGTGTGAACTGTGTATACCTTGGTCAGACTTATTTGCCCATACCCAAACAGATGCTTCACGATAATGCTAATGTGTTTGTACTGTTTCACGTGGACGATACTAATTTATGCCATGTTTATGACGATCACATCAATACGGACATGACACTATCAGATTTCAAACAAATGTGTGCCTTGTGCTCTAAAGAGAAATACGAATTTTTGTCGATCGTAAAGGACTGGCCCCTATATGATGGGAGGTACATGCATGGGTTCGATCAGTTCATCGCTGGCCGTCGAGAATGAGTTACAGCATATCGAAATTCGGGCAGAGTAGCCTCAAGATAAAGGCAACGATGGTGGTTGTCTCGTATCATGAGATGATGGAACTTGGGATGCTTGTAAGAGATTAATTCGAAACCTTGATGACCCGAACAATCTGGGGATGCTGCTACTAAACATTTCGCCCTCGAAACTGGTAATTACATCATCTTGGAACTGCGCAGAATGTTGGCTGAACAAAGCACATTTTTTCGAAACTACGTGTCCAAGCTCGGGGCGAAGCTCTAGCGTGTAAAGACGGAGATCGTCCGCGATATGGTGATCATTGTCGAGCACGTGACATGTGTTCAAAGGTAAATTATCCAGAAAATGAAGAGAATCTTAAAAACCTGGAAGGGCATATCACACGTACATTCGATACCTCGATTTCTCACTTCGCCAAGAAAACAGATATTCAAAATTACAGCGAACGTCTGAGCAAGATCGAAAATATTTGGTGGAGACTCACGACTAAATCTATAAAAGAGAGAGACAGTGAGAATTTTTATTCATTGCGATGGTAAACATTGCTAGCGAACTACATCGGGCGATTCAGTCTGTCGCTCAAAGTATTTGCTCGCCAAGAGACTCTAAATTTCACGCAACCATCTAACGGGGCCGCAGGTTTTCAGTGGCTAGATTATCCGAAATGTCATGGTATCTCCACACTTGAGTACCCATGGTGACGCTCTGTCTCTGTTGCTAGACTCACTTAGGTCCCGTGGTGTCTCAGTGGCTATACTACCCATGGTGCCGCGGTTATTCAGTGGCTACACTAACCAAGGTGCCGCGGTGATTCAGTGGCTAGGCTTGCTGAGAGGCTGCGATGTCTTAGTGGCAATAATAACCGTGGTGCCGTTGTGACTCACTGGATAGACTACCTAAGGGGCCATTGCGTTACAGTGTCTAATCAACCGAGGTACCTAGCGATTCAGTGGCTAGGCAAACAATAGGTTCCATGGTGTCTCAGTAGCTAGACAACCTAGAGGTGCTGTGGTGTCTCAGAGGCTATACAACCTTAAGGTGCCACAGTGATTCAGTGGCTATACTACCCAAGGTGCCATGGTGACTCAATGGCTAGACAAACTTAAGATGCCATTGTGTCTCAGTGGCTATAGAACCTAAATATGTGGCTGTATCACAGTGACTAGACTTACCATGCTGCCACGGTGTCACAGTAGCTATACTTCCAGAGGTTCCGCGGTGTCTCAGTTGCTAAATTACTCGAGGTGCCATGCTGTCTCAATGCCAAGACTACCCAAGGTGCCGTGTTGTCTCAGTGCTAAAAATATCCAAGGTGTCGCGGTGTCTTAGTAGCTATATTACCCAAGGTACCACGGTGATTCATTAACTATACTACCCGAGGTGCCACGGTTGTGACGGAGTTTTCCATCGCAAATTGAGAAAGAGAAATGGTGTGGCATTGAAGTCTCTTATTTTGCTGTGGGACGCCTGTGAGGTGGGCAACCCGCCCATCATGAGTGTTTGGGAAGGTACAGTGTTATCAAGGCTCGGCTTCTGTTCGCGCACTAAACTCCTACTGGCGGGGCGGGTTCCCCGGCTTGCCGAGTATTTGTGTATTATAGATGGCGTGGCGAGCGAATAGAGCGCGCTGGTGTGGTAAAGAGCATGCTGTTGACGTATAGGGGAAGCAAGGGTCTGGCTCCTGGGAGGGGGTAGGCTTGAGTAGCGATGGGCGGCCGTTATGTATAGAGGGATGCGAGCCTTAGTCAGGGAATTCGTAGCCCACCAGTGAGCTGGGTTCCTTGGGTCTGAATAGTTATCCGCCCTTGGAACGGGATGCTGATTAGCAGATCCCAATATTAGTAAATAGACGTCGGGATGCTGGTAGAGGTCGCTTCGATCGACATAGGATGTTGGACTTTGAAAATTGACCAGTTCGTCGGGGTTAGTCTTAGACGAACGACTGGGAGAATTCGGCCTTAGTGGAAGATAGCAGAGTTCCTAGTATCGGAACTTAGAATTTTGTCGCCATATTGTTTCTGGGACTATGTTGTTGGAAAGCCATTACAAGCAGGGACATAGTTTATGGCCGATGGGACCCGAATGGCACAGTGGATAACTATGTAGTTTTCGTCACTTTGACTTTTCGGTGCACGGCATCATAGACTTACACGTTTCCTGCGTCGGGAAGGACATTTAATGTGTTTACAGATTTTCCTATGCGGAGCTGGGACTAGGGAACTTATTTATGAGCGACAACTTTATTCACACTGGCAGTCTTTAGGGAATTGGGCGAGGAAATGTCAGATGGAGTTCAGAAGCTTGGTCACGTGGTGCGGCGTGTTGGTGTTTGTGAACTCATCGTCGCTGTAGGCCCAGAATGCGTGTGAGGCTCTTGTAAAGGTTGAGTTCCCTACTAGGCCGTTGACAGTGTTATGGGAAGAGTTTCCTCAAGTGAGAATCGTTGGGAATTTTGGAGACTTTCGAGTCAAGAAGCGATCCGGCAAGTTGAGGTTGGGAGATTGCTACGAGGGAGTGATAGAAGATCAAATCGGTAGAGACCGAGACATATTGGTTATATGGGATGTTGTGAGAAAGGGAACAATAAGGGTGGTTTTTGGATATGTGTGTGGTGTGTTGTGTTGGTATGTTTGGGTGAAACAGAGGAAAATACAGCCAATTTGCGGGAAAGTGTGGGGACAATATCCTCAGCCCTACTCCTTTGCCAGTGGCATGTGTGTGAGAGAGAAATTGAGAGTCAGCTCAGGGTAACCTCGGCTACCGATGTGGACGATATTCTCATCCTGAGTTGGCAGAGAGGATATGAGAGTGTGGAGGCCCAGAACCAGCCATAAACCGGTGGGAAGAGAATTCTTGGGTACTGGACCTGAACAGTGACCTGTATGGATGCTAAAACGTGGAGTACGACTGTGAGGTTAATTTTTGTTAATGGAGTTTGTTCAGGCCAAAGGAAGTGGGAAATTGTTTAGTAAGAGTGAACCCCTACTAAGAGCTAGACTTCGGCGAGTTCCAGTGTGTGTTTTATAAGGGGAAAGTTGTTAAAATTATTGTAAGTTTGGTGGAAAGGTGCAAAAAAAAAACCCTTTTGTGCTGTTTGTAAATTTTTTAATGGGGTTTGTCTAGAGTGGGAGTTTTATGAGAAGCCCTGGGCTTAGGGTTGATCATAAGTGGAACAAATGTTAAATTTCAAAGCGAAGTTTATTAGAATTTTTAGGGTGGCCTTTGGGGGCCACAGCAATTTTTAAGTGGGCAAAATAGGAGCCCTATTTTACTTGGGTGTTTTATGTTTTTGAGTGTATCTTAATATTGAAAAGGGGCAAGTGGGAATTGTGCCCAGATATCGAGTGGATAGTATTGTGAAACTTGAGCTTTTGTAAAGGAAAGTTACAGTTGTTGTCAAGTGTGAATTTTGGATCTTAAGTGAATTCTGAAACGAACGAAAATGTTTTCCGTGCCTTATGTTTTGTTGTAATGTAGCTACCTTCTTCTGAAGCCATGTGATATTATGAAGTGGGCCCAGCACGATTTGGTGTATTTTTGAGATTTTGTGATTTTTCTGCTGAAAGTTAAGGAGACCCCATCCCAATCCTACCCCGGGATAAAAAAGAGGTTAGGGCGGCAGAGTTGGGGTAGTGGTTGATCCACTTGAGCTGAGACAAAGGCGGGTTCACGGTGTCTCAGTGGCTAGACTTCCAGATGTGCCACTGTGTCTCAGTGGTCACATTACCTGAGGTGCCGTGATATCTCAGTGCAAGACTACCCAGGGTGCCATGTTGTCTCAGCGCCAAGAATACCCAAGGTGCTGCGGTGCCTCAGTAGCTAGATTACCCAAGCAGCCGCGGTTTATCAGTGGCTAGACTACCCAAGGTGCTGCGGTTTCTCAGAAGCTAGATTACCCAAGCAGCCGCTGTGAATCAGTGGCTAGACTACCCAAGGTGCCGTGGTGTATCAGTGGCTAGACTAACCAAGGTGCCACGCTGTATCAGTGGCTAGAATACCCGAGGTGACGTGGTGTTTCAGTAGCTTGTCAACCTGAAGGTGCCGCGGTGTCTCAGTGGCTAGATTATCCGAGGTGCCGCGGTGTGTCAGTTGCTAGACAACCAAATTGTTCCGTGGTGTCTGATTGGGTAGATTGCGCGAGGAGCCGCGATGTGTCAGTGGCTAAACAACCTAAAGGTGTCGCGGTGATTCAGTGGCTAGACAAACCAAGGTGCCGCGGTATCTCAGTGGCTAGATTACCCTAGGTGCCACGGTGTTTCAATAGCTAGACTACCCTAGGTGCCGCGTTGTATCAGTGGCTAGATTACCCGAGATTCCGCATTGACTCACTTTTTAAAAGCACACATACTGCCGCACGGAATTTTTACTCGTTACACTAGATTACGTGTTTTTCATTCCTAACTCGGGGATTCTTGAATAAGTTTATAAGTTTGAAGGAGATTCACATGTGTAAAATTGTATGATTGATTCTGTGAGTGTGGTGAATGGTTTTAGTATTAGTCTGAAATCACTTAGATTATTTTATATTTTAGTTTTTTTTTTTTTTTTTTTTAATTTCCTTTCAATTATTTTTGTTAGCAGGTTTCCATTAAAATGAGTGAGTGAGTTAAGAGATTCGGTCTGTTCTTAACAGCGAGGTCTCGAGAGCCGACGAGAGCAATTGAGGTGAGCATGGAGCAGCGCCGAAATTATGGGGTGGGAGGAAACGGGAGATCCCCGAGAAAACCCGCCGACCAGCGGCATCGTCTGGTACGATTTTCACATGCGAAAATCCGGGAGTCCCTATTTCCAATACAGCAACGTAAAGTAATAACTAGCTATCGTATATAAACATAAGCTTATAACAAGAAATTTATATTTTTTTATATCATACTTTTATTATTTGTAGGATTGCTGTACCTAAAATTACGATTTTCATGCTTTAATTTTGACGCAGATATGTTGTACTCCCTGGTTTAGTTTGCAGTTTCCAAGGTTACAGTAATTAAATGCTATTAATTTATCATTTTATACGCGCAGTAATTTGTTTTAGTTAGTTCCATTAATTTCACGTTATGCTACTTTCAAGTTTTACTTAGATTTACATAACTAAGCTTCACGACATTTCGTTGTTAGTTGTGTCAGTATATTACAGTATTCAATTCTAAAGCTTAACAAGTATGAGCTATACTGAAAATCAGCGACTAATTTGTGATGGAGTATATGCAGTTGTAAAGAACCGCTGATACCCGCACATTTATGCGCACACCCTTACATTCTTAAGCAAAATAATATTATTTATTGTCTGTGCTTCGAAAACCATGTTACCGTAAATCTACGAGGTAATCTTGTAAAAAGAAAGCCGACCTCCCGTGACGCAGTCGGTTGGTGCGCCACCTACCTGGGGTGCAAGAGGCTTTGGGTTCAAATCCCGATAAGGCTTGAGTGTTAATTTAAGTTAGGTTTAAAGTTAATGTGTAAACCGTCCCCTGATAAGCTTTAAAACATAAAACCGGGAACGTTGAAAAGCCCTTTATATTACACTGTCATAAAATAATGTAAAAAAAAAAAAAAACTTTTAAAACCAACCTTCTATTTATAAATGCACTAAAAAGAGAAAAATATTTATAATAGTTACACAATTTGTAGAACTTGTAAGATGTGGTCGAACAGCCCTAATAAATTTTACTACAAATTAATATATTTGTATCAATTTATATTTAATATATAAAAGATTGGCACAATGTAGAACGTATACCTCATTTGCGTAAGCGTAGTAAGCACATATCTTGCGTAAGGCTCTTAACTATTCACAATATAGAACGTGCATCACATTTGCGTAAGCATGGGAAGGGAATATCGTGCTTTAATGTACTATATATAAATTGATAGAAACATATAAATTTATAGTAATGTTTATTACAGCTGTTCGACAAATTGTGTAACTATTATAATTATTTTTCTCTTTTTAGCGCATTTATAAATAAAAGGTTGGCTTTAAAAGTTTTTTTTACATTCATTTTATTTTTCACTTTTTAGTCTCCAACCATGTGTTTGTATCAGTAATAAGGCTTTCCCTTGCTAAGGAAGATCACCATGATGTATCGTGATCGACCAGTTAGTTCGCTTTCATTCCGATACGGGACATACTGTAAGAGCAAACGATAATAATAGTTTTCAGAACCATTTGCCGCTACAAAGAAAGGTACGCGCACGACAGCAGTGACGCTTCTAATATCCATTTTGCTGTTACTCGATTCTCTAAAACAAACTCGATACGACGTTCGCTGCGTGTAGTTGTAGAGTTCCTATGGCCACCTTCTGGCTCCGTCATCAGATCAGCTCAATGTGGTGCCTTCACATTATATTGTCATGGGAACTACACGTGTATGCGAAATTCCAGCTCAATTGTATAACGGGAAGTGGTTGAAAATCGGCTTGCAAGATTTCACCCGAACGTACAAACAAGCTAACTAACAAGGCAAGTTGAATAAAAGCTTGTAAAAAGAGACGAAACAAAACTGCCGGGCTTTCTAACCGCGCCCCTAGCGTTTTTACCTGACATATAAAGCAGTAAGCCAATGAAATGAGATCGCTTTTAGTTGCTATTATTAGTATTGCAAGTTTTATAACGGTTTGTGTTGAGACTTAAATTATCATTAAATATTAGCCTTATGTATAATGTAATTACTCATACAAACCCCGCATTTATTTGTGTAAATGTTTGCTAAAAAAAAAAAAGTGGTTGCGGGCACTATGCAATAGTCTAAAGTATAATTGTGAAATGAGGTTGCAACTAAAAATACAGTGTAATACTACAGCCGAAACTATGTAAAACATATGGATACTTAATAATAGCAAAACTAATGTCAATAAACAAAAGCATTTTACTAGAATATAATTAACTTAGGCCATTCTATGATAGCACTTTTACGTCTTCTAAAGATTGGAAATGATGCTTATTATATACAAAAGATCCGTTCCTTAGCTCAGAAAGCATGCGCTATTTTGTTTTAATTATTATTGATTCACAAGAAGAGGGGAAAAAAAAACCACAAATCTACAAGTGCGATGTGTTACTGTGAAAAGCCATTTTACCAATACCATTTTGTGTCAACGCAATTATTTCGATCATATTTTTCTTTACGTTAATTCGTAACTCCCACGGAACCAATTGTATTACATTTAAAGTCGAACATGTAACCTAATTTGAATAATTTGAAATACAGATAAAAAGTGTTATTCTGAACGGCAACGTGTGACGATCTTCTTATGTCATCAGAGAAACGTAAACACACGGTTATGTCTAGTGACAACATTATTCGAGTTAAAAATGTCGAATAATTCGATTCTTAGTAGTTCTCGAGATGTCTTTAATGGTGGCCAAAGTATTCGAATACTGTGTGCTCTGACCGAGTGATTCTTCACTGCTAAGTCTCTCGCATATTCTTTCACTACGAATGCTCAAGCTCTAATGTAAATGTCACGTCATCCGCTTCACGCCAGTTCTTGAAAGTTTGCAGGCATGATAGCATTTCTAAATCATCATTTTATACTGAAGCGTGTTTTCTCGTGGGTTTTGTGGTCCATCTACATTACAGATGAAGTTTTAGTGCATATTTGTTTAATATCAAAGACACTGTATCGGCTGTACACTTCTAGTACATTGTTTTGAATTGTATCGCGTTGTCTTTTCTACAGCTGTCTGGAATCTGTATGGATTGTGGCTTGTGTGGAATTTGCAGCCCCTCGACTGCTTCTTCTCGTCTTTATATCAGCTCTAGCTCTTACCTGTGTGCAAAAATCAAACCTTAAATATAATGACAAAGTGCAATCTAGATTCGAATCAGCGAGAAACCACTGATTCGCATTGAAATTCAACTGCTCTAATCAGTGAAAATGACTCCACTTAGAATCAGTGGAAAACCACTGATTGAATTGGTGGCTTGAAACAATTTCACTTCATTGAATAAGTGACGGCCGACTGCAGTGGGGAATTAAATATTGCTTGTATCGAATGTACGCAAATAATTACATGAAAGAAACATATTTATTATAGTTTGCTATTTATATTGTGCAATTTATCGTAATTTAAAAAAAAGTAAAAAAAAAAAAAATCTTGCAGGTTGTCGAGATTTAACTCACGCGCACTTCAGCTCTAGCCCGTTGCCTTATCATCTAAGCTACTATGCCAAGTTAAAATTGCGAGGGGAAAATATGTGGGTTGAATTATCGCTGCGAAATCGTGTAGTTAGAAATTGTTTGCTCCTAATTTTCGTTTTTGGTTCGTATTGTACCGTTACGATTAATAAAACGAATAGTATATACGGGTGTACTCTCCTCGCCACATTAAATACAGTTTTAACCTTCAAACAGAGCACTGTGACGATTACGTGAAAACGAAATGACAGACATAAAAGCGGAATGAAAGTCTGTGTGTGCATATTACCTCGTAAAATGGCGTTTTAAAGACGAAACACATTTTAGAAAGTATTTTGTATTAGTTTTTTCGTTTATTCGTTGTCGCTTCACTTTATACGCCTTGTTTAACGGCCATTTTCAAACTGTGTTCTACGGCCATTTTTACACGCAGTATCACTGATACATTAGTCGAAAATAATTAGAGACGGAACAAATTGCTCAGATGTTTCACTGGTCCATTAGTTAAATTCACTGAAGTGACTGTTGCATCAGTCAGATACGTTTGACTGAGTGAAACAGTGAAATTCTCACTGATTCAGATTTTAAGTGTGCTCTATCTTAATGGTCGGTGGTATGTTTTATACATTCCCTAAGAAACTGTTCGTTTTCCGGGAAGAAAATATCGCATGTGCTAATCCAGATTATAATCTACCCCTATACCAAATTTCATCCAAATCCGTCGAGCCGTTACGACACGTGATTAAGTAATAAACAAACATGCAAACTTTCGCATTCATATTGTTATTAGGATGCGAATATAAGCAGATCGTTCAGAACATTAAAAAAAAAAAAAAAAAAAAAAAAAAACACTCGAACATCCATATTAAGTGTTCCAACGGACAATTACCCAATCACGGAAACTTGTCAGTTCTCAGATTCAATCAGCGAGTAAAAGTTCCGCTGTTACTCCATTACGCCGTTACGCCATTTGCCCCCCTCCCCCTTTTTTCATCCCAGTACAGACAGTTGTAGAGAGCGGCCTGAATCACTCACACTTACTTCGTAAAACGTTAACTAGGTTTACTGATCAATACAAACCATTTAAAAAATCGAGAATTGAATGCCAAATAAAGTGTAGCTGTTTGTAGTTATAAAACTGTGATTATGCTAATACGGCCTTCCAGATTTTATGTATCCCCTACTAAGTTCTACTTTGGGTCAATACGTAAACAAAATTCGAGAAAGCGCTAAGCAGAAACCAAGGCACAGAAAGTTTTCGCTGGACAGACTATCAAAAACAAAGTATTGTTCTAAGCTGCTCTCGGTAAAATGAGCACTTTCGAAAGCCCTGTATATGATCTACTTGTATGCACATTGTGTATTCCTACGCTTTATGTAAAATTAATATTGTCATGAGCCTCATCACATTATTCATGCATCGGTCGATTGAAACTGTGAAATTATCAGAAAAGTAAATATTGTACAATATTTACTAATTTTAATACTTCGGGGAAAAAAAAAAAAAAAAAAAAACCACAGAAAGCGAAAGAAATAATTTAAGTTTTCACAAATGTTTATCTAACACTTTTTATTCGACGTTAAGACATGGAACTACTTCCCGTCTATCGTTACCAACTTTACCGGGCGAATGTCACTCAGTGCGCCCGTTACAATATATGCAGGCAGGGCCAGTGACTTTTATCTAAGGTTCATTTTAAAAGTGCTCACTTTAACGTGAACATGCTTATATAGAACAATGAATGCGTTTCCAGCAGTGTAACTTAAAAACCTAAGTTAAGACGAAAATATGAATTAATTACATAATATTTTACTTAAGAACTGTTTCTTCGTGGTCATTGCCTACAAATCCATTTTATTTATATTTTAATTCATATTTAAACGAAAACGAAGGTACATTATTGTTAACAGAATTACAAAAAACTTGTTACATAGGTTACGATTTATTTATAGAACAGCCATGTCATGCGTGAGGTTGTTTGTCAAAGTTTCTATTCTGAAAGTGTGAAGATGCCCGTCACTAGACTATGATGCCAACTTTAAAATTGTGACGTCATGCCTAACCACACTGCGCCGTTCAGCTGACAGCGTTAAGATGGACTCGCAACAGGCGGTCACGTGATCTTCGACCAATCGCAGGGCTATTTTTTTTTTCTATCCTTCAATATGTCAAATGTATTTCAAACTTCAATTTTCGATGGACGGACGGAAGGGCCACCGCCTTCTGGCGACATTCCGTAGACGCGAATAAGTACTTTGAAATAAAATGCAAGGCGGTGGATATGTGTTTATTCATCTTGGTGGTAAATTCAGGAATTTGAAACGTAAACAATAATTCAGTATAAAATTTTATCACGTAAGAATATTATTTCGCCAAAAGGTTTCTTCTTGAAGATGTATTTCCAGCCAAAATTTATCTGCTAGGAAAGAAATATCGCAAGGTTAAGTTGTCACGCTGAAATTTTGCCGGACAGTAGGATCGACGGACAACGGATTGTTGTGGGTCGCTTTCAACTGACGGACGAAAAAAAAAACAGACGGATGACTGACTGACGGACGAGCGACTGACGGATTCGACGGATGGTTGTGAGCCCAGATTTACTGCGTTAAAAAAAAAAAAAAAGTTATCTCTGTTGGCAGTGTAGGAACACCAGTCGCAGCATCGAGGAGCATGAATTGAGCGAGCATCGTTACAAACATGTCACAGCTGCCCTCCGGAGTTAAGAGTCCAAGATGGCGGCACATGTTTACACACTTCAACTTGGCGCAAGGCATCGGAAGGTGCCGACGTCACCGCCCGAGCCAGGTAAGCTCTGCGCTTCGCACCTGGAGGACCTCTAAACGGCCCGCTAATGGACTGCTCGGACCAGGGATGGCCAAATTTACCTTTCGAATTGATTCAAGAGAATCGAATCGCATCGGGTTGACCCGATTACGATTCCGAATATATCGGATTGGTTGAATCGATGCAACGAATCTTTTCGATTAATTTGCCAAAAGTGCGTACATTTAATGTATTTTAATTAAAAGTACGTAGTTCGTAATTAATATAATGGCTATAACATGGTTATAGCATGTGTTATATAGTGTAAGCACAGTACTTTTACGTTTTATTGGAACAATTTTAGCTAAGCAACTTATAATTCCTGGTTATTCTTTTGTCCTAAGCTTCTGTGGTAATAATAGTATGACAAAAGGAGATACTGGTACACATTAACTTGTCAAAAATAATATTTCTTGAGATCATAGTATTAAAATTTGATTTTAATACTGATTTTTAATTATGTTCTATCTATAACAATAACAAAAATGCTAATGGGGAAACAATGGTTTTTATTGTAGCTTTTGCTCCATAAACTGTATTTATTACCAATTTCACAAAAATCTGTATACGTACGTACATTTTCCCATACAGCCCCAAAACATATTATTTCGTAAAATTACCTTAGGAAACATTACTTAAAAATAGGTAATTTTACTCAATGATATTAGTTAGTTCTTTCAACTTGAAAGAACTACATTTATAGGTACATGTGCCACTAGAAATGAAGAAAATGGACAGGTAGCATTCAAATTTGCTGACAATTGTCTGGCCAACACATACATGCTAATGTCTCACTCTAATAATTTATTTTATGCCATAATTCACAAGTTCTGGTATACGCAAGCAGTCTGGGCACGCTCCGAACACTGTTTTAAAAATATTATAGGCAGCAGTATTTTGAAAGTACTCGAGTTTGCACGTTCTCACAATGAACTGTAGTCAGTGTACGCAGTGTAGCCAAAGTAAAAGTACTTAGGAAATTAAAAAAAATTGATTGACGAAAGGTTGAAGAATATTTTATGTGAGTGCAAAATAATTGTAAAAAATTGGTGACTAAACCATTAACAGAAAAAATCCACCAAACTTGCGATAAAAGTTATAACAGTAGCAAAAGAGGAATTATTATTATACACTTTTTCATAGCATAAAACAAATTAAAACACATTGTTTACTGTGGAAAGTAAGACAGGGAAATACTAAACTAAAATAAACCTTTACATAACTAGAGATCTGAATTCAGATACAGAAATTAAGTCGAAATACAGAAATTATACATTTCTAAAGCACAAATATGTGCACTAACATTTTAATTTCCAGCAAGCATTTATCTAAGACGTAACATTTTCTTGTCTGATGAAAGATGAGAAACGAGAAGAATAATCACAAAAAGTAATCGATTCATTCGATAGCCCGGACCGCCACGACACGATTCCAGAGCCCAGTAAAGTTGTTATAGGCTGTTCATGGCAAATTGAGCACTTTTGAAAGTCCTGCTCACAATATACTTGTATGCACGTTGTGTATTCTTCCACTATATGTAAAAATAACGTTACCATGGGTCTCATCATCACTTTACTCATGCGTCGGTCAAGTGAAACTGCGAAATTATTAGATATGTAAATAGTTTACAAATCTGCTCATTTTTGCTGTTCAGTATTTTAAAAAACAGAAAGAGAAAGAAATAATTTAAGTTATTACAAATGGTTATATAACACTTTTTATTCGACGTTAATGTATAGAACTTCTTTCCCTCCATCGTTACCAACTTTACTGGGCTAATGTCACTGATTGCGCCCGTTAAAATATATGCAGGTAAGGGGAGTGAGTTATTTCCAAGGTTCATTTCAAAAGTGCTCACTTTATCGTGAACAGCCTTTAAGGACGGCAAGAAAGTAATCCATATTTAAAAATTGAAATTAAAGTGTTTGGCAAACATTTGCGACTACCGAAGGGATTTCTCTTCCTTTCTGGACTCCCATTGTATATTGTCACGCGCGGAATCCCGCACTTGAAGCGGGTTCTGCGTTTACCGATTATGCGTGATCCTTTGCTGAGAGGAGGGGAAGGGTGTCTCCTCGACATCCCCCCCCCCCAACCGGGGGGCAGACACGCTTACTGCTCTGTCGCCCGCCTCTCTCAGTGGCCGGGGGATTAATTGACAGATGACCTGTGGGCGCAACGCGAAATCTGGAGCACATTCTGCCCGACGACTCTATTAATACCTCCAAACCCCCCCCCCCCCCTTTTTCCATCATGCAGCCGGATATATATTTACAAGTGAAAAAATTTATTTCAATCGGATAAGTAGTTCCTGAGATCACCTCTAACAAACTCACAAACTTTACCTCTTTATGATATTAGTGTAGATAGGCATTACCAACATATTTATTTTATCTATGTCTTATTCACGTTAGTTATAATGGGAATATTGTAATTTATATATGAACTATAAGTAGACATGCGAAGTTCGCGTTATTATACGGCACCAGGCTAAACTTCACATTGTCTGTACTGGAGATGGCGTCGTTTTTAACATCGGCTGCTACACACGTGTGAAGTCGCACTATATTTCTGATTAAAACAGTCCGCGATTGGGGACACAGCTGTAAAGTGTTTATTTATTGGCGCAGAGTTACCTGGGGCGTGTCAGGTAAAAGTATAGTCCAATGGCAAACGTACTGACAAGATAGCCCACACGTGTTCAAAGTTTAATGCGTCCCCAAATAATAACGCGAATTTTGCAGGTCCCTAACTACAAGTAAACGTTCAGTTTAGCCAATAAAGAGAAAGGCTGTGCACGGTAAAGTGAGCACTTTTGAAATCAACCTTCCAAAAATGTCACTGCCTCTGCATGCGTATATTTTAACGGGAGCACTGAGGGACACGCGCCCAGTAAAGTTGGTAACGATGGATGGAAAGTAGTTTCGCATCTTAACGTCGAATAAAAAAGTTTAAGGTTACCTTCTGTGACAGCATAAATTATTTATTTCGCTTTGGTTTTTTTTTAATGTATCATAGTGTGAAAATTAACATATTTAAAAATATTATTTTTTCTGAAAATTGCACAATTCCACTGGACCAATGCACGAATAAAGTGATGAGGCCCACGACAATGTTAATTTATTTAATGAAGCGCAAGACTACACAACGTGCATATAAGTAGATCTAACGCAGGGTTTTCAAAAGTGTTTTTGTGTTAACACAATTATAATACGCTTGTGATACTTGTCATATTTAGGAAACAAACCGAACACATCATGCGCGGTGTGATTTTTCAAAAGTTTAATTCGAAAAGTGTGCATAAACCGCGAACAGGCTATAGCTAGCCTACGCCTCGCAGGTAAACATGAAAGTAAAAAATGAATATGGCAGCCGATGAGGAAGGAGAGAGTATGGAGTCTGTTGACATTGCCGTCGAGTTAAGGAGCTGGTACTCTCAAGGCTGGCAAATAGCTAGCCGCGCAGGTTCAAGTGTGGCCACGCCCACTTCTCACACCGCTGCGCATATCGGCGACGAGGTTACGTCACGACATTGCAGCTCGCGGAGATCTGCAGACTGTCAATCACGTCTCTCTTGACCGGGGGGGGGGGGGGGCGAGCGGTTAGTCCGCTCGCCTCCCGCCAAGCCCTACCGGGGGCTCAACTCCCCGGCCGGGTCACACTGGATTTTCGCATGGTGGGAATCGTGCCGGACGTTGCCGTTGGTCGGCGGGTTTTCTCGGGGATCTCCCGTTTCTCCCGCCCCCTCATTCCATACTCACCTCAATCACCCTCACCGACTCTCAAGCGCCCAAATGTCTTTACTCACTCACGTCTCGCGGGTGGATGGGAGGGGGGGGGGGGTGGCTCCTGCTTGTGGGTGAGCCAAAGACCTCCGCGAGGGAATGCAAAAACCTGAGAGACATAGCCTATCAACACTGTAAACAATTTCTTCGCAAAGAAAATGTTTATTTTTTTCTCAACTCTTCGCTATTGTAATGCTACAAGCGAGTTTTGGTAATTAAAACCCGACCTAAGGCGTGTAGGTCTTGCCCTGAGACGCATTACATTCTCCAACCATCATATAGGCTGTTTCCCGATAAAGTACCTTAGAAAAATGTCACTGATCCTGCCTGCATATATTTTAACGGGTGCACTGAGTGACATACGCTCAGTAAAATTGGTAACGATGGAAGGAAAGTAGTTCCATATATTAACATCGAATAAAAAGTGTTAGGGTAACACTTTGTGATAACTTAAATTATTTCTTTCCGTTCCTGTTTTTTTAACACATCGAAGTGTAAATATTAACAAATTTCTAATAATTCCACAGTTTCACTTCACCGACGCATGAATAAAGTGAGGAGGCCCATGGCAATGTTAATTTTACACAGGGCGGAAAAATACACAATGTGAGTACAAGTAGATCTTAAGCAGGGCTTTCAAAAGTGCCCATTTTACCGTGGACAGCCTTTAGCTACTAACATGAATGCCGGAAGATTCACAGAACAGAACAGTGAAAGAGCTCACATTGGCGTAGCGGGATTTGGGGGCTCACCAGAAAAAAAAATTAAAAATGATTTGGTGACAAATTGTTTGGAATTCTTTTCGCGGTAATCTGTGGAGTGGAAAAGTTTGGACGGCACTTAACAACGAGGTCTTGAGAGCCGACGAGGGTGAAGCAAAGCGAGTGTGTAGAAGTGCCGCAATTAAAGCGCTGGGGTAAACGGGAGATCCCCGAGAAAACCCCGCCGGCCAGCGGCATCGTCCGGCACGATCCCCACATGCAGAAATCCGGGAACGACCCGTCCCGGGAAACGAACATGGTTCGCCTGGGTGGGAGGCGAGCGTCATACACAAGTCATATACAGGATGTCAGGCCTGGAGAGCGTTTAGGTTATCTAGGGAGATGATTCCTTGCGAGAAATTAAGTCGAAAATGTATTTTGGCTATATTTCCGATAGTTAAAAAAAAAAAACTGCAGTTTGCAACACTGAAAATTTACTTAAAAATAATTTTGTTTTAAAATTCCAGAAACCATTTTAGATAAAGCCACAAATCTTTGAACGTTGTTAAGGTGAAGGTTGGTCGAAACCCTGTTATATATGGCGGTAATGTCATCAGCAGTCAGTACCTAAATAGAGGTTGTCACCTTCGTTCGGTCTTTGTTTCCAAGCACGCTGGTGTATAATTTGCGATCCGCTACGGTTAATTAATCAGCATGTCAAAATTAGCAAATAATGATGAGTTGTTTTTCTAGAAACCTCTGTGTTTGCACTCTGTTCGTTTATGTTGTCTTCATTGTGTTGTCTAAAGTTAATCACATGTATCTGTACACATCGTTAGTAAGAATGCCCGTCCTAATATTTTTGTCTCGTTTCTTTGTGATTACTTGTTTAATAGCTACGTAAAAAAGTCTCGCGTTGTGATTGGCTTTGCAAATATAAAATCAAGAGCTGAATTTGAATCACTTGGCAGTTTTAAATGATGTTTTTATTGGCTTTATGTTTGGATTTAAAAAAATCCTTTACATACAACAAAAGTTGATTCAATGTATAAGTAGTTTAAGATTAAAAAATTGTTGACCATTTTTTTTAATAATAAAATATATAAACCACGAAATCAGTATACATGCAAACACAATTGTTTCAAAATTTATACAATCTTTTACTATAAACAACTTTACGATATCAAAACTGGAACAAAACGCTTTCTTAATTTTCGCAAACTTTCTTTCATCTTCTTGAAAGACCTTGCAAAAAAGTTTTATTTGAAAAAAGCCTTGTTCTTCACGAATTTATTATTGCAGAGTTCTAGATTACATGATATTGTTAATTTTAAGACAATTATTTTGGACCTTACTGATTTTGGTGTTAGTATCCGTATAAGCAATATTTGAATTGGAGACTGTTTCAACTATTTCTGTATGTCATAGTTACCAGTATTATAATATTTGGTCAATAATATATTAAGTATTTCGAATTATGTTATTGCGGTGCCTTTCCATAGCCATTATCTACTTTTCTGTATATCTCTACGTAACTGTTACATCTGTGTTGACAACAGCTAGTTTCGGCATTTTTTTTTTTTTGTTTAGTGTGTTTTTATGGCATATACTGGTTGTTTCTTGCTCCATAAACAAAAAAAATACTTCTCAATGTTGTATGCCCAGAACATTAGTTCATTTAACTACTTTACCCTGACTGCTGGAATCGTTTCATGTAACACACATGAACCATGGCAATCTAACATAGCATGTCCACCATACCTCACCGAGGTGTGAAAATGTAGGGAGGGGGGGGGGGTCCAATTCGAACGTGTGCCAGATGCGAGAAAATATTCACCTCCCCAGCGGAAGCTTTTAGAGTGCTCATCTCGTATTAGATGTGGTAAGTTTGCGTAGCTGCGAGAACAAACACAACTCATGTGTGGACAACGGAAAAAGGCCTTCCTTCCTCGAGCGTAGTAGCGAGGGCGTAAAATATTATTGGCACCTATGGTGCGGCCGAATAAAACACCGTTAAATTTTACCGTCTATAATTCAGAGTCTCTTTAGTGCTTAGTATTTTTTTTTTGTTCCTCCATTTATTTGTGGATGCAAATGTACGGTAAACCATCTCCATGAAAACTAAAATGCTGTGAGCTATGCTGTAATTTTTTTTTTCTACGTGCTGCAAACAATTCCTTGGATCCCAGTTGTCTAAAACATTATTTCGTTACACTACTAGTGAATTATTGTAAGTTTACAAAACGGATTTACTACGCATGAAATACCTCCTTGTTTTAACAAATATGAAGTCTACAGAACTTGTTAAAATACAGAATATTTTTATATATTCACGAAGGAGTTTTATACGCATCCATTTCAGTTATAAAAATAATAATTTTCGTGGCTGAAATCCGTAAAATATTTTTAAATTGTACATAATATTACTATTTTTGTTACATTCAATAGGAATTATTACGAAGAATTCTTGAGGAAGATTTTTCGCAACATTGAGAACGGAAATACGCTTGCATTATAATTAAAATATACTCTTACTAATTAATATTTTTGAAACATTGAAACACTTAAATAAGTTAATTCTAGCGAAAAAAAAAATTTCAGTGTTACAAAATAAACGTTTTCTTCTTTCATAAGAAACGTCAAACCGTACTGTAATGATGACTTTGGTAGTGTGTGTGCAATTTTTTTAATGAACTCTGCACACACAAAAATATCACTGCCCCAAACAGCATATATTTTAGCAAACACATTGGGTGGTACGCGCTCAGTAAAGTTGGTATGAATGGAGCGGAAGTAGTACCATGACTTAACTCTGAATCAAAAGTATTTGTCAATCATTCAAAAATAATAAAATTATTTATTTTGCTTTTATTATTATTATTATTGTAAATGTGTGTAAGAATTAGCGAATTTGTTGCGTATTTATTTTTATAATAATTTCACAGTTTCACTTTATCGGCGCATGAATAAAGTGATCGGGCCCATGACCATGTTAATTTTACATATGGTGGAAGCATACACAATGTGCATAAAATTAGATCTTCAGCAGGGCTTTAAAAAGTGCCCAGTTTACCATGAACAGCCTATACAAAATGATATCGATTGATTACTTAGTCTAACGATATTTAATGTTTGGAATATGGAGCTGATCATTGATCAGCGTAAGCACGCGTAGATGTCCCTGGAAGATCTACCACAATAAGCAGACAGTAGCAGGACGCAGTAGAGAAAAATCTTAAATATATATATGAGTTTTTGACATTATTATAATATAACGACTCTATATGAGAGTAGGATGAGGGGAAACAAACAGAATGATTAAAAAATTTGGGAATGCAGCACATATTTAAGAAGACCTTAAGAGAGCAATGCACGAAGCAGAAAAACATGCGGTTGGATATTAAAGTATTGGTCTAAGAAATAGTTCGGAAATTCACCACACCCGTGTATAGGAATGATACGAAAGCAGTTATAGTGACGTTTTTCACGTGGTGGAGGCTCCTGAACAGATATATGAAACAGCCAAATGGGAAGTGTCATTACCAAATACACAGAGTAGCCGTGCTAAACACTTCCGTATTTGTACACTAATGTATGGTAACTGTCCCACACCACGTATATGTTTAAAAAAAAACTTCCATTACATGTTAGGGAGTTTGCTGGAGAAATTTCTTTCAGTGAAGGAAGGTAATAAGCCAGAGTGAACGATTGGTGAAGCACTACATGCAAAAATGAATTAGCATTTTGGCCTAGAAGAGATGTTTAGGCTCCGAATGTGAAGGAGACCAGATGAAGAGAAGAACGAGGCGACTTGTCGGGAAACCTAAAAGTGAGACATGGAGGAAATTGTGATCAGAGTGTGAACATGTTCTGGGATTAATAGAGTTTCTTTAGCTTGGAGGGATTCAAAGACAACTCCAAAGCAACACTACCAACTCTATTAACTGTGGATGAAGTTAGTATACCAACATTTGAGATTTAGTCTATTACATTATTCAATGAAAGAATGGATGACATTTAGAAAACAACTAGTTATAATAATAATAATATAGTCTTTATTTATATGGCGAAATTAAGGCCATTGGTCTGGTCAGCCACTTAACCACAGATTAAAAGTGATATTTTCTTCAGATAATAAGTAATTACAAAATGAAAGTTTCGGTACGTCAATGCAAAAACAGTAAGAATCAAGGAATATTGTTAACCTAAGAGAACAGTAAATATTAAATATGTGTAGAGGTACTTGACAGAACAACAATTTTACAATAAATTGCAACTTTAAAGTACAATTTTACAGAAAAAAAAACACACATAAAACATTATGTTATGAGGAGATTACAATAAAAATAATACTAGATAGAGATTTTTGGAGTTTCGCCATTGCGGTTCAGATGTCTGTAATGGGAAAACAGGACTAAGCATTTCTATTAGACAAGTTACCTATGGACGAGAAAATAAATATTAGTGGTTGTTCTGTTTTTTTACTCTATTCCCTCTTGGAATTAAAGTTAGGCGACTGTAAACCAATTCAGCCACACAAAGAAAATAAAACAAAATAATCATACTACAGAAATATATATACACAAACACAAGCCATGCCTAAAATAAAAGTGCGATGTCATGCTAGGAAGACCTAGACAGGGCGTACTTCCAAAACAGCGATTAAGCGAGGACTTCAAGAAATTCAGTGGGAATATCAAAAGGAGCTGGCAAATGCGATAATATTATGTCAGCTAAACGCCTTCAAAATTAATTGCAGTAAATTATATATTTTCTTATTCTAGATAATTAACCCTGAATTTCATCACTTGTCTGAAAGCTCCTAGTTTAACAGCATGTCATTTATAAATTTGTACAATCTAGTTCTCACATTCGCTACACTGTGCTTAATTTTTTTTTTGTTTTGTTTTCATATCGTATTCTTATAATTACTTTATAACTTACCGTTCGGAATAATTTCTTTGCACTTTTCCGAGCATTTTTGTGACTTAATATTCCTTTGAAATTAATGGCATTTTATTTATTTTTTTTTTCACTCCACATCACAATGATAAAAAGTAGTGCAGTCACACTTCTGATTATTAAGCATCTGTGTGCCATATTTAAAAACTCTTTTAATCTAGTTCCTGTTTGAAAGGTACTCTACACTCTAATACTCAATCAGTCAGAATTTCACTGTTTCAATCAGTCAAACGTATTTGATTGATTCAACAGTTACTTCAGTGAATTTAAACAATGAAATCAGTGGGGAAAAAAATGCCAGATTTCCTTCACTTATTGATTCAGTGACATTTTCCACTGATTCGTCAGTCATTTTTTTTCGTTGTTTACTTAGTGGTATATATTTTTGACTTATTGATCAGTTAAACAGCGGGTAAGAATGGCCATCAAGCAATGTTTAAAAATGGCCGTTAAATAGCGTGTATCAAGTGAAATAATAACAAATAAACTAGCAAAACCGATACAAAATACTTTCTAAAATGTGTTTCGTCTTTCAAAACACCTTTTGATGAGGTAGTAGAAACACATAGCCTTTCATTCCGTTTTTATATCTTTCATTTCGTTCGCATGTAATGATCACAGCGCTCTGTTTGAAGGTTTAAACTGCATCTAATGTGACGAAGAGAGTGCACTAATATATAGTATTCGTTTTAACAATCCTAACGGTACCAATTAAAAGACAAACGAAGAGTAAGAGCATACAATTTAAATCTTCACGATTTGTAACAAAAAACAGAATGTATATTTTTTCCTCTCGTTATTTCACATTGGCGTAGTAGCGCAGATCGGCAGATACGTAAATACAATCCCGGCTGCCTCCGAAAAGTTTTTTTTTTTTAATGACGGCAAATTGCGCAAAATAAGTAGTTAACTATCGTTAATATGTTTATTTCTCATAATTATTTGACTACATTCAATTTAAAAAAATTTAATTCGCCCCTGTAGTCGGTCGTCGCTTATTCAATCAGTGACATTTTCTCACTGAAACAATTAGTGTTTTTCCACTGATTCTAAGTGGAGCCATTTTCACTGATTAGAGTAGTTGAATTTCACTGCGAATCAGTGGTTTCCCACAATATGTTGCAGTAATATGATTTTGTACGTGTCCCATCAACAAAATAAAATATCATTGACCTTGTTCTTCACAATCGTTAAGGTGCCATGAGTGTCTGGACGTGGTTACGCAGCGAATATAGGACTCGTCTGTCATTAAGGCGGAATGGGTTGGATCCCCAGAGGGATCCCTCACGGCATTTAAATTTATATATATTTAAAACACAAATCTTATGTTATTAAAAAATCAGTTGATTCCAACAGGAATTGTGTCGAACTTTCTTGTTTATGACGTCACAGTCTCTCTACTCTGTGTGTGTGTGTGTGTGTGTGTGTGTGTGCGCGCGCTCGCGCGCGTTCGAACGTGAGACGGGTGCAGAAAACTTCTTATACGCACGCGCATCCGCTGCCGGACATTAAAAAAAAAAACTGTCCAGCCAGCGATTGCTTCCGTTTGTCTCAAGGTCACTAGTTCCTGTACTCGAGCCAGTCTTCCGTCGTGTCCCGTGCGATCCGCGATGCGTTAGCGGAGCAGTAGATTCTTGCAGGTGGGTCAGGTGATGTGGGTGGCCATAAAACTTAAATAAAGTATAATTTATATATATATATGTCCTATATTCACGTCAAAACTAAGAGGGTACGCATTTATTACGTGTAGAGGAGACAGAAATGTTAGTGAAAACAGGTACAGAAATGCTTCTGTTTATTGCTAGAGCCGTTACTGTGAATAATGAGAGAAACTGGATCCCTGTTATGTGGAATGCCATATCGACACAGTGCACAACAAACCGCACCAGCACTATTATTATCATCATAGCAGTGAAAAGCACACAAAATACAGCGTATGTCAGCATAGCACAGGAAATGGCAGATATCAGTGGTGTCTCATAACATGTGATCGAAATGTCCACCGTGAGTACGGATACATGCGCCCACATGTCGTCTTACTACGTGCGTACGGTGTCTTGTGTACCATGCACACGATCGCCGATACGGCGTTCCGCTTGACAAGGATTCACTGTCTCATTGTACAAAACCCGGTTACGGCTCCAGCATTGAATAAAGTACTTCCGTATCTGTGTATTTTGAAATTTCTGCCTCCTCTACATGCCCTGATTATAAACCCACAGTTTTGACGTGTTTTGTAGATACAGTCTATATATAACAGTTAATGCGTATATCCACCTTTCAAGTTTTACGTCGCACAGTTATGTACAGAGGCTGAAGATACTTAAGACCTCGCGGTGACGTAGTCTGCGAACCATTCAGCCGACCTGGTGTTCAGAAATTTCTTTTCTCATACCTGAGTTAGTGAAGTTCCTGGTTTTACCTCACAGCCACGTGCGAATGACAACTTATGACTCATGGACACGTGTGTGAATGCAAAAGCTGGCGGTGGAAAGGGTTGTCGATAAGTAGGATGCCAAGCACTTGTTTATCAAAACGATGCTCTTTATTTGGGAGTCGCTAAAGTAATGAATCTATAGGCTGTGCAGGCTAAATTAGCACTTTTTAAAGTCCTACTTAAGATCTACTTGTATGCACGTTGCGTATTCTTCCTTATGTAAAGTTAGCATTGCCATGGGCATCATCACTTTATTCATGCGTCGGTCAAGTGAAACTGTGAAATTATTAGGAAACTAAATACTTTACATATCTGGTCATTTTTACACTTTGATGCATTAAGAAAAAACAGAAAGCGAAATAAATAATTCGAGTTATGGCAAATGGTTGCCTACACATTCTATCCATCGTTACCAACTTTGCTGGGCGAATGTCACTCAGTGCACCCATTAAAATACTAGGGGACCCAGCCCGTGACCTTTTTTTTTTTTTTTTGGCTAGAACAGTTACCATGTTAAAAAATTTGATTATCATTAAAAGACTGAAAAAAATACTGTATAGATATATGTAGGTAATAATGAAATGGTGTGAAATTAACTCAACATTGAAGCGACTGCAGTCCCATTTAAGATTTCTCAATCTACTTGGCCACTGCGGCCCCACTTAACATAGTTCTATCCACTGAGCCGCTAACGCCCCACTAGGAATTCTTCTATCCACTGAGCCACTAAGGCCCCTCTTGGTATAATTCTATCCACTGACCCACTGCGGCCCCTCTTGGAATCTCTCTACCCAATGAGCTACTAAGGCCCTATTTGATATATATATATATATATATATATATATATATATATATATATATATATATATATATATATATAGAGCTATCCACTTGGCCACTGCGGCCCAACTTGATATAGTTATATCCACTGAGCCACCAAGACCCCACTTGCTATAGTTCTATTTTAAGGTTTCACTATAGATATATATGATTGTTACTTTTAGGAATTATCATAGAAAATATAACGAATAAAATTACATCTACAGAACATATGGGCGCCCAGAGTAAATATCTAAAAGAAGACACATGACTCTGAATATGGAAAAATCAACACTTTCAAATCAGATTATTCCACAAAAACATCAACCCTTAATTTTAATCGACCTTAATTAATATTTTACGACTACTAAAGAGAAGAACCAAGTAATCATATTAATTTAATGAAAATTTAAAAAGGAGATAGAACATATGAATTAACTAGAAAAGAGAAATTAAGATGCTGCTCACTTTGTATTGGTATCAGAATTTTAAAGACGAATATTAAATATTTTCTACATCCTTCCTTACAATAAGTGATTGGAAGAATATATAGGTATTTAAATTATTTCAAATTTGGAAAACAGTTTATAATTACTTGGTGTTAGTCTTTGTTATTAAAATTTAAAACAGCTGTTTCCACTGTTAAGAAAATATTCAAAATTTGCCAACTATTCCATAATTTCACGAACTCTCAAAATGGGACTTCTGTGACACAGGATCAAAGTAGGATATAAGCTTTCTTACAATTCCACTGAAGAAATATAAATTGGTGTAATTCGCCTTATAAACCTGCTTCGAAGAGAGCTGGAACAGAAGATGCCAAACGAAGTCCATCCAGCATATTGGCCATCTCACCATGGACTCGAAACTCGAGTAGATAGCTCAGTATCGAATTCCACAGTTACAGAGTCACTTCAACTGTTCATCTAGACACGACATTTTGCCACACTCTTCTTGTAATGTAAAATAATTTCTTAAAACACTGTAAAACGCTATTAACATTCAACGTGAAATACTGCAAAACATGTATCTACATGCAGTGATAATTATTCCAGACGTTCAAAATTTCCTTTACTTGATTATTATATTTGACTTTCAGATTTTTTTCAATGTTTCCCTAGGTAACTCAGACAAAAGTAACATAACTCCAAAGATAATTTTTGAACAGCAAATGTTAAACTGAATGGAAGGATGATCTAATTTAACATATTTCTCACAGACATATGTGTATATGTATTGAAATGTAAACAAAAGTAATTAAAAATATATCTATCTACTTAACCACTGCGGCCCCACTTGATATAGTTCTATTCATTAAGCCACTGCGGCCCCATTTAAAATTGTTCTATCCACTGAGCAACTAAGGCCCCAATTGTAATCGCTCTATCCACTCAGCCACTGTGGCCCCAGTTAATTAACTCGACATTGAAGCGAGTCATTTAAAGTAAACACAAATTTTATTCCATTGCCTTAATAACTCTATGCAATATTCTCTATGCATTAGTACAAAACTTTTCAAAAGGAAAAAGTAATTAAATGATGTGTTTTTAGGGTAAAAGGTAATGATTGCGTAATATGAACTTACTGAAATTCGAACTTGACCAGTATTTTACCCCGAGGATTCGCTCTGCAAAATTTGAAGAACTTCTGTTCAGTTTTAAGGGACTTAGAAGTATTAAAGACGGAGAGACAGACAGACAGACATAGATCGTCTGCTTATTATATAGGATATGCAGGCAGGGGCAGTGAATTTTTTCTAAGGTTAATTTCAAAAGTGCTCAATTTATCGTGTACAGCTTTTAGAAACATTACTTTTGCGATGTTGGCAATTTAAGACTAAGTATGTCGACACAGTAACATTTTTTTTTGTGCGTTTTATAGGCAATTCCTTGGAAAATAGTTGCCATAAAAAGGTTTTTGGTGAAGAATACAAAGGTAAATTATCGTATATTTAGGACATTGAGATATATGAAAAATACTAAATGTCTTGAATGGTAGACAAGGCCGTAGGTTTGTAATACTAACCCTATGAAAATGGGGGAAGGAAATTAAAAAAAATAAAAACTTAAACAGTAATCAACGTTTACCTCGACGATTAAATAACAAATCTAACATAACTGAGGTAAAAATGCAGTATAATTGGTACCATTCAGGCGCATGGAAAAGGATTACGGTAATATTGAAAGTAGACTCGCATATGCTCCCTGGAATATTTTCGTTGACTGAAAAACGAATTAAAGAAGAAGGGATAGAATCGGGTGTATCTACTTCTATTCCTTCTTTAATTCGTTGTTTGCAGCATGCTACTTGTTTATTATTTTCGTGATATGCGGCTCTCCGTTCAGGATGTTGGCGTAGTCAACTTATATCTTGCGACGCAACGTCGCACAAAATTATTCAAACAATAAACATAAAATTAATTGTGCACTATTCTGGACAGTTGCCTATCCTGTCACCTGGGCTGAAATACGGGTTTCAATAAGACGGATTGATATCAGATGTCAAATTTCTGAATGAGGGAAAAGATTTGGGCGGCTCGTAATAAAGAGGTCTTGAGAGCCGATGATGGTGATTGAGGTGAGTACGGAGCAGCGCCGGAATGAACGGGTGGGTGAAACGGGAGATCCCCCAGAAAACCCGCCGACCAGCAGCATCGTCCGGCACGATCCCCACTTGCGAGAATCAGGGAGTGGCCCGTCCGGGGATCGAACTTGGCTCGCTCTCGTGGGAGGTGAGCAGGCTAACTGTTCAGCCACCGGAGTCCCTCAGATTTATAAATGTTGAATAAATGTAGACTATAGCCTATTAGAGTCACGCCTCTGAAAAGGACTTATGGGATGGAACTATACTCAAAATCTTTCGAGATGTGTGACCTTGTTTGCATATTTTTAACTTACAAAAGATTATGATGTGAATTTGATGGCATGGAAAGTGATTAGATTAAAAATTCGTGCTACCTGTACTTAAATTACGCATAGCTCAGTGTAATAAGCCTCAATCGTAGTGAAGCAGATTTTTTTTTCCAAGTGTTAGAGGTGCATGAAATGCGAAGATTAAGCCGGTCTACACAGTAGAAATATTTTGTGCGTTTTACAGACAAATACTTGGAATAGTAATGCCATAGAATTATTGTGTATTTATGACACTGAAATATATGAAACATATGCGTGCATACATAAGTGTACAGTGTTTAGAATTAAAATAAACAGTACTGATGTATTTTCACCTTAGAAACTGTTGGGAACCTGGTTATAATACACTTGAAGTATGCAAAAATTATGTTATCAAATAGTTTCCAAAAACTTTTTTGTGTAAGTACAAAAAAATTTTTTTTTGTGTACAGGCGGTTCATGGTAATTTGAGCACTTTTGAAGCCCTAGTTACTTTTCTTCTTTCCGCCATTTTTTGTCCCTTTAACAACCTTTTTAAATAAATATTACTATGTAAGTAATAAATTCAGTGCGTATACTCCACCGCACTCGGAAGTTAACGTCTAAGGCTAAAATGTAATATATTTAAAGGCTATTCACGATAAAGTGAGCACTTTTGAGATCAGCCTTATAAAAAAAGTCACTATCCCTACCTGCATATATTTTAACGGGCAAACTGAGTGAGATGCGTCCAGTAAAGTTGGTAACGACGAATGGAAAGTAGTCCCATATCTTAACGTCGAATAAAAAGGGTCAGGTAATTTGTAATCATTTTAATTACTTTTTTCACTTTCTGTTTTTTTTTTTTTTAATGCATCTAAGCGTAAAAATGGGCAGATTTGCAAAACATTTTCATTTGTAATAATTTCACAGTTCCACTACACCGACGCATGAATAAAGTGACGAGGCCCGTGGCAATGTTAATTTTGTATAAGGCGGAATAATACACTACGTGCATACAAGTAGATCTTAAGCAGGGCTTTCAAAAGAGCTCATTTTAACGTAAACAGCCTACAGTGACTATTAATCCAAACGAGGGGGGATTTCAAAAGTGCTCACTTCACCGTGAACGGCCTGTGCGCAGTTTTCCCCCCTGCGCGATGCGAAGGATGAGTTTGGCACATCGCGCTCACGACTCCTCGACTTCGCAAGCTCTCGTGTCCGTGGGCACCATCCGTCATCGGAGCCCGAGAGTAACAGCTTGTGTCACTGTCCTGTCGCAGCTGTCAGCGACTGTCGGCTCGCGTCATCTCGCGGGCCGCGCTGGCCTTCCGGGACGAAGACAGATGCGGGCGGGCGCGAACTGCGGCGTCGCGTCGTGTCAAACGTCTTCCAAGAATATACATTCCTTCCTTCCTTCCCCTTAAGTTTTAACTTTTTTTTGGGGGGGGGGGGAAGGGGTTGCGAACTTGGTTTCAAATTTTTTGGCAAACTTTCAAAATATTTAACGGAAGCAGACCACTTAAAAAAATATTTTATTGCAGCCTCGGACGTTAATTATTGAGAGAAGTGGAATTCATACAGGGTGTGTATTAGTCACGTGGCAATGTTTACATCAAAAAGTGGCAAAAAGATAGAAATTGGCTGAGAGGAAAAATTTAACGGGCCCTTAAAAAGTGCTCACTTAACCGTGAATAACCTCATATATATATATATATATATATATATATATATATATATATATATATATATATATATATATATATATATTATATATATATAGACACACACACTTCGACCTACAAACTTCGTGTATTGGTTAATCACGAAAAAAAAAATTGAAAACTTATATATGACATATGGTATAAAATTAATCCTAATGGAGGTAGGCCCTACACATGTTTGAAGTTGTTGTAGAAGAAATAGTTTACTACAGTACCACTGTAATACCTCTCTCTGGAATCTTCCCCATCCTTTAATAGCCGCGAAAGTGTGTTTTTGGATATTGTGCGTGCCCCACAAGTAAAAGACGAATTACTCGAAAATGGCGAGGTTTAGGGTATTTACTCAAGGTGACTTTTTTTTTTTTTTTTGTTAATTGTGAGATGATGATTAATAATTTATCCTTCAAATCCCGAATATACTACCACAACATGGATGTTAGCTCGAAATAGGGGTAGCAACACTGATTAATTACATTAAATAATTTGATGACAGCGACAAGTGTTGTTGTGTTAAATGATGTTTGTTCAGTTAACCATTATCCAGACAATCGGTGTCCCATCTTAAATATCATCTCCAATATTTGTAATAAACAAGTGTTCCAGGACCAACTTCAAAGATGTGTACCACCCTTAGCATTTACTTTAGACCGTAGGTTGTGTGTGTTTATATATGTGTGTATATATATATATATATATATATATATATATATATATATATATATATATTATATAGTCAGTAGTCACCTTCGAAAATTATTTGGGGTGAACACAAATTTTATTTAAGTTTGGTTTCAACTAAAAATTAATTTTGTTGCTGCTACGAAAAAAAATTCGCAGGTTAACTTCTCTTCAAAGTACTTTATTCTGGAATAGTTTTTTTTTAAATCTCATGTGTGCTCACACTGGAGTTATAATGCTTCTTTTTTTGGTAATGGCTGGTTCCAGCCATCAAGTACAAAAATTGCATTTCTGAAGAATAAAGGTGATTTTTGTCGAGATAAAAAGGTGAACCTCGATTTGTCGACATTTGCTATGCGTTTACCTTTTTCCGAATCAAGTAAATGACAGCTAACATGAATAATTTTTTTTTCCAACGCTACAGTTTTATTAATCCTACAAACTTGTGTGGTAATTTGCAGACAATTTGTTACAGTGTTTAGAAATTCGAGCACTGAAGAATCCATCAGGCGCTATATCGATTCCGAGTGCATGATACACAAACTCGAACAAACCACATGTAGGCTTCTGTGTTCGACAAGCATTATGAAAGCAAAAAAACAAAAAAGGGTGGGTGCAGAAAGAAAGAGCTATGGTGCCATACATTTTTTATAATCTTTAGAAGCAGTAATCTATTGCGGGTTGCGAATTAATAGGCAGTAAGCATTTTATATCAAAATGCATCTGCAGCACAAGAAAATATCAGAAAGAATATTACTGAGTAAAGCATGATTCTAAGTTCTTAGATGTGAACATTCCAGGAGGTAATTATTTGTCATATTTACTTGAAACAGTCTCTAGGAGGCTGAAGGTTTATGACTAGCTTTAAGGAAAATATCGTCTGTGTCGTCGCTGTTTACACATATCTATTTCCAGTGTTAAAATATGTAGTTGGGTCATCAGCTTAGTATCATAAATATTACTGGCTCCTAAAAATTCTTAGACATAGGTACATTTGTCTCCGTGGCGCTCTGGGATCAAAGAATTGCAATACTAGTTACTTTTTTCTGTACAAAAAAATCTTATTAGAATAATAATCACATTTTATGGACTAGAAAAATTTGTAATTTACTGAGTTACTTTACAATTTTTTTCGAAAACATAGCACGCAAACACTTAAAAAAAAAATGAATCGACAAAACCAAAGTTGAAACACATTAGAGGCTGTTCACGGTAAACTGAGTATTTTTGAAAGTCCTGCTTAAGATCTACTTGTATGCACGTTGTGTATTCTTCCGCCTTATGTAAGATTAACATTGCTATCAGCCTGACCACTTTGTTCGTGTGTCCAAGGTAAACTGTAAAATTATAAGAAAATTAAATTATTTAAAAATTTGTAAACACTTACACTTACGTATGTGGATTAAAAAACAGAAGGTAAAAGAAATTATCTTGAAATTCACAACTGTTTACCGAATATTTTTAATTCGATGTTAAAACATGGAACTACATTTCCTCCCTTGTTGCCAACTTAACTTGGCGCATTCCACTCATTTGAAATGTATGCAGGTAGAGGCAGTGACAATTTTTCAACGGTTGATTTCAAAAGTGATCACTGTACCATGAACAGTCTATAATAAAATCGGAAGTAAGTCGACTGTAAGTAGTTATTTTTCATCACAGGCCTAACATGTTAGTCATCCTGGTGCTTTACTGTGAGAATGCTCGTCTATAACAGATAATCAAAGAAAACTTCGTCTAACACCAGCACTTGTAAATTCGAGAATTTAAGAAAAATTTAATAGGCTATATTCCTAGCACGGTAAAATTTTCCCGAATGCATGCAAAAATATTTTTCCATAATTAACCAGAAAATTTCTTTATATACTGCTAACCAAATGCGTTGTAACTAATTTCCAGGATTTTTTTTGTCAGTTGTTATCAATGCGCCTTTAATAGTAAACCAGTAGAAAAATATTGACTTAATAAACTTCAAAAACCTATTTCACTATTAATACTTACATTCGGTCGTTTCAGGTTTCCCATTTCAAGCATTATTTTTATTTCTACTCTTTTCAGTTTTATTGTGGAACAGGCAGATTAGTATGTTTAAAAGAACCAAAAAATTTGATTTAACATGACCAAATTGTTGGATATGGGTCACTCAGTAATCTAAGATTTGAAAAAACCCTTCAAAATAAACAATACAAATGTAAATTCAATTCATATATTACAACAATCCTGAAACCAATTGTCTATTTCCTTTTCTTTATATATATATATATATATATTTATTTATTTATTTATTTATTTATTTATTTATATGCGCGTGTGTGTCTGTGTGTATAACTACATATATGTGTAATTTTAGAAGCATGAATTTCACGTCATAAACCTATTCTTTGTAAATAAAAGATCTTTAAATATTTTCATCATTACTCTTTTTTTAAGACCCCCGCCCCGCAAGAGAATTTTTTAGCTACATGGTATTCTGTTACTTGTTATTCTTGTGATCATTCATGTCCTACAAGTCAACTGAGATTGTGTTCTGAAAAAATAAACGACATTCAATAGTGTCGTTGCCATAAGATTCGAATATAGCAGTTCACCGTAAACCGCAGCAAGTGACTTTCACGAGAACAAAATGTGAAGATTTCTCTAAAAGTTTCCGCAAGTTCGGACATTTGTCTCCAGGTGAAAGGCGCGCCAGTAAAATGTGAAACAAGCAGTCTGGAAGTGCGGCTCTAAAAGTAATTTTTATACTCCTGTCAGCAGAGACCCACTTAGGAATTATGTATATATATATATAGCGCCGTGCAAGAGACCTACCCTCGAGGAAGGGGGCGATAATGATGTAGCCTGTTTAGTTTCTATGGCAGAAAGCAGCTGCTAACCCCGCCCCGTGAAGGCATCTCAACGCAGTTTCCTTTCTCTTCTGTGGCGACGAAATCTTGCCGGAAGCAACACCGTTTATCTCCACGTGCTAAGAAAATATGTAATCTCGTAGAACGGCTGAAACCATAGTACATTCTCTCCACTATTCTTTCTAGAGTTCTTGTCTTGTTCCTGTACAGTGTAGCATAACAATCGCGTCTGTTTTGCACATGCATATTACTAGCGCCCCGCCCCGGCCTCGCTCGGGTGCGATTAAAAATATGCGTTGTTTAGGTTTACAACAAGAATATAGACTAAGTGCTTAAGGTAACTAACATGGGATTAATACTGTGTTGTTCAAAAAGCCTTCGTAAGTGAACCCCTATCTTTAATCAGATTTTAAAAGATAAAATTGGTTACTGTGGGTGATCCTTAAAAGATAAACATATGCTGGCGCGGACTTTTTCTTCTAGACCTTTTTGAAATCTGCAAATTCTGTAAAACATTAATTTGGCGCATTTCTTACGGTCTAGTCAGCGTAACCCATGAAAGACGCCCGAAAAGCGGCTTTTTCCGACTTGATTAGAAAACGTCGACATGTCTCTACTGTTCTTAGATTAAATATTAATGTATTATAAATTTGAACCTCCCTCAAAAATTTCTCCAGATGATGGCGAAAACCACATCAAAATGCATCTAGTAGTTTCAAAGCCTTAGCAGAATACACGGAGACAAGTGGCCGGGCGACTTTGTTTTATACTGTGTATAGATTGTGTGGTGGGCCAGAAAAGTTAATCGACTTTGTTTTATACTATGTATAGATTGTGTGGTGGGCCAGAAAAGTTAATGCGGGCCATCGTTCTTTATGTACCTAAGAAAGTCAGACATTTGCGCAGTACGCAGTGAACATTTTTTTTATTTTTATTTCTGCAAGGAATTCTGTGGAAAGTAGTTGACAAATTTTCTTTGTAACGCTACGAAAATAAAACTAGAGCAAATTTCACTAAACCTTAGCATGGAAAGTGTAAAACTAATGTTGAATTTTAACAAAGCAGGTGTCGTAGTCTACAAGTTTATTATAACCGCTAAGCAACTTACACAATTTTGTATGTTTTCTAAAGTAATGTGTAATAGAGTTTCTGTGGGTGTATCCATTCTTTGTATAAGCAAGTTATTCTTTTCAAAAATTTTAAAATTAAATTCACTTTGTTTCTATAGGGTGGCATAGATTATATATATTTAACTTTTTATGAATTTTAACAATTTGTAGCAATGTCTGTAAAAGGAATGGAGTGAAAAGCTTAGAAAATTAAGAAACCACGAGTTGATAAACATAACCTATTTGCTGCAGTAGATTATTTCTTTTTAACACTCACAGTGGAATTTTAATTTTCACAAACAAACGTTTCAAAGCTCATTACATAATGTATTTATGTACATATAATTTTAATACAGCTTAATTATGCTTGCATAGTAATATTTATTCATTTCACAGCGAACATATTTACTGAGTTTTAACGAATCTGTCATAACTTCTATGAAACTAGTTTGAATTAAGAATAGTTGCCCGAAAGCAAAAAAACAGACTAACGAGTTCAAATAACAGGGGCACCGCCAAAACAGATTAACTAAGATATTTTCATACACAGAAAAACCGCTTGCCGACGATTACGTAATCTTTTCTCGACTCAACTAATCTATATGAGTTAAGCCAATTTAGTTCGTACCACACACAAAAATCACTTTGGCAAAAAAACTGAATTCACTTTAATGACTGCGTCAGTTTCTATGTCATTGTTGTTGCTACAGATGCAATGTTCCCGATGGACCAGAGTCTGGGCTTTTCTCCCGCTCCTCATGCTAGCCGATCCTTTGTAAGTAAGTGCTAACGCACTTTAGTTTCAATCGAAAACCAAAGGCGAACTCCGCCCATGATGTCGAGGTACCACCGGGAACATAGCATATCTTGGCCTACCGTGCTTTTCCGAAAATACACTAGGTAACAACTTTAAACTAATTATTATTGTATTTCCGCGTTCGTGCCGATCCCTCTTTCACAATATTCTATTAGCCATGGCAGTACATCAGTTAAAGGCTATTCACGATAAAGTGAGGACTTAAGAAATGAACCTTAGAAAAAAGTCACTGACCCTGCATCCATGTATTTTAATGGGCGCACTGAGTGACATTCGCCCATAAAAGTTGGTAACGATGGATGGAAAGTAGTTGCATATCTTAACGTCGAATAAAAAGTGTTAGGTAACCATTTGTGATAACTTAAAATTATTTCTGTCGCTTTCTGTTTTTTTTTTTTATGCAGTGAAGTGTAAAAATGAGCAGATTTGTAAAGTATTTACTTTCTTAATAATTTGACAATTTCATTTGACCGGCGCATGAATAAAGTGATGACACCCATGGCAATGTTAATTTTACATAGGGCGGAGGGATACACAACGGGTTTACAAGTAGATCTTACGCAGGGCTTTCAAAAGTGCTCATTTTACCGTGAATTGCATATAACATCCATCGGGATAAATATCACCGCCATAGGGAACCTAGGCTTGGGTCGTGCTCGATATACATGCAACCGGGTATGCATGCGACCCATGTACTCTATACGAGTAAAGCTTCTTACACAATAGAAAACTTTAGCATTTAACTTTACGTTTCCTTTCCTCTGACGATAGCACCAATACACAATAGAATTGTCAAGTCAGAGTTCAGACAACTGAACATCAGTTCTGTGAGCTTCGTAAAAATGTGTATCTTGTTATGAAAATAATTATGGTATTATCCAGGAATGCATTTTACGCATCTTTTTAAAAAAAATAACAAGATCAATATTTATTTTAGAAGTTTATTTCAAAACAAAGAACTTAATTTTTTACTTTATTAAAAAATAAAATTCATATATTTCCGCTTTACATTGTATTCGTTTGCCATTTATTTAATTTAACACGACCTTCTTATAATATACCGAGATTAAAACCGCACTACAGTAAAATAACGCACTTTCCACATAACCTCTGTTAGATTCTCGGCAAAATGGCTGCTTGACTTTGACTTTAAATTTCAACTTTTCGAAATCGTAAAGTCAAGAGTGCTTGACTTTACCTTTGATAGTTCCATTGTGCCAAGCTCCAAAAGAAACAACATGCCGGAAAGCAAACGTAAAGTCAAATGGTAAAGTCAAATGCTAAAGTTTTCATTTGTGTAAGGGCCTTAAGGCATGAGTGGTCTCATGCCATTTCGACAAGCCCTTTGGAAAACGACGTATATCGAAAATCGGGTAAATATGTTTCTTTCTTTCACCATTCCCCTTAAAGTGAGTGCACCCAAATGCGGCGCGTTTTCCATTTGGTGTAATTTTCTAGACTTATTTTTCAGCTTCGTCCGCATGAGGAGGGGTAAAGACCTGAAAGTATAACTTTAGCAGGGCTTCGAAAAAGCTGTTAGTAACCATGAATACACCTATATTCAATAGTAAAGACTGATTACGATAATGTGACTACTTCGTAAGTCAACATGTATGCTACATACTTACACAATTGCATAAAGGCTCCACGTTCAATTGGCAGGAATTATTCGAAATAGTTTTAAGAATTGGTGCTATCTTGCGAATATGATGTTCAGATTTGTGTCTTTGGAATCAGCGCGTCAGGTTTCATACGAATTAGAGCACGCACTCAGTACGTATTACTAACACTTTTGCATTCCTAACATACCCACGGTTTCGTATGAATGACGCATAAACAGAGATGGCGAATTTTTGTGAAAGTGTTTCGTGTCAAGGTAGTTTCCAACCATCTATGGTTTCCTAATACTGTTGTGACTCGGCGAGGTATTTGCAGCTTTTCGCAGGTCAATTATTTATGTTTAGTGTCAAGGTAACCTAGGTCATATTGGGCCTGTCAAACAAGGAAATAGTACCTCACTTGTACAGTGCAGCCAGTGAGGAATAAAAATATTGGAGACTCTTGAATAGGACGTTGAAACCTAATTTTCGCGATAAATAACCATCTCGGGGCATGAATAAAGCGATTTCAAAATAATACAAAATGGTGGGGATGGAGTGAAGGGATTTGGGCGGCTCTTAACCATCGAGGTCTTGAGATCCGATGAGGGTGAAGCGAGGTGAGTACGGAGCGGCACCGGAATGCAAGGGCGGGGGAAAACGGGAGATCTACGAGAAAAACCCACCATCCAGCGGCATGGTTCGGCACGATTCCCACATGCGAAATTCTGGCAGCGGCCCCATCGGGAATTGAGCCCGGTTCTCCTAGGTGGGAGATGGGTAGCCTGACCACTGCACCACCGCGGCCCCAGAAAATGTGGGGAGTGAGGCAGATCCTAATCAGGGTTTCCAAAAATGTTCGCATAACTGTAAACAGCCTGTAGTCACAGGCTTGCAAAATTCGCATTACTATGTGGCAACAAGCTATATGCTTCACTGACCTATACGCTACCTACTTCAGTACAGTTCGTGATTTCATTAGTTTTATGGTATAAGCTGTTCACGGTAAAATGAGCACGTCCGAAAGCCCTGCTTGAGATGTAATTGTATGCACGTTGCGTATTATTCCGCCTTATGTAAAATTAGCATTGCCATGGGCCTCGCCACTTTATTCATGCGTCGGTCTATTGGAACAGCGAAATTATTATACAAGTAATTATTTTACGAATCTGCTAGTTTTTACTCTTCGAAGCATAAACATCAGAAAGCGAGAGAAATAATTCAAGTTACCACAAATGCACGCCTAACACTTTTTCTTCGACGTTGTGATATGGAACTACTTGCGCTCCATCGTTGCCATCTTTACTGGACTCATGTCACTCGGTGCGGCCGATAAAATATATGCAGGTGAGGAGCGGTGACGTTTTTCTGAGGTTGATTTCGAAAGTGCTCACTTGATCGCGAACCGCCTTTGACTATACGGCGTCCATTATCGTGTACGAGTGATTTCCTCCAGGTTGGCTGTTCAACTGCTAAGGCTTCACTGCAGGTTGAAACCTACCTTGAGACGCGTCGCACAAGTTGTCGGCAAATGATAGAAGTCGAACGAGTATACAGAGTGTTGGCGTATAGTCTGCAGTCGCAAAATAACGCGAATTTTGAATGCCTCGTCCTATTTAGGGTGTTCGCGATTAACTGAGTTTTTTTTTTTAAATCAACCTTTGAAAAATGCCACTGACCATACCTGCATATATTTTAGCTGGCTCTCTTTATTTACATGCATCCACTGAAGTTGGCAACGACGAATGGGACGTACTTCCACTATTTAAAGTTGAATTTAAATCGTTCGGTACACGTTCACAAATACTGAAATGATATATTTTCGTTTCTTATCTTCTTTTTTTTTAATACACACAGTGTAAGAATCAGCATGTTAGTAAAATATTTACTATTTAAATAATTCCAGAGTTTTTAATTTACCGACGCGTGAATAAAGTAACCAGACCCACGGCATTGTTAATTTTGCATACGGTGGAAGAATATACGACGTGCTTACAGGTAGATCACAAGCAGGGCTTTCAAAAGTGCTCGATTTACTGTTAACAGCCTACAGTAATCCGTAGAGATTTTCGGCGAGAGGATAGACTACACTGCTTTATAAACAAGTGAGCTCAGCCCGTGGTTTTATTTTCCGCTGCACTTTAATCAAAGTCGCCTACCTCCTTGATTTCCTCAAAATATATTGGCGACTCCGCCGCTGAACTTGCATTATTGGCCCGAGAGTTCTGCGAGGTGTGCCAGACATAATTCCGGCCAATGGCTGAAGTCGTTCTAACGCACAGTAATTTGTAGTCCAGTCTGTCCTTAAATAATAACGCGAATGTTGCATGTCTCCAGCGACCAGTAATATTGCTAACCACGCTCTGGGCATGTATTCTCGAGGAAGTAAAATGTAGAGTGAGGACAGCATTATCTGTTCATTTTATCTAGACTCCGATAAGCGTAGTACGACATATTTTCCCGCGTGGAGCTATTACAATACACTCATGGTAGTAGACTCGATTAAAATTTGAATACAAGAAATGAGATTAAAAAAAAAAAAAGTGAGTCATCAGTTGTAAAACATTGGAATAGTTACTGTTCGAAATTTTGCACTTCACGGTATGGCACAATTTATACCATTCGCCATTTTTAACAGGAATTTCACAATTTAAAAAAAATGTTATGTGCTGAAGGAGTCTGAATTTACTTACAATGCAGTATGCACACAAACGTGGTTTCAGCCACTGTGGAAGCGATTCTTTCTGGTATTATCAAATAAGCATCCTGGCAAATTTCATACGACTTGCTTTCCATCTCCGTTCATCACATGTTCATTGTGCGCTAAAATGGCGCCCCAGAACTACCTTCCGGTGATTTAATTAAGCCCATAGCCACAAAGATAAAAATGACAACATATCAAACGGTTTCTCTTGTGCCGCCAAATTTTGTCACAGGTTTGCAATTTTCCAATATCTTTCATATTTGTCATTTTCTATGGGATTGCACTCAAAATAAACTGAACGGTGAAGAATCAGCCCATCCTGTTGCAACTATTTGAACCGTGTTCATATTACTTACGAGTATAACATAGGTATCACCTTTATCCCTCCTCATTTGAAAAGGTTTTATACGGGATTGTACTGCGGATATTTTTTTTTGGAAGCAGCGCGTGCTAGCACCACTGGTTTTTTTTTTCACGTAGATAACAGTGATAACCTTATTTGTTATAGCGAACATAAAACACCTTTATACGGAATGTTTATTTTTTTAAATTTTTATTAAAATTATTAGTACGGCGGCATTTTCTCGAAAATTTTCGCCCAGCAGGTTTCAGTGCCACCCTCAGAGTTCGTTTTCAAACTTCGCCACAAAAAAGGATATCTATAGTTATACAAACCGTCCAAGAAAAAAAAATCCCGCGATGTTTTTGAGTCCGTTAACTTGTAAAGCATGAAAAGGAAAACTCAGAAAAGGAACTTATTTTAAAAGCGTTGTTCCTGCACTGCAAGACAATCACAGTATTTCGATTTCCGGCACTGCTACTTTTGGTTTTCATGTTTGAAACGTTGTGGTGGGTTTTATACGCGCACTCCGCTTTCCCCGCCCTTTTGCATTCCGACATTGCGCATCCGAAGAATCTGCGGTCCTATAACCCATTAGCGGACCTGCGGGCCCCCAATCGAATAAAATTTCACTCCAGTGGGTACCAACCTCAACCTAGGGTACACAATATAAAAGCATTGCAAGTTACACTCGTTGCCGTAAAAGTTCTCGTACCCTGTGGAAAGTATTCTGTATCCAAGAATTTTGGATGGATAATATACAAACCATTTAATTTGCCTACTTTGGTGTTGCGTATACCTACATACAGTTCTCAAATCAACGCATGTATCACGAAATGCACGACACTTGCCCGGAGTAACTCGACTCATAAGACACAGACATGCCGAAAAGAATACGAGACAGCCTTGCCAATAAATAACGGTGCCTAAGAGCAAGCGGTAAAACGGCGCACCGAAGAGCTCGTCAATTCGGCCGTCCTGAACGGTGAACATGTGGAAGTACCTGAGCTGGTTATCTATCCAACAATATCAGCTATAATGAAACCTCTTCAGCGGCCGCAATATTGAATCATCATTGTGCACAAAGTAAAGGTTTTTTTTTTTCAGTCACTGTATATAATTTTGTACCATTAAAACTAAACAAATATAGAACACGGAGAAGAGGTCTGCACCGGAAACATTTAAATTTAATATTTAACGAACACTTGATTTACTTGAGTCGTTTGTTTGGCGGTCTGGTATCACCAAAACATATCTCGCAACCGTCTGCACTCACTGTTGAAATTTAACTCAGGTTTGAAATTTTACTAACTCATTTCACGTATTCAGACTAGTTTAGTGTCTTATTTCAGAGTCGTTCTTAAGGAGGAGAGTTATAAATTATTATGGCATTACCCGTTTTCTAATTACTGAAATGTACCCAAGATTCATTATTGAAATTTATTCTTCAAAGAGGCTTAATATATCACTCAGATGACTCAGCCATTATTTGTTTACCATGTGAGTTTAAATATTGATAGTAAAAATAGGGTTTAAATATTGATTGCCTCCTGAGGATAACTACAGAAGGGTTGGTAGTGCAACTAGTCAAACTAAAACTGTCTTTAAAATACAACTAAATATTGTTCTGTGACCTATCAAAGTTACTTTTTCAAAAATTAACCTCAACCGCAAGTAACGGTATATATACACAACTTTGTGTGTGTGAATCCAATACGGTGTCCAGCTCTCCATCTTAAGTGAACTTTAACTCTGAGAATGGTATTTCACAAGTAGACTGCAGCTGGGAAGTGGAGAGAAGAAGAAGTGCCGATGTTGCGAGGAGCGGAGGCCCAACACACACACACACACACACACACACACACACACACACAAAAGTGTTGTGCGGGCGAAGAGCGTCCTTTAGCGGAAGACACAACACGCGGCTCCAGATCACTTCCGGAAAATCCTCCTCCACCTCTCATAGCTTCCTGGGCGGCCATCTTCCCGCCCCTCCCCCTCCGCCCTAACCACTCAAGCACCATCCAATATACAGACAAAAATTCAGCCACTTGGCGACCTTATGCACAGGATGTTCAAGGTTAACTCACTGTCATACAGACGTCATCGCGAGAATCTCTTTGGTTGCAGGATATGTTAGCAAATTTCTGTGAATCTCCGGGCTCTTGCACAGCAGTTATTGTTGCATCCCTGTCATCAAGCAATTATGTTGCCGGACAGGTGGCTATTTCGAAAACCTTTTGTGAATAAGTGTGTTCCACTGTTTTTTTTCTTTCTATTTTTTACCAGAACAGCCTCATTCCTAAAACACCTTCTGACGACGACCGGACACCGAAGTTAAAATTTTGTGTTTCCGTATCTTCCGTAACAATTGCGAAGAGTAGCCACAATGATCGCTGGCATAAATACGTCACATTGTTCTGTGGAAGCTACCAGTTACTAGAGACCTGAGATAGTTACTGTGCGTTTGACCGACTACAGCCATTGGCCGGAAATTACGTCTGCAAACCCTCGGAGAACGCGGGCAATCCCTTTTAAGGAGATCAAGCAGCTATAGGTAACGTTGATAAAAGTGCAGTGGCCCTCGCTTGTTTATGACGCAGTGGAGTCTATCCTGTCACCAAAATATAACGCGAATTTTGCACGTCTCTGCATTTAGGGCGATTGATCCCAACCACGTCGTAAAATTATCCTTTTCGCTGCAACGTGAAAGTACAGATATTTTCAGGTATTAAGTTTCACTGATCGACAGGGCACAGTGTGCTGTATTATTCAACTGAAGTTGATGCTGATATTAGAGACCTGAAAAATTCGCGAAATCAATTACCTGCAGGGTAGACTCTACAGTCATATGTACAAATATGCCGATAACAACTGCACATTGGTTGACTGCTGTCACAGTAGAAGGCGATAATTGAGCACCATTCTCCAGGAGGTGTCAAACACCGCGTGGACCAACGGCTGAAGTTACATTAACGCACGTGTTTTGAATTCTAGCTTGCCCCCAAATGAATCGGCGAATTCTTCAGGTCTCTAGGTATTGCCAGTGAAGAATGTCCCCGCAGATCGATCGCTTGTTTACTCTCGGCAGTTACAAGCCAAGAAATCACCGAGGCAGTGAAAGCGTAGCAGTTTAAAAATCGGAACTGTTATCAATACTCTGTAGTGTAAAAAATTCTCGGTGCCCATTCCGAACTAGAAGTTGTGGCAAAACCAATTGATAATACAATTTGTGAGGAGTATCTGAAAGTAGGAGTGGATGTGTTCGATGTAGGGTTGCTGCAACCACGTTCTCTTTTCTCGACATGCCAGGTGTTAGAGAGCGCGGGTCGGGAAGACAAAGGTGACACGATACCCGGTCATTATTGCGGCTGCCACAACACTTTTGAGTCATGCCAGGGACGGTCCGGCATCCTCTGGCCATGTGACCTTGGAAGGTCTCCCGAGCCGCGGGGACCACATACACACACACACGGCCAGGGACGTAGCCAGGAATTTACTTGTAATTGGGGGGGGGGAGAGAATATTATCCAATTACTATTTTTGAGAAATACACGAGAGCGATAATATTAAAAATTATTGGTTCAAAAAATAATTTACAACAAATGGGCTAATACACAAAGGCGGAACTACAAAACGCTATACACCTCCTTCGTGTTGAAGGGGGATTGCAAATTGCTCATATGCCATAAAAATTAAAGGTATCAGTTTACTTATGCTGAGTTCAAAAATGATTTACAACCGATGGGCTAATAAACAGATATTGGAACCACAAAAAGGTATAAACATCCTTCGTGTTCAAGTGGATCACACATTTTTATATTACAAAAAAAATAAAAGTAATTTTTATCAAAATATTATTTTCGAATATTTGTTTTCATTTTGGATAGAGGTGAGGGGGTATATGTCGCGATACTCCCCACAGGCTACGCCCCAGCACGCGGCACACCTGGTGCCCCAAGAGGAGACAACACGCAAAGTTGTCCTCTCCTTCGCCGACAGCCGTGTGAAAGTGTTTTGGGCGGCTGCGACTGTCGACTCGAGACAGCAAGAGAGAGAGAGAGTTATCGCACGGTATTTTTAAAGTGCATTAGCGCCGTTGCCCGCAACACACACACGCACTCCTTTCCTTCCTCCCCGGATGTCTGGGGGTTGGCGGGGGTGGAATGGCCCATATCCTGTCGACAGCCCCACGTGCAGGTCATCCCTCTTGTAGGGTTGCGCGCATTGCTGCGATTCGGCGCCCACGGCTGCTTTTCTTTCCCTGGCTGTGCCGAGTGTTCCGGATATAGTCTTTTCGCGGTGGTTTGGAATCTTGTTGCTGCTGGCAATAATGAACCGGGCTTTATATTACACACAATGGGTGCAAACATAAGTCTTACATTTCTTATTTGAATTTATAAATTATTTCAAAATAATATTAACTACATACAAAAGAAATAAATTTTACTAATTGTACTAAATTTATGCTTAATTATAATAATTATATAATATATACTAATAATAAATAAAATTAACTAACTAAATTTATACATTTATTAACATACAATTCACTAAATTAATAAGCATAATCAGCTTGAGTGAAGCTTGAATCAAACTTGTTATGACAAGCCTATAAGCTTGAATCGAGCTTGCTATGCTTGCCAACAAGTTTGAATCAACCTTGATTCAAGCTAACTGGTCTCCACAGGTCAAGCCTGTAGCATGATTAATTAGTTACTCTTGCTGCAAGCTTGCCTTGGCAACCTACATCCGCAATTCAAGCCATATGCAAGCTTGCCACTACCAAGTGTGTGCCAGTCGTGAGAAATCTGGCTTGAATCAAACTTGAATTGTACATGATGTGACACGCTTACTTGGCAAGGCAAATTCAATTAAAACGGCAAGTTTACACACAAACATACATGCTATATATATATTGATGAAGAAGTATGACGTACAATATGTGGAGATCTTCCGTCAGGTCACCATTGTACTTCTGCAAATGAATTTCTACTCGGTGAGCCGGACCCTGCAAAGGAAAATTTATATTGCTTTTTCTGTCGAAGTTTTCAGATGATGGAAATTGGGAATCATGATTCCAGCGCCAAATGTCTGATACAAGAGGACTTAAAAATAATTATTAAGTATCAGAAAACGAGGAATACTAATATGATTAAGTATCGTTTAAATAGTAGCATTATTTCTATCACTTTTATAAGTACGGTTGCTTATGGTTGTATATATGATGTAATTGAGGTTTCCCAGCATCTGCGAGAACATTATTTTCTATTCAGTACCATAATTTTCAATATTAGCACAACTTAAGCAACTTGCGAAAAATTTCTACTAACGGATTTCCTACTTTAAAATATCGGGTGCCACAATACTAGCACCCTGCGGAGGATGGCAGTTTCAAAACGCTTTCAGAAATTCAAAAGATCAGTATTCAAGAGATTAATTAATTTTAACATGCTTGGTACGTTGTAGTTATGCTTATAGTCTCACAAGAATGGAAATAGTGGAAAATTACTTTTAAAAAAATTGTAAAGAAATTATACAAATTTTAATTGTATATCTGTTTTCGTACGAATCTCAAAATTGAACAAAAATAAAACGTTAGGCTATACATCTCACAGTAAGTGTCCATGTTATCATAATGTCACGATAATATTTTCATGGTAATTTTTTTATGCTGTTCACCCGTACTTCAATGATGAATTTTGAAATTATACATATTCAAAGTGAAAAGAATTAAAAGTTAAACCATTGCCACAGGTAAACCAAGAGCAGGACTTCAAAAGAAATAGCCAAAATGATACTCCCGTGACTCCAAGATACACAATAAAGAATCTAAACTTCTGCCAAAACAACTTTTTGAAACTTATACGAACCAATATTAGAAGTTAAGTCCCATTTTCACACATAAAAATGAATTAATGTAATTTTTTTTCAAACATGTTTATATTTTTATCGACGTTATCACTTATATCTTGTCACGAGGACATAAAATGTCCTCAAATATATTTAAAAAACTTTTGGCTATTGAACGACATTAAGTCGTCTGTATTCCTTTAAAATACAAACGGTGTTTGCGGTTTGAATGACAACTTGAAAACAGATAGATATCTTCTTTCATAAAATCTCTAGCACTTTGTATCCTGCGTCATTATAATTGAAAACTTGAAAATTTTTAACTCTCTAGAATTATTGCTATCATTAGGGAAAATCTTCAAATTAAAAACATTTTTTATAAGTTTAAGTTTCTAATTTATGAAGTATGTATTTAATAATTTTCAAAAATAATTTCACAACCCTTTTACATTCTACTTTAATCCCTTAACTTATAAATTAATTTTTTATTTCAGGTACTGAAAAAGAGGTGTTTTTTTTTTTTTTGTGTGGAAATTACTTTTCGTATTCCTTATAACAACTAGCACAATCTAAGCTATTAAAAGAGTATATGTTGGGCCAAGGCAGTCCATTATAAAATGTCAGTTTGTCAGCAGCAGCTAATAGTGTTAACCAGGAAAAGGCGCTGTGAATATTGGTATTAGCTTGTGGCATTGTACAGAACCAAACTTTATTTTACTTATTCTAGAGCCGAAATATGTTAACCCATTCAGACCCAGTGTACAAAATTGTGTACATTATGCAGGTGTAGATAATTTTTAGCCTCTACTGCACTCTGTGAAGCTCAACGACCAATGATTTTACCCATGGGCATATGATCCGCAAACATTGTTACTGGTCTAGACAATAATTGGTTCATAAGATTGTAGCCCAACATACAGCCTACAGCTCACTGGCTGTGACAACGAAACAAGTATTGTGTCGACTTAAGTACATTACACATCATAAAATACTTTGTTTGCAACACCTGGAACAGTAAATTAAAGTAGGCCTGAAAGGATTAATGGGTTAACAAGAATTAGAATTGATTGCCTCGTTACAACAATACTTAGTAAACTCGTGATAATATTCCTTAAGTCCAGCAAGGTTTCCACCAATGGTAGGCGAATCTCTAAACTGACAATACAACCCATTCTGGGGTCGCGGCGCACTGTTACAAAAAATCTCTTTAATTTTTCGGAAAAGTTCTGGTATAAATTTTTCCAGAGGAGTCCGTAAACTCCCCGTAATATTACAGACACATATATTTTCAAAACCGGACTTTCCGTAAAATTCACGGAACCTTTGCGTTAATTCCCTAGTTAGTTTTCTGTCCTTCTAGTTTAAATAATTATTAATATATATTTTACTGTAGTTTTTATTATTTTTTTATACAGAAGCAAGATTTGAACCCGAGTCAAACAGATGCAAGTTCACGACCCTAACCACTTTCCTACAATACTCACATGAGGAATCTGGCATAACGTTTGAATTTCTATATTAGTCACATAAGCCACTTTTCTAGTTTCTGTTAAAGTTAGTGTATTTTAAGTGTTGCTAAGCGTTACATAAACCTGTTGCTACTTTTTTAATGTTTGAAAGAACATGCCTTAGTGACATGGTTAACCTTAACTCCAGCACAAACGACAATTTTCTGGTTACAGTGGCGAGGAAAGTTTCGTGTATACTCGGCATTGTTCGTGCCCAAAGCCCGAAGTTATAGGAAAAGGAGATTTTCCGTATTTTGTATTTACGCACTTAACTCCGTTTTTCGTCATTACGGGTTGCGTTTCCGTATATTTACTGTGCATTAGGTACACTTTCAATACAACGTCCAGTCGAAGAGACTTCCTGTGGCCTAGTGATCCATTGTCAACGCTCTAAATCTGAACCAGTGAGATTCCCACAGTTTAAATCACTTAGCAGCACCTGACGTATTCAATAGTCACTTCAGCCAATTTAGCTGATAGATTATTGAAAAAGTGCCAGTTTTCCCTTCGCCTATTGATTCAGTGACTTTTACACTGATTCATCAACCATTTCATTCGCTGTTTATCAGTGGTTTGCTTTTTGACTGATGGATCAGTTAAACAACGCGTGTCAGATTAAACAACAACGCATGAACTAGCAAAAAACTATAATATATTTTTTTTTATGCGTGTTTCGTCTTTTATACCATTTTACGAATCAACATGGACGTTCAGTCTTTCATTCCGTTTTTACGTATTTCAATTCTCGTTTTTCCGTAATCATCATAGAGCTCGGTTTAAACGTTTAAACTGCATTCAATGTGGCGAAGCGAGTCCATGCACACGTACGAATTGTTTTAACAATCATAATTGTACACAATAAAGTAAAAACGAAAATAAAATCCATACAATTTAAAGCTGCATATTTCCGATAAATAAATATAATGCATAGGCCTATATTTTCTCCACCGGAGACAACGGAGTCCATATGGTGATGACGTAACGGTCTTTAGAAGCGCGAAGCTGATGGCTCAAACACTGAACACAGCAATTTCTTTCGTTTACATTTTTTTTTTTTTAATTAATAGCACAATATATACAACGACTATCGGAAATATTTTTATTTCTCGTAACGATTTGACTAGATTCAATTAAAAACAACATTTGACTCCCCGCACGCAGTTGGCTATCCCTTATTCAATCAGCGAAATTATTTATCTGAAAAAAGCAGCGGTGTCTCGCCGATTCTAAGTGGAGACATTTTCACTGATTCGAGTAGTTGGTTTTCACTGCGAATCAGTGGTTTTCCACTGGTTCGACTTTAGAGTGAGCTAAGCTGGGAGCCCACGTGTCTAAGTGTACTGTAACATTTATGTGGTTGTGGGCAAAGGCTGTTGCATTTCAGACATCTCACAAATTGCCATTAACACGCTGGGCACCGTTTTCAATTAAGTTAGGCATGCAAAATTTCTCAGCTTCAAAATATTTTTTTATTTTAACTTTGTCTTTTTCTCCAGAAAATTCAACCAAGTATTCATCAATGTTCTCAAATATATTGAAATTCCTTATTCCTTATCTTCAGTTATTACATATTTACCTCAAAAAAATCTTGCTGCAATTAGTTTAATAAAATTCTACTATCTTCGTAATTATTATATCATTAAAATTTCTTGTAAATATCCACATCCATCTTTGGAGGTGGTGAGAATTATTTTGAAGAAAAAATTAGTTGTATTTTACTTCTCCCTTACTTATATTGTCTCCTGTTCTCCGACTGGCTGTCGTCTGTCTGACCATGGCACATCTCTCCGCCAATCAGCAATAGCGAGATGACAGACAACCAGGATAAATTTATTTAGTACTTTTGTTTAATATGAATTTAATGCCGACTACCCTCCAGGAAAGAAATGGAAAATAAATATATATATTAATACTAAATACTGTCTAGAAAAAAAAGATTAATTACACATGATCTCTATGCCAATAAACTATCAAAATAGCAAATGATTATACTGTTAACTTATACAATAAAACGTAATATGGAATAATATTAAATGAGTGGGCTGCATAGGCAAGTACTCTGTACTCATATAAAACGAACATGTGTATGATCAAAGGTAAACATGACCCCGAAAATCTGCAATGTTACAAGGCCACTTTCAAAAACAATCCACTTCACCTCGAACAGCCTTTGCAATCAGTGAATCAGTGCTGGAATATTTCAAAATCCTTCTTTGTTGCAACCGCGTGCGGGCTGTGGATTGTAACATGTCCGGGACCTCCCACAGAGGAGGCTATGGTCATCCCCCCCCCCCCCCCCCCCCCCGAGAGTCGACCGCGGTCGTCGGGCCACGTTCTCTAACTATTACACGCCACGGAGGCTTAACAGAGGTCGGCAGAAAAGTTTCTCTTGGCGCACATAATGGTTCAGGTGGCAGCACGAACACACCCCTCCCCTCCCCCTCCCCTCCTCCCAAGTTATTGCGTCCCTTTCCGGCGGTATCTGTGTGGGGTCCGCTATGCCCCTACGCCCGAAAACTATACCACCGCACTCCCTAACTACCCCGCTTCACCTACCAAGACCGTGTTTTCCCGTGTTTAAGTGATGGACGACTGCAAATTGCAGGGAGGTGTTAACCCAGCCATTAGTGTTCATCGAGGTTTTCCCCACACGAAACCTTCGCCTCTGGAGCCCCGAACCAGCGGAATGTCATTACGCCGTTTAACGTTTTCACACGGAGGGCGAAATTTCCGTTGCCAAAAAAATTCTTCTTTGGTGGGAATAGGGTGGGGAAAAAAAAAGAAATGAGAAAAAGGGGAAAAAAAAGGGGGGGCAGAATTCCAGCCCGTGGGTCATTTAAGGCCCTTGCGCAATTGAAAACTTTAACATTTGACTTAACGTTTACTTTCCGACACGTGGTTTCTTATGGAGCTTGGCACAATGGAAATGTCAAAGTTAAAGTCAAGCACTCTTGACTTTACGATTTGGAAAAGTTTAGATTTAAAGTCAAAGTCAAGCAGCCATTTTGCCGAGAATCTAACAGAGGTTATGTGGAAAGTGCATTATTTTATTGTAGGACGATTTTAATATCTGTATATTAAACAAAGCTCGTCTTAAATTAAGTAAATGGCAAACAAATATAATGTGAAGAGGAAATATATGAATTTACATATTTTAATAAAGTAAACAAATTAATTTTTAGTTTCGAAATGAATATTTAATGTAAATTTGAAGAACATTTTTTGAAGGGGTGCTTAAAATGCATTCCTGGATGATATCATTATTTATATATCAAAATACACATTTTTATGAATCTCGCAGTACCGATGTTCAATTGTCTGGACTCTAACTGTACATTATTGTATCGTGTATTGACGTTTTCGTCAGAGGAAAGGAAACGTCAAGTCAAACGCTAAAGCTTCCTATTGTGTAAGAAGCTTTAGAGGTAGCGTGTAGTCGGCGAGACGGGAAGAAAGGTTTCTGACCCCGCCAGCGTTAATGGCGACGTGACTTAATTGTAGCATTTGTGGATGAACGCCTTCGGAATGCTAACCGACAGCTACAAAAAAAAAAACACTTCATTGTCTCAGTTTAGTATAGTTCATTCGTGTTCCTTCGAACTTTTTGAATCCGACCTTTGAAAAATCACCCATACATGAAGAGCTCCGTTGTTTCCAAAATATGACATTTTTCGCAATCGTTTTATACTACTTGTGTCAACATAAATCTACCTTGTGTGTGGTTAAATTGAACTTATATATATATATATATATATATATATATATATATATATATATATATATATATATATATATATATATATATATATATATATATATTCCATCTTTGATTTGTACTACTTCACTTATAATTGTTATGAACAAAACTTTGAGAAAATAGGTGTGTTGGTAATACACAGTAACAAATTGTTCTCATACAAGATATTATTACACCGACTGCGCATGAATGCGGTACATCGTCCCTTTGGTGTAATTTTCTAGGCACGGTTAACCTTTGTTTTCGTAAGGCGAACGGATATCCTAAAAGTATAACTTTAGCAGGGCTTCAGAATATTTGGAAGTAAACATATATAGACTATATAGTTAGTACTAATGAGGGATTATTGTGTAACGTTTGTCAGCTGGTTTAAGGTAATGGCTGGTTACCAAAAGTTTATTATTTTCTATTCGTACGAATAATGTTCAACTTGGCGCTATCTATCTCTTCGCATAAAAATATCTAGACTGAATATTTGTCACTTAGTGGCATACCAAATTTACACAGTAATTCGCATTTAAATGTGACACCACGAAGAACTAACTGGAATCTTTAAAATCATCCTGTGAAATTTTTTTTCGCTGTTATTAAAACATGCTTATAATGAAAATAGTATTTTGCAATTTTTATTTGCGACACAATGATTTTTTTGTAAAATAAATTTTCCTAACTATGCCTTAGAATGAGTTAAGTCATGACGTTCCAGCCATCATCGTTTAATTTTTTGTAAATATTTATATTTGTTATATTTATACGCATCCCGTAAACATGAAAACTGCGATTTTGACATGCCATAGAGCAAAACCTATGCGATACGATTATTTTTTATGTAGAGAATTTCGTACAAATAAAAAAAAAAATTCCTGTTACCAGCGTGAGCCACGGTAGTGCAGTGGTTAGACTACTCGCCTCCCACCTAGGTGAACCGGTTCGATTTCCGGCAGGGGGTCACTGCGGATTTTCGCAAGTGAGAATCGTGTCTGGACGATGCCGCGCTGGTAAGCGGGTCTTGAGAGCCGATGGAGGTGATTGATGAGGTGAGTATGGAGGAGTGCCGGAATGAAGGGGCGGGGGAAACGGGAGATCCCCAAGAAAACCCGCCGACCAACGGCATCATCCGGCACGATTCCCACATGCGAGAATCCGGAGTGACCCGGCCGGGGATTGAACCCGGATCGTATTGGTGGGAGCCGAGCAGGCTAACCGCTTAGCCACCCTGGCCCCTAACATGTGGATAAGATTGAGTGTGAAGGCATCTGTGAGATATAAACTCGCTATAGTAGGAAACATGTAGCTATTTCATCACAAAGAAAGTTATTGCGCTTAAATGGAAAAATTCAACATGCCCGACCCTAATCAACAAAGTACGCGATGCAGAATATTCGTTCGAAATAAAATAAAAAAGTTGCAATTTTAAAGACTTTTGGACGTAACCAGAGCCGGTGAAAGGTAACTTCCCTCCCTAGGCGAAAGACCTGTAAGTTGCTCCCCATTTCGAATTAACCTCGGGTAACACTAATTTCTACCATTTTCCTAGAACATTAGCGTCCTTTGTCACAACTAGTGAGAATAACTAGCGAGTCAACGAACACTGGAAAAGCCTTGATTCCAGTCAGTGGGTACTACTCACTCAAAAAAGGGGTAGGAATTAACTACTTCTGACAGATTAAAATGATAATGTGTAATATGCACGTTTAATAATGTTTAAAAGAATTACTTGTGTTAGTGTAATAAATAATCATTAAAAAAAACTCGAGTGGGGAGCGAACCCAGGACGAGGCAACACTCACCGAGTGACGGGCTTTCCAGCTGGGACCCATAGGTGCCTGTCATCCCCGAACATGATATGAAGTGAGACCCTAAGATGGAGCGGTGCTGGAATGCAAGGGCGGGGGAAACGGGAGTACCCCGAGAAAACCCTTCGGCAAGTGGATCGTCCAGCACGATTCCCACATGCAAAAATCCGGGAGCGAACCCTGAAAGCCGTGGTAGGAGGCGAGCGCCCTAGCCACTGCGGCACCGCTGCCCCATAATAAATAATAATCCGATCGGATATAATCATTTATATTTCAGCTATTTTTTTTTTTATCGAACTTGAACATTTTAGATCTGCCGTCGAAAGCTTCTTGATGCCCTAACAGGTCGCCTAGTTCGCCTTTCGAAGCCTCCAGAGCGCAGCTCTGTACCGACGAGCATGGCCATTACGGATGACAATTGCATTGGTATTTCCAGTAAAACGTGAGTGCTGTGTTTGTTTGCATACGTGTTTCTAAAACATAGGGACAAATTTCAGCAGGCAATTCCTTGCCATAGTATAAGACGAAAATTAATGTACAACTTATCCCTAAAGTGATTATTAAGGGATTTATGTAGCTAAAAATTTGAGTTTTAAAAATCGTTTCGTTTAAACTATTAGAAACCACTTGTGATTAAGCAGCAAACCAGTTAATGGTGTCTCGAATAAAGGAGTTCTTGCAACTCTAAAAACGCGGTCGGTAATATCATCCCCCTTCTTTTTGTAAATGGTTGTTGGTACCCAATTTCTGCATCAAACTTTGTAAGACTACATTCTAAGAGATTTTTAAAAAACAACCTGTGAATCAGCACGTCTAAATTAACAAAAAAAAAAAAAAAATTAAATTGTCGAAACACTCTCAGGTGAACCGATTGTGAGGTATTTAATGTTGAACATTCAAAACGGGACATGTGTTGCGTATTTTCGTCAGGTATACACGGCCGAAGTTTGTCCCCATGTTTTGGAAACACGTGTGTATAGTTGGCCAAAGAACAGAAATGTTTGAGGTTGTAGTTGAACTGCGTGAAATAGTTGTTTATGTTGGGTAATTGACACGCTCATTTGTTGAACGTTTGTAAATCATTAAGAATACATTTGATGGAGTGGGACATTGTTATCGAAGTGAAACTAATAAGGTTCTGCGCTGAGCATGGTTATGTCAGAATTCAACGGATGATGTTAAAGAATTACTGTTTATGTTGGGTAATTGACACGCTCATTCGTTGAACGTTTGTAAATCATTAAGAATACATTTGATGGAGTGGGACAGTGTTATCGAAGTGAAACTAATAAGGTTCTGCGCTGAGCATGGTTATGTCAGAATTCAACGGATGATGTTAAGGAATTACTGTTTAATTGGCAGATGCATGTGCAGTTCGGTAGGTAATTATAAAGAGTCGCATCTTTTCGGGAAATGGCAAAAATAATTGAGAGCTGCATTCATATTGAAATATTATTACATATAGGCCTATGCATGTCTGTATTACGTAAATTTTTTCTAAATTAATAAAGGAAGTTAATTAGTCATTTTAATGTCGACTGGGATAGTTGGCTAAACAATCCTTTTTCACTTATTTTTACTCTTTTTCTGTTCAATTTTGTTTGAAGATTTATTTGTTAGTTCATGAAAGTTAAATTTTATTTTATTATTGCGTTTATCTACCCCGTATTTCCTTACTTTTCATAATCGTTCACAGTTTCGTTTCGCCAACATTTTTACATCACCTTCTCTTTCGGATACTTTTGTACAAACACACCGTATCCTTCCTTGATAAATTAATAATTTATAACTGAATTATATTTGTTAGAGTATGTTACTTCAATTATAGGAAAAAACATGTACACAATGTCAGCTATAAATCATCCGTTTTCATAAACATTACATTTCATTTGAATGCAGTCAGTCATATCAGCAGAGGTAGCTTATGCCGTCAATACAAGTACATATTTCCGCCTCTTGATGTCAGTGACTTTGCACGAAAACGCGACGGCCCTGAACATAACCGGAGCGCTTCGTGAGTGAATGAAGAGATCTGGGCAGCTCTGGACTGCGATGTCTCGAGAGCCGATAAGGGTGGAGCGAGGCGAGGATGGAGTAGCGCCAGAACGAAAGGGCGGGGGTAACGGGAGATCCCCGAGAAAACCCCGCCGACCAGCGGCGTCGTCTGGCACGATTCCCACAGGCGAAAATCCACGACCGACCCCGCCGGGAATCTAACTCGGTTCGACCTAGGTGGGAGGCGGGTAGTCTAACCACCACACCACCGCGGCCCCTGCAGCCTCGGAGTAGTTTATGAACAAACGAAGAGCATGACGGCTGTGTAAAACCCTATTGTTCCCTGCTGGCTTATGGTGGACTATCAGTCACCTGGGCTCCCCGAACAAACTGTCGAGGGCCGCGTGGTAGAAACGAAAGATGGGGTGAGGATGTAGACCTCGGAGGGTGTGGAAAGTAGCGCGATTTTTCAAGCCAGGGGCCCACCCAGAAACCCAGCGGGGAGCCCCTGCAATTTGTTAAAAAGGTCCCGCTTTCTGCGCCCCCGCCTGCCTTTTCCTGCACGTTTTGTGCCGACGTTTACTCCCTCCTCCTCCTCCTCCTCCTCCTCTTCCTCCTCCTCCAGGACATCCCTTCCCCGCCAACCCTGCCCGTCCTTCCACGCTCGCACCACTGCCTTAGGATGCCGCTATTGTGTCTTAATGGCTGTTTCCAGAATACCATTGTGAGTAGCTGCTAGTGCCTACCTGTAATTTTTTATTGGCCCTCGGAATGGCTATGAGAAGGAGGTGAAAATAAAAAGGGAGAATGGGTATAACTCCAATAGTTTACCCTGTGATATCCTGGTGCAGGGTTCACGATACTGCTGGGTCATTCAGGCCGCGAAATCAAGTACCCCGCCTGACCCCAGGCGAAACTGCTGAATCAACCTCGGCGACGAATGAGGATCGTTACGTCTCGGCCGATTACATTTACGCAGATGTAGGCTATTCACAGTAAAGTGAGCACTTTTTAAGGCCCTCCTAGAATTTTCCTTCGGGCCAATTTGTATCTTTCTGCCGCTTTTTAATATTAACAACGCAATGTGACTAACACACACACAGTGTATACAATTCAGCGCTCTCAAAAGTTATCGCCTGAGCCTTCAATAAAACATATTTATTAGTGGTTAACGCATGTCAGGAGGGCCTTAAAATGTGCTCACTTTACCGTGAATGGCCAATATTTTTTTTCCGCTGGTGCTTTCCAAGAACTATCAAAAAGTTACTTTCGTAACTGGGACGGAGTATATTACTCTGAGCCATTCCAAGGTGGCAGATTGTATAGATCCGCATGTTCGCGGATGTTCGATTGTGCAACCCATAGACTAAAGATGAGGTAGACCGATTTCGCTGGCTGCGCCCAACCAATCCCTTTTCTGCCAATACGACGTGCAAAAATGGCGTGGACTGGAGTTGAGGTTAGAACACTGTACAGTAAACACGTGCTTTGAGATGTATGCATACTTCCTCAAACCAATATGTAATGCATTTTGAGTAAATTAGAATTGGTAAAAATATTCATACAAAAGTGGTCGTCATTTAAAAATTAAGACTATAAACAGACACGCCCATCACTGTTGACCATGTGACTTTGACAGTTGTGTTCCTTTGGGGTAGATCAAAGTTGGGGTCATGCTCAGAAGACGAATAATCGGCCTACCTAATCTTTAGTCTATGGTGCAGCCAGCCACCACCGCATCCGCCATCTTGCACAAGACGGCTAACCTGGTGCGTTTTTTGCCCCGAAATCAATGCAATTAATTGAAATATTTCCAGACTACAAAGATTTTACACTTGCATGCTCACGCAGTATTATAGTATTAGAGAGCATTGAATAAAACAAATAAAGAATTAAATAATAAGATTTACTTTTGCTAAAATTGCAAAATACTTTGGAACTATTTTCTATCGAAGTCATAATGTGTGCTGACTAACCAGCCAATAACTTTGAGCTGGTCACTGGCAATGTTTATCTCTGCTGCCACTTTGGAATGGTTAAAGTTATGTATTTTCACAACGATGTTATCGTATGATTTCAGGGATAATTTTTTCACTTACACTGATTAGTTCAGTTAGTTGATATAATTGATTTAATAAGCGGGTACGAGCCTGGACATTTCTTAATGAGCGAGGAGTAAGAATACAGACGATTTCTTCTCATTTTTGGCCACACGTAATATGTAATATTTCAAGCACAGTTATAAAAGATCCGAACGCTTTCCTTTCTCAATAAAAATCCCCTTCAAAAGCGGTGCTGGTCAAGAAAAAATCTGTGGATTTTAAAGACCAAATTTGTTACCGAGTCGACAAGCATCAGTAGTAGCATCAGTAGCCGGGCTTCAGATACAAAGAAATGCCGTCTTTTTGGATTGACTTAATTAATTTGATATCAAATCGTTAATTAAATTTATTGAAAGGGTTAGCAAAAGTTGAAAAGGTTAATCAAATTGAAAGGGTTAAATCTATTGAAAGGGTTAAATGTATTTTAAAGGGTTAATTTTTTGAGAGGGTTTGGTGCAAGAGTGTAGTAAGGGTCGATTTTTATTATTTTCTTTATTTTTCTTGTGGGAAGAAGGAGCTAGCTATGTGATGAGTTTTGTGCAGGAGTGGCATAAGTATAATTTCTTTTTTTTTTGTTTGGTAGTGATCTTGCTCGTAGACAGTGTTGGTAAATAGGCGACTTTGAATGTTAGTATTATTCCAAATGCAATTATACATTAGAGAAGTTCAAATTATTCTACGTATGAATTATTCTACGCATCGAATCGCAAATTGCAAACGATCGCAACTACATGAATAATAAGTGCAATTACATGACTCTCCAGTATGAAATTAAACTTAAAGAGATGAATTAGTCTACCCTGACCTGCATGATAGAAATATAATTTAAACGAGACAAGTATAACGAACTAACACAACTACATGACTATCACAATTACATGAGTGTGCAGTATGGAATTAACGAAGCAAAAAAAAGTCCCTATAAATTAAACTGCTAATGGACACAATAACAAAATATATGACACCACTTGACGCCTCTCGCACAAACCTTACACATCTGTCTGCCTGTGAGATTGGTGAGGATGAACTTTAGAAACGTAATCCACAAGTAAAAATGAATTAATTGATTAACACGCATAAGAAAAAAAAATTTAGTATACTTCCATTCGCTCAGTGAAGCACTGACTTGGATATAGGAGTTATGTCAACTTATAACCTACATTTGATTATAGACTGAGGTGAAAAAGAAACTAAACACGTAATGAAATCGTATAAGAAGCTCCCCGAAAACACATCCGTCCACCTCGGAGGTCAGTCAATGAATGACTGGACTGTATGACGTGCATCTGCTTATAAGCTGTTATATATACATGGAGTGTGGCTGAGTTTAAATTTACGACTGCCAGACCATATTTCGCCATCATGCTAATATCAACAACTTGATTACACTATTCGTCCTACAAGTATGTGAATTAAACTATAATTTTTATTTCTTAACCAAAGTTTCAACTTTTAGTGTTAGAGTAGAATTTTATTTTTTTAAAAGAAATTTTCCAATTATGTTTTCTGATTTTGTGTAAAGTATATGTGTGTTTTTCTCCAGCAGACATCGTTGTGTTGATTCTTCAGCTGCAAGAGTTGTAATCTTGTTGCTGCGAGAAAAATATTTTTATTTTAATGGTTGGCTGAACTCTCCCACTTATAGGACAGCGGGGGAAACATTGTGTTCTGACACCAAGGCATCTTTCTACCTGACCCTGAAAAGGTTTTTGTGTATAACTTTCAGTTTTGTTAAATTCCCTAGGGTTCTTGACCAGCAGCCCTGTAAAGTTTTTTCGAAATATCCAAGCCTGTTCCTTCCATTTAAAAATTCATTCATTCATTCAGACATGTTCGTTTCTCTCCAGCATTTTATATAAGTTCTCCTGAGCTCTTCAGAATGTCTTTTAATTGAAATTTTAGTTTGCTACTTTTTCAAGAAACTTGTACATTTTTTCTTTGAAAAAGTGAGTTAGAAAACAAATAAGCTCTTACCTGACATTGAACTCAAACAAACCCTAATACTCATCAACTCTTTTAATGATTACCAAGAATTTTTTATTTTGTTTAGTAATAAACACAATATATTAGATATTACGTGGAATTTTTCAAACTAATGAATAGCAAGTCACAGCATTCAATATATTTTAACATATAAAAATTTTATTCAAAATTCTTTTCTTTTCAGAATTATTTTCTTTTCAAAAATAATACTTAAAAAGCTAAATTATTTACAACTAGTTTACAACAAACATTTACACACACTAAAAGACATTTTCAATCACAATTTTTCTATAAATTAACAAATATATACGTAAAACATTATTTCGCATACTTTAAAACAATCATCTTACAAACTCAAGTACCAAACATTCTTGACCACAACAACAAGGCATTTTCAGAACAACAAGATAACTATTTTTACAATTTTCTGCAATAAAGCTGTTACATCAATCTTGCATCATAACAACTACAATTAATACAACTACTACTGCCCCACTACTGCTACTAATTCTACGACTACTAGTACTGTTACAAAATTGTCTCACACATATTACAAGATCAAAAAAAATTACAAGAAAAGATGAAAATATTTACAAAGATATTGCAGCAATCTGAAGATCGTCATTTTCATCTAAAACTATGTGTATATACATAATATTTACACATTCTTGAAGAGGTAATAATTTCACACATCTAAGGCGTTCATTTATTGTGTCATGTCTGGGTTATTTCCACATACACATACACCGACGACAGGGTGTAACACACTCACATGCTCACACTCCCTGTGGGTAATATGTCACACTATGACTTTCTTATTCTTATTATTATGTATTGAAGATAGTTGATTTCTTGATACATATAAGCCGTGCAAATACGCAAACAGAAAGCAGCAGCATTTAATGGTGACACAATTTATGTTGTAGATATTGTGGGCAGCTGTAGTTAGCTGTGAAGTTGGTCGTGGAATAGGATGTGCATGTGATGGTGATGGCAGATGGACATCATCGGTGGCATGGTGGTGATAATTATGGTGTTGTGGGCGGGCTGTATTTATTGTGGTGGTGAAACTATTATAGGGAGGAAAAAAAATTAACTTAGGTATTGTGTAGTGCCGCCAAGGTAGGGTTGATATTCCATCTCCCTCAATGTACCGCTTATCATCCGTACCTGACAACACTAACTTGGTTATGCGTTCGGTGTAGACTTGATGAGCACACAAACGGAACTGATATTGGGTCCCCAGAACCCTTGTGAAATTTTCGAGGCAATCTCGATAATCCTCATACCTGAGTGACTGTAACACATTAAGTTTTACACCCTTCACCATGCATATATATTGTTCATTCCCAACAATGCATGCATAAAGCTTGGGACATATACCCACAAAGTGTGTGATGATGTGCCAGTACAGCCTTTGTTCTCGTGAGGGAATCCTTGAAGGTTATCGAGCACATAGTTGGATGTATCAAACAACACCTTTAAATCTGTGTCACAATAAAGGAGGTGTAAGGCTGGTAGAAGAAATTTTGTTTTTGCATAAACTGATAATGGAATTCGTAGAGAGTTAATTTTGATGGTTCAAGAATGGCAACACCAGTGTACAAATTTTGTTGAATGCAACACAACTCTTTGATATCTCGATAAGGACCAAATTTTCATCGATAATCTGTCTTGCCTGGAATGTAGGACATCCTATCAGCTCTGCAGCCCCATAGATTGTGTCATACCATGGAACGACTTTGATGTCCCTTTCCCGGCAGACATTCTGCAAGGTTTTTCCATAAATTGAATTATCATAAACTTTAAAACCTATTTTTCGAATTCATTCCCAGCCTGGGCACATTTCTCAATGTTAAACTCGATGTAGGGCTCTATCCAAGTCTTCTGCTCAAAGCACAAAATGCATACATCTAATACTGCCTCAGTGTTGCCTCGTGTATAAGATATTTCTTTCATGAAGCGAGTTTTAAAATAAGTTTCTCATGCAAGCCATTCGGGGGTACGCCATTTTCTGGGGCCAAGGGCAGATAAGATAGTTTATCATGACACTCCTCCAGAAAAGACAGACCAACTTCCACGAAAAAAACAAATGTCACAGTCATTCACCATATTTGGAAAATCCCACATTGAAAACACGTCAGCCTCAACCCACTCAAAATTGCCAATTGGAAGCTTTGATCGCATTGTATGACTAACAGCCCATTGACGTCGAAATAGCATATATATTTCGATGCCACACTGGGGTCGTAGTCCTCACCCATGTAAACATTGTTGGCTTCCACATGTCTTATTGGAATCTGGGTAATGAAGCCTCTAACTCTGCGTTCTACAAAAATATACCTATCTGGGTCAGTCAACAGCTCTAGTCGCGCACATGTAATTGACAATAAAGCATCCTATGAAAGAGAAAGAGCTGTGAAGTACATGGTGGGGTCAAGACCGTAATGAGCCAAACATAAGGTCCTGAAATTCTCAAACACATCAGCCAGCAAACAAGTGTCCACATATAAGTAATGGATGGCATACTGCAACAGATTAATGCAGTTGAGCACATCCCATGTTAAATTAACATGTATTGTATGAGCTGACCAAAAAATGCTACAAGCATATAGAACATGTTGTTTGATGGTAGTTGTATTACTCGTTTCATCATTATGTAAACCAATGGACATGGGCTTCAGGCAACTTTCAAAATCGCAATAGGTGATGAAGCCCAATTTTTGCTGTTTGCTGTAATCTTTAAATTCGAAGTACTTTTCGTTCCCAGTGGGGAAAGTACTGCGAACAGCCTTTTGTTGCTGGCAAAGAATAGTGTGATTCGCGAGTTTCTCCACACTAACAAAGTACTGGAGGAAATGATCACAAACAAATTTCCTGTTTTTCTTGTTTCCTAACTCACTACCAATTAGCCAGAACAAGTTTATAATACAGACAAAATGCAAATGAGTGGCATTTCCACACACCCGAATTGCCAAAATATTTACATGTTTGTCATGACATACAGGAGAAATACGCAGGGGTACTTCAACCCGACCTTTTTCTCAAGTTTTGTCAATTATATGGTTATCTTTGTCCACCACACAGTAGACATTCATAGAAATAGAATTGTTCTCCTGAAAAATTTACAAATATCCAGTATGACCACATGTGTCGACAGACCTTCGATACTCAAAACCTCATGAGGTTTAGGATATGAAGAAGAATGACTGACATTTTGTGTGGCAGGATACAAAGATGCTACGACGGCATAGTGTAAATACAGTCCCTCCGGGCAGTGTACATCGCCACAAGGAAGACTATTGGAAATAAACTTGGGAAGTTTAGTGTGCGCAGCACCGATGGTGAACGGCTGGTATTGGGTCACATGTACATCCATGTATGTCAATATATGTAGACTCCACCTAGAACCTCACACACTAAACTCCTCAAGTCTGTTTGTGAGATAAGGAACAATATTTCCATAGCATCTTCTTGTGCATTAAGTGATTTTAAGTACTTACACACTACTGTAACTGAAACTCTAATAGGCCAGGGTGATGCCATTATTAAGCTTAGTAAAGGGACCTTTAAAACCACTGGACAAAACTGGAAAAGTCCGCACCAGTGTCAAGCCAATCGTTAATTTTTCTCATCTTTTTGCTCGATGTACATAACATTTTGATGAATAATACCCAGTATGAGTGATTCCCAGTTGAGGTCTGGTGAGCTGGTTGCCGATTACTCTGTTTCCCCATTCCTCTTCTATTTCCTTGCTAAGACTGGCCATTATCCAATCTTCTAATGTTGTTCGCAAGTCACTGTCGGTGCAAATATATCTCACAGCACAATCGTTGCAAGCTATTTCTTCACCAAAGCTAATGCCAAGACTGTTGTCGAAAATGTAACACCAATGTTCTATATAATTGCAGACATGAACTTGTCGATACCATCATATGGTTTAAAGAAAACTCTTCTGTATGCAATTGGCAGGACATCGTATATGTCTGTAGGGTCGAAGATTCTAGCCATGACTGACGATTTAACACTGAACACTCTCCTTTATATAGTCTGCCAGATAAGACGCTGTTGCTTTAAAAAACCTTGCATTGCCACATACCAGAGGGAAAAGTTGATTCTTGGTCACCGATATATGTAAAATGTTTCTTGTTTATGCATTGTTCTGTCAAAACTGAAGTAAGAGAAAAGAAACTACACTCTTTCTGCATAATGCATATAATTTTCTTGTAGGACTTTCCTTTGGTGGTGTAAGCACTTTGAGCTTCAAATTATAGTTTACCTTCATTACAAGTAGCTTACTGTCATGAGGTAAATTATATAACGGACAATAATTTCGCCCATGACATATATCGAAAACTTTTAAAGTTTCTGTTGGACTGAATAACAAGAAACACCCATGTTTATCCCCGTTGCAAATCTGTATATGTATTGGACTATCTTCATCTCCAATTCTAAACCATACTCACCTGAATCCAGGAGTAACACTGTCATAAGGAAGTGATGAGTAAAACCTCTCCATCGTAGATGAAGCTATGGAATATGATTCTCTCTTTATATAGTCACATGTTCTTTCAATTTTTTGGCAAACTTAGTTATTCAATGACAACTATGTTAGATCAAATTTACAAACACAAAAAATGCTGTTCCTAACCTCACATTCCCACTTTCCACATGGTGCCTGTAGAAGTCTGCTTATTCCTTTTATTTGAATGATGTGTTCCTTATTATTACATGTTTCAGTCCATAAGTTTGTGGTGGTGGTGTAAAATTTTCTAATCAATTTATGTTTGATTTGACGAAAACCTGGTTCTTTGGTTATTTCTAGACTGTAATATTTAAAACATAGTTCTCAAGAAGAACAGGGCATTACTCTGTCATGCCGCATATTAAAACTGGACAGTCTTCTTCTTTATAACACAACACTCGTTCGGCATACATGCTTTCTCCATAAAAAATTTTCAAAATTCCAATGTTCATCTCCGTGGCACAGCTGTGTTTGGAAGTATATGTTGCCTAAATACCGAAACCATTCTTTCTTATGTCCTCGAAAAATACTGGAATATGTCTTCTCTGAGTCGAATTTCTCCATTTTTTCGAAATATTACGCTACCTGGAACAAACCAATTTTTCGAAGATTAATATATCTACACATAGGTAGGACGTTGGTACAAATATTATCTTAAAACTTTGCTTTTACATTGTAGGTAGAATGTTTTTTCCTCGCAGTGGTTAGTATTATAGCTTTTGACAATTGAATTAATTCTCGATCAGTCGTGGTATCTTCTGATATTTATTATTTCTGCATTGTTTAAACTTTTTAAAAACTCCTGCATTTTTCCAAGAACATATACAGGATAGTTTTCTAGTAGCACATCAGTATTTTCAAACTTCATTAGTGTTATTTCAGTTATATCAAGTCATAAATTTAGTATTTTTTAAATAAAATAAGTTAAAACATATATACATTTTACCTTAATAAGCCAAAAGTGGGAAAACTACACTTAAAAATACGCACAAATATTTTTAGAAAAAAAAAAACAGATTCAAAGCCAAAAAAAAAAAAACATTTCGATCAAGTTTGTTGAACATATGTTTTAAATGCTTGAAAATAAAGATTAACTTGAGTATTTGCTTACATCGTAATAGTTTAAACTCGTGTACGTGGAAAGATGTGTGTTTGTCATTACTTATTAAAAAATATGTCTTATAGCAGTGTTGGTATGAAAATTAATCATTTATTAGTTGAAAGTTTGCTAGAAACGTTTTCTTGGAATTTTGATGGGATTACTGAAACTTCATGTTAACTTTAGAGATATAAAGTTTTATCGGCGGGAGCTGTAAATTTTTTTTAATTTCACTGGGAATACGCCAGGCTCTTGCGTCTTGAAAAATAGGAGGAAGTCTGAATGTTCCAGCGAAAATAGCAGTTTGTAGGAAGGAGGGGATGGGGCATGTAGCTAGTCCAGGTCAGTTCAAAATATGCTGTTGCCTCCCTAGGGAAAGCATTTCTTTGACCTTGAAGCAATCCTCCATTCATGACCGAGCCAGCGCTCTGGGGGTTAAGGGCCGGGCCTGTGTGAAGTGGCTACAGTTCCCAAGCTACCCGAAAAATGTGTTCTTGAGTGTTGCAAGGGGAGAAAATGTGTGGCCTTGAAACATCAGCGAGGTTGCAGCACCCTCCATCATCCAAAAAAAAATTACTGACCTTGAGGAAGGTGGGTTTTGCGAAGCATGGTGTTGGAATGGGAAGTTCTTGGGCAGTGTAGGTGGAAGGCAGTGTTTACGGCTAAACAGGTTCTTGCAGTGTTGAATCGATACCAGAGTGCATGGCCTAGAGCTTTGGAAATGACCAAGATGAACTCTGTGTTGGAGGGGGGGCACAGCATCCCTCTGAAAAAAAACGTATTCTTGGTCGTGTAAGGGGAGGGGATGGTTGACCTTGGGCAGGAGTGATGTGGACAATTCTCAAGGGGTCTCGCCATCTTAGTTGTTCGCCAACCCATACACTGCATAGACGCGTCACTGGAACTCTCGACTTCACCAGCCTTTGAAGTGTGATAGATATGATTCTCGTTAACCGATATGATATGCTCCGAGGTTCAGATTTTGTTCAAAGTCTTCGTAAACTATAGTGTGAATTTCCTTTTACAATTCTTTAATTTATTGTGTGATAGTGCATTTATCGTGTAAACCCTGTTTCTGTGTTCGGTAGACAAAACTTTGTAAAATTTTCAAATAGTGTTTTTGTTACCAAGTACCTTGAATTTCACAGACTTGACAGAAAAAAATTTGCAGTATGTCCGTTATTTTTTAATAATTCACTTTTTTACATTCACATACTTGTAGGACGAATAGTGTAATCAAGTTGTTAATATAAGCTTGGTAGGGAAATGGCTTCTGTCAGCCATAAATTGAAACTCAGCAGTGCTCCACGTGTGTGTGTGTATATATATATATAAAAAAGCTTATAAGCAGGTGCACGTCATACAATCCACTCATTCATTGACTGACCTCCGAGGTGGACATGTTTTAGGAGAGCTCCTTGTACGATTTCATTGCGTGTATTTCTATTGTGCCTGTTTGAAATTCAACTAGTCTAATTTATATATTAGTATGTGCGTTGTAAACATAATTTTTATCCATTTGTCATTTAAGTCATATTCACATCTATTTCCGAGTAGCTATAACCTTAGTCGCTTGTTAGCCTCCGAATGTGCTCCACGTATATATAACCAGGCTCTCGACGTAAGCTCGACTCATTCATTGACTGACCTCCGAGGCGGACGAATGTGTTTTCATGGAGTTTCTTGTACGATTTCATTACATGTTTAGTTTTTTTTTTATTTTCACATTAGTCTATAATTAAACACAGGTTATAAATTGATGTAACTCCTATATCCAAGTCAGTGGTTCACTGAGCGAATGTACTTATATTTATTTTTTATTTTTTTATGCATATTAATCAATTTATTTATTTTTATGTGTGGATTTTGTTTCTAAAGTTTCTCCTTACCAATCTCACAAGCAGACGGATGTGTAAGGTATGTGCGAGAAGCATCAAGTAGTGTCATATATCTTGTATTTGTGCTTGTTAGCAGTTTTATTTATAGGGACATTTTTTTTGCTTCGTTAATCTCATTCGGCACACTCGCATAATTGTGATAGTCACATTGTTGTGTTCATTCGTTATACTTCTCTCATGTAAATTATATTCCTAACATACAGGTCGGGGGAGACTAATTCATCTCTTTAAATTTAATTTTATACAGGAGAGTCACGCAATTGCACTTATTATTCACGTAGTTGTGATAGTTTAAAATTTGCTATTCGATGCATGTAATTAATCCATATGTAGAACACTCTGAATTTCTTTAACGTTTGATTGCATTTGGAATATACTAACATTCAAAGTCGCCTATCTACCAACACCATCTACGAGTAAGATCACAACCAAACCAAAAAAATGTACACTTATGCCACACTTGCACAAAACTCACCACATATATACCCCGTTCCCACCAGAGTTCACATGGTGACGACGTATCGGAGCTCCTGCTCCCAACAAAAAATGAAAATAATAAAATTGGCTCTTAGTACACTCTTGCGCCAAACTCATAAAAAATTAATCCTTTCAATACATATAACTTTTTCAATAAATGTAACCCTTTCAATTTAATTAACCCTTAAATTTTTCATTAACCTTCTCAATCGATTTGATTAACCCTTTGAAACCAAATTAATTAGGTCAATCAAAAAAGGCGGCATCGCATTGTTTCTGGAACCTCGCCGCCCGTACTACTGGCCTCCGTCGAGAGTTTATGATCGACGCTTAAAGAGTTTTTAGTCTGAACATATTTTCTGCACATTTGTTGTTTGCGTGTTTACACGTATCTCAGGAAATAAATATGCTGGGAAAATAACTTTTTGTCGAAAAAAATAAAAACCGATCTTCTAAGTCCGCGCAGTTTCTTCTTGTCGTTTGAAGTGTATTCCATCACTGTTCATTTAAAAAAAACTGTTAAATATAAAAAATTTTCAGACCATTTGTATAACTTTTTGGTGCGCTCGTACTTTTGCTACAACTCTTTCCGAAAGGTCACCCCGTATAGATGTAATGAAAATCTCTCCTTTATACCCTTTTGCCAGTTATATTCTCGATTCAACTTTTTCTTTGGAAGAAACGTTGTAGACTCTTACCTTGATCTTCTTACTGCAGAACTTTAGTTACTCATGCATCTGATTCCAATAAAATTAATTTATTGTGCATTTATAATATATATACATTCAGTGATTAGCCAGGAATTCTGTCGGATAAATATCGGTTCTTGGTGCTCTAAACGTGAACTCCCTGTCTTGTCATCCATTGCTAAACACGAGGGATCCATCGTGAAGAAAATTACTTGAAGTTAAAATGTGGTGTACCCTGTGAAAACTCACTGAAGCATAAGAACGCTCAAAAACCACGTAGTACTTGATGGAAATGAGAAGAAGAGCACAAATAAATAAGTTTTTATAAAGAATTTGTTCCAAAGTAAGTTAAAATATGTCCCATATTCAATTTTGCACCTGTAATTCTTCTATTCTATTGATAACTACTGTTAGTTAAAACAATTTTTAAAAACATATATATATATACAGTAAGTATATACATTTAGATTGTGTGTATGTATTACATTTAGGTCCTATGTATAAATTACATATACGTATTTATTACATATATGCTTTTATATGTCAGAGGTAAGAAGTTTTCCATACCACATGGAGCTTTTCGAATATTTCTAAGTAGGAAGTATTCATTACAAATCAATAACCATGCATTTAAATATATTTACAAAAATTATTTCGTTACAAAACTGGCGTAGTTAGATGTTCACAGGAAAATCTTTAAAAAAAAAAAAAAAGAAAAGACTGGAATATTGAATTTACGGGTAATAAATATTCTCAACTATTTTAGTAAAACAAATACTTGAGTAAATTATTTTCAACCGCAGATAGTTTTGACTAAGTGATTTCAATAAAAATGGGAATGGAAAAAAGGTGTACTAAAATAAATTAAAATAAAATATTTATAAAAGGTTGATAAAGTTACTCAGTAAAAACCTTACACAGAAAAAAAAAGCGGTAAACTCTCTGATATAATTTTGTACATTTGTAACACTTTGTAAAAATTTAATAATAGCGTTTGTAAAGCGTATTATTTGTAACATAACAAGAACCGTATTTGTAATACAGGTAGAGGAATTTACGTAACAACTAGGAATCACCTTGAATCGCGAAATTAAAGCAATACACTATTACATTCTGTGATGCCGTGATGATTATTTCACTTAAAACGAAATGAGACGTTTATAAATGACGTGCTCTTGAATATTAGATAACCATTGGTTTGCCGTCTGGTGAAGGGGGAATTAGGTGTTTCTTCCAACGTCCTTTGGAGTGTAAAAAAATTGTTTTTTACTGTAATTTCTCAGGAAAGTTAAGTGCATGTTATCACGCTGCTTCGTGTACCTTCCTTCCCAATTACTTTTATAACGGACAGAACAGGCTGCAATGATGTGTTTTTTGCAGGACCAGTAATTTTTATCTTCACACAAGTTCATAAGACAGTACGTTTTATAAAGCTTCAACTGTGCAGCTGTTCAATCCAGCTGCAGATTTAATGTCCTTCTGAATTGCAGTAATCGCCTAAATCATTAACTTCAATCGTATCCATGGTAATATTATATTCTTACAATTATGTAACTAAAGCAATCAAAAGGCCTTCGAGATAATGTGGCTATGTGTCAAACATTGACACAAATATGTTACTACTGAAATAAATACTATTTATTACTAAGAGATCGAAATTTGAATAAATTTGAATATTTAGTAAGATATTCAGTAAAATTAAAAATTCAAAAATCTGTACTTTTTGCTACAATTGTTGTCGTTCTACACACTTACGCATTTTAAAGGAGTATACCAGTATAAATATTTACAAATATAAATATGGGTTCTGCGTTCAAATCCACGAGAAGATGGGGTACGCATATCGACTGGGACCCGATGTGTACACGAAGGGCCGTCATTAATGTCAAAGACTGTATTTCCGGTTTCACTTTTCTTTTGCCTTCCGGTTACCAGAAACTCTCGGGCCAAATTCCGTTGTCTTTTTCTTAGTGGCTAGCTGTCCTTCCTATACCTGGAACACCTACACACAATTTCAATTGCCCTCGCCTCATTGGCTGCCCCTCCGGTAAAATTATTTTTGTTTCCTCTCCCCTTCCTCATCTTCTTTGTATTGCTCTCGCTTTCCCTTCTTCCTTATTCTCAGATTTGTAGTTCCCGCATAACGTAATTGTTTTGTACCTGATCGGCCACGATTTCGATTGTACTTCAGCAAATCCCTCTGTTATCATAAGACGCCAGGCTACCATCTGTTGCAGAGTTCATAAAATCCGTCTTGATTTTTATACAGTTAAATCAGGTCTAAACTTATTTGGCTCGGCCCAGGATCTAACACTTAACTCATGTAACTTTAACACCAAAATTGACACAAATATTTCTTTTAAACCTTACATCTCTAAAATTTATTTAGAAATTTCAGTCATTTTTGGAGTATGTTTCGTTGTATTCTGTAAATTCAGTCATTGTGTAAAGTTCAAGTTTTTCAAGATTTTGGCATTAAATATTTATATTAAGTGCAGCACTTCCTTTGACAGCCAATTTAAAAGCAAATGAAGTATTAATTATAATATATTGTTAATTTACCTATAAAATAATTTTTCTCGGTGAATTTATATTGTTATTCAAAACATTGTTAAAATTATGAATATATCTTATAATTATATAGTTTAAATGATTTATAGGTTTTTGTATTTATAGTATTTTGATCTTTTATTACAGAAATGTCAAGTTCCGCGTGTTATTCCCCAATAGTCATTATATTACTATACAGTAACTGTAACTTTTCTGATCTCATAAAATTGCTTACAACAATGATCGAAGCAATGATTATTTGAATCTAAATGAAACTATTGTTTACCATCATTCACTTATTTAATCGACTTATCAAATTTAATAGTTAAAAAATTTAAATTTACTTTTTTTTATATCGAATCAACATCCTCAATAATGTAACTGGAACATGATATATCATTCGAACATATTGTTACTTTATAACAAATCCTTTATAACTTTCCACAATTTCTCTTATAAATATTTTTCGTTGATATGAAAAAAAATATACGAACGTTTATATTTCAGAAAACAAACTCTCCTTGCTCAACGGTGTAATTTTATGGGACTTCAGTAAATGGTAGATGGCTTTGAATATCCGATAAGACAAGGCTATATGCGTGTGTGTGTGCGTGTATGTGTGTGTGTCTTTTAAAGATCTTCTTGTAGCTATAGTATATTTAGAGAGACAAACACCCCAACACCCCTTCCTTCACTCAACAAAAAACTTTGTTCATAAGAAAATTTATGGAAAAAACAGTACATTTTTTACAATAGAAACGCAGTAAGATAAACTTATGTACCTATATAACAATGCTTTCGCACAAAAAACTTCAACAAATGAATTGTTTTTGAGTAGACGTAAAAATACATAAAGATGTAAATATCAATATTTACTTTCACATTGTTTTACGAATTATTTTTTATATCATTAACCCTGGCTTTGCTGAGGGCGAACTCTCTCTCTCTCTCTCTCTCTCTCTCTCTCTCTCTCTCTTTCTCTCTCTCTCTCTCTCTCTGCCAAAAGTTACGCGTTTAGTGTATGCGTTTCCCGCGTACAGTTAAAAACCCGTACAAATGATTTTATTTCATTCTTTCCTGAACGTGGGGATCCTTACTTAAAAATTAAAAATTAAAAATAAATAATGATGTGCAATTTTTCACCGCAAGCACAGTCCTTGCTTTTCGTAATGACAGTGTCGGCTTCATAACATCCCGCTGTTTTGTTAGCTGCCGCGTGGCAACGCTATGAGTTCATTACGTGGTTTGGCGGAAACAAAATGAATCCTCTTCTGCATCCGAGAGACCGTCCTGTATAGGCTGTTCACGGCAAAGTGAGCACTTTAGAGGTTCTAGTTACTTTTTATTTCAGCCATTTACTATCCTGCAAACACCTTTTAAAATAAATATTCCCATGTAAGTAATGAACACAGCGTGTATATTCCACCGCACTCTTGTGTTAACGTCTGAAGCCAAAATAAAGTATATTTATTTGCTACAGTTTCAAATGAGAGGGCTTTCAAAAGTACTCACTTTACAGTGAATAGACTGTACAAAGCAGTGAAGAGTGCAGGTAGAAATCGTCTTGACCCGAAAACCACCATCCAGCTCTGCGTGTTGTCCTCGCTTGTGTGACAATTCTCTCAGTAGACGCGCTACAGTTAGCTGTAACAAAGACACTCATCGCGAAGGCAGAAGCATTGTCTTATTTTTCAGTTCCCTTCAACCTTCGTCGACAAACACTTTAAACGCGTTCTCTGCCTTAGTTCGTTCTGCTTTTCAATACACCAAGGAAGAGAAGAGATGCGTGTTTGAATTTTTTAACTATTGCTTGAACGAGTTAATAAATATCACGAGTTTAACATTAACGGCTACATATACTTATCCATTAAAATTATTGGATATATATTTTGTGGAAACCATTTCACAACTCCGAGCTCTGAACTATATAATTGAAAAAATATATTTGCTCATTAAATTATGAATCAATATATTAATATTAGTTCACATAGCCATACTCACAAGAACTTAATGAGTTTTGTATCATGGATTTGTTTTTTTTAAACTAGCTTTGAGGCTTAACTGAAACTTATTTATTACGCTTTAGTCAGTAACTTTGATTCGTCGTGAACTGTTTTTAAAAAATACAACAATACAACGGGTATTTAAATTTCATTATCTAGGGCCAGACAAATGTTGTGTGTATTATGTAGATAACTCAACATGTGATTTTTTTTTCGCGAAGTTTATTATGAGTATAGAAACTTGGGCCTCCATATCCCGAAAGTTTCGACTTTTTGCGCTGCCCATATTTTGAAATTTATAATCATTTGACTCAAATGAAGCGAGATCTCCAACAACGCTGTACGGCACGTTTCAAATTTTACAGGAAATGAAAACTTAACCACTCGTTCCAGATAATAGCTACAAAGTTATTATGTAATAACATATTTGTATTCGTTGTGCATACGGACGGGAAAATACGTGAACTATCGCAGCAGGTGAAAGAGAAAGAGAAGAGAGATTTGGGCGGCTCTTAACATCGAGGTCTTGGGAGCCGACGATGGTGAAACGAGGTAAGCATGGAGCAATGCCGGAATGAAAAGGCAGGGGAAACAGGAGATCCCCGAGAAAACCCGCTGACCAGCTGTATCGTCCGGCACGATTCCCACTTGCGAAAATCTGGCTGTGGCCACGCCGGGAATCGAACCCGTCTCGCCTAGATAGGAGGCGAGTTGTCTAACCACCACACCACCACGGCCCCTAGGTTATACAGACTGTCGTATATAGCATTATTCCACGCGATTCTCAGCAAATGACAAAATGTGCCATACAGCATTTTTCGACCGCATGCTTCAAATTGTTATATTTCAGTTAGTGAAATAAAAATTATTAATAAAATCTAGCCTTAAACGCCACTTCCGGTCCACGCTCTCTTCGTTTCGGCTACGTTTTGACTGACTCCAGTCCGAGTTCAACTCAGTCCGAGCGAGTGAAATGACTGAAGAGATTTGGGCGGCTCTTAACATCGAAGTCTTGAGGGCAGATGGGGGTGAAACGAGGTGAGTATGGGGCAATGCCGGAATGCAAGGGCGGGGGAGTGGGGGAACGGGAGATCCCCGAGAAAACCGCCGACCACATGCGAATATCCGGAGCGAAACGGCCGGGGATGGAACCCGGTTCGCCTTGGTGGGAGGCGAGCAGTCTAACAGCTCAGCCACCAGTCTGAAGCTTTAAGGCCCCAGTCCAGTCTGAAGCTTTAAGGCCCCAGTCCAGTCTGAAGCTTTAAGGCCCTGTTGTAATGAACCGGTGTATTGTTGGTCGGTGCCATTCTGAATTCTGATTGATTTACTCTGCAATGACGTCAGGGCTGCGGCCGGCCCGGTGCTGGTGCGGCAGAGATGGCAAACTTTTAACTGTCACCAACAACTGGCCGACAACTGACCAGCACTTTGCACGTGATTGGCCGTTATTCGCACCACGACGATCACGCACCAATGAAATCAATGTTATTGCGCAGGCGCAATTAAATTCGGAACTTTGCTTACGAAATAAAATGAAATAAATATATTTGAAACAGAAGATACCTACTGTCACTAAATTCCAAGACAATTCGCTATGGAAACTTTGTTATTATTTCGTAAATGATAACTGCCGAAATAGACTGCAAGTGTTGTTTTTTTTTTATTTGGGTCTAAGAAAGTAAACAAACATTCAGAAATTCGGCATCGCGGGTAAACTTAGCCAGTGTAAATACAGTCGAAAATAAACTATTTGGAACGAGTAATTCAGTTAAATATCGAGTTGGAAAACGGACTTTAGAGTTAATGAACTTTTGCGCTTACTAATAGTAAAGCAACGATAAATTCACATCGAAAGGAATACACTCTAGCATAAATTTGCGATCGCATGCCGCACACGAATGTAAAAACAACCCAATGCGAACGTGGCGCTGTATGTTGCAAGTCGAACGAACTACGCTTCACCAGCAAAGCACCGACATTTCATTGTATAGGTTGTTCACGGTAAAAATGAGCACTTTTGAAAGCCCTGCTTAAGAGCTACTTATATACACATTGTGTATTCCTCCGCCTTATGTAAAATTAACATTGCCATGAGCCTCGTCACTTCATTCATGCGTCGGTCAAGTGAAATTATGAACAAATTTGAAAAGTAAATATTCTATAAATCCGCTCAACTATACACTTCGGTGCATTAAAAAAAAAAAAAAAAAAAAAAAAAAACAGAAAGCGAAAGAAATAATTTTAAGTTATCACAAATGGTTACCTAAAACTTTTTATTCGACGTTAAAATGTGTAAATACTTCCCATCCATCGTTACCAACTTTACTAGACGACTGTCGGTCAGTGCGCCCTTTAAAATATGTGCAGGCAGGGGCAGTGACTTTTTTTTCTCCTAAGTGCTCACTTTATCGTGAACAGCCTTTAACAGCGTGACCGTAATCCACCATCACACGGCCAGCGCCAGCAATCCACCAGTTTCATTGTAGCAGGGCCTTTACTCTAAAACCGCGGTAAACGAGTTCAAGTGTCCGTCGGCATGTAACGGGAGACGGCAGGAGTAGAACTTGGAACGTACAAAGCCTACGCGTCTTCGCCTGCGACGACCGCGCAGCTGGCCGCCGGGGGGTGGTCGGTTGCCGAGTTGTTCCTGGTGGTTGCCCCAGTCCCGGGGATCGACACTGGTGGCCGTCAGCCGTGGAGAATCACTTGGGGGGGAGCCCTCCCCACAATAATGCACCGGGGCATAGCACCCCCCCCCCCCAACCTCCATCAGAGTAAATTCCACCACTCCGCACGGCAGCTGGGATGGCCGCGGCCTCACGCTATAGGCTTTCCGCGATTAAGTGAGCACTTTTGAAATTAACCTTAGGAAAAAGTCACTACCCCTACCTGCATATATTTTAACGGGCGCACTGAGTGACATTCGCCCAGGAAAGTTGGTAACGATGGATGGGAAGAAGTTCCGTATCTTCACGTCGAATAGAAAGTGTTAAGTAACCGTTTATGATAATTTTAAATGTTTCTTTCGCTTTCTGTTTATTTTTTAATTCAGCTAAGTGTAAAAATGACCATATTTGTAAAATAATTACATTTATAATAATTTAACAGTTTCACCTGACCGACGTATGAATAAAGTAATGAGGCCCTTTTACATAAGGCTGAAGAATACACAACGTGCGAACAAGTAGATATTAAGCATGGCTTTCAAAAAACCTCATTTTACCGTGAACAGCCTTTACCTCCGGAAACAGTCTCCGAGCTGCCGCCTTAAATGCCCGGTTCATGTGTACGTCGATCTCTCCGAACAGACACGGCGGGGAAACTACATCAGCCAACCAGAAACTGTCATCCTTATACGAGACAATCACACCGGAAAGTTGCTCGCAAGGGGACTGTGTAGTATCGCGTCCAAGGTCAAGAAGCGATGGAGCGATGCGGGCGACAGTTACACGCACTTCTAGCGCCTCATCGCTCCTACGCGCAAGGCGTGCAGTGTTTCCGTCGTGACGCTGTACTGTGCAAACTAGAACTGCAACATAGGGGTTTTATTACACGTGATGAAAGACCACAGATTAAACTACGCCCGTATTATCTCTGTACTTTTCTCTTGCCGCCTAAGGAAACTGCATAGGCAAGTTTTAAAAATGCGGTATTTGACCATTTTCACGAATTTGTTTTCTCCAAGAATACACTTGATATGACAAAAGTAAAAATTAGGGCCTCAGAATTTTTTTTTTTTTTTTTTTTTTTTTTTTTTTAAATCATTTCTGACATAAAGTCATATTTCCAGAACTCTTATTTACCAAGATACACGTTTACGCGCAAACTACGATTTTCACAGAAAACGTTTCAGTTCACAGGACCCTTAACACCGATATTTCTGCTCGCGAAAAGAGCAAGTACAGACTTCACTGATATTTCCCACAAGTCAGTTGGTTCAGTTGTTTTTATACCACTAATTTGTAGGATAATCAACGTACTGTGTATATGTAGGGGTGTGTGTATATGCAATGTTATATAGTAGTTCAATGTGTGTGTTTAATACGTGGACAGAAACGTAGATTTTATTGGAAATAAACTGGGAGTAAAGGATCGCCATGGTAAAGTGGGCACTATTGAAATCAACCTCTGAAAAATATCGCTAGGCTGTTCACGGTAAAGTTAGCACTTTTGAAACCCTAGTTACTTTTTATTTCAGCAATTTTTTATCTTTAAACCACCTTTTAAAATTAATATTGCAATGCAAGTAATAAACACAGTGCGTATATTTTACCGCACTCGGAATTTAACATATAAGGCTAACATAAAATATATTTATTGACTATTATTCTAAATAAGAGGGCTTTCATAAGTGCCCACTTTACTGTGAACAGCCTATATCCACAAATACACGTACACTACAGAGTTCACCGTGGCACTCACAATTCCATATAAGTTGGCAGCGACTGAATAAAAATATTTCCAAAATCTAACGTTTTGTTGAGAGCGAACTATGTAGATATATGGCAACTGAAACCTAAGTGTTTTTTGTTTATACGCATTAGAGCACGAATTTGTATATCATTGATGGATATACATTCCTATTTCTTTGTTTCCACTTGTATTAAGCTTGAAGGTAGGTATAGACTATTCACGGTAAAGTCAGCATTTTCTAAACCCTCTCATTTGGAATAATAGTCAATAAAAATATTTTATTTTAGCTTTAGACGTTAACTTTACACACGGCGTTTATTACTTACATGGTAGTATTTATTTTTTAAAAAGGTAAAAGGATTAAATATGTCTGATAGGAAAAATAACTAGGGCTTCAAAAGTGCTCACTTTGCCGTGAACAGATTATAGGTAGGTAGTTGAGCTTAACGTCTTGTCGACAGCGGGTTCATTAGAGACGTTGCATGTAGCTCAGGGAAGAGGGATTTGGGAAGAAATGTGAAAGAATCGGCCATGGCTTTTGTTTGGGACCCATCCCAGCATTCGCCTGGAATGATTTCGGAAAACCATGTAAAACCGAAAAAAAAGGAATGACCGGACCGGGAATCGAACCCGGGTCTTCCCGGAAGCGAGTCCAGTGAAATGACGCTTCGATAAAGTGAGATGTCCATGTCAATGCTAATATTTCATATTTCGGAAGGTTATACCAGGAGAAGGAAAGTAGACCCTAGGCAGGGCTTTTAAAGTGGCCAATTTACCATGAACAGCACATTTAAAACTAAATTACAGTCCCTTAAAAATCATTGAGTGAAATTTCGTACCGTAATGGAATTATTGAAGTAGAGTAGAAACACAACAGAGTCCAGTTTGTCGTCCACCACTATTTCTGTAAATTTTATATTGAAAATAACGAATGAAACATTGGTCTAGTAAACAGTCTGCAACCAAACTGCAAAATGGTAACGCAAAAATACATCTGCATACATGTGATCACTTATAGGTCCTGTGTCCGCTCTATTTGTTCGGTGTTAAAGGGTGAAAATGTACTTCTACCGTGGGGTGGCCGCCTGGCTGGAGGGTGTTTTGTTGCACTTCCGATTCCTGGAAGCATGGAAGCGCTAAGTAGATTCTATTTATACTTCCGTCGAGCGCAGGACCGGCCCGACTCGCTTGCGAGAAGAAAAAAAAAAAAAAAAGAACAGAAACATAACCTTACAACACAACATTTCGTGTAGATTTCACTAATGTGGTAAATTTCTCGCTAAAAATATTTCATTTGTGTGTACGTCCTGGTTATCTCTTAACAGAAAGCGGGAGTGCGATCTCTCCTTTGTGGCCTTGCCTCCTGCTGTCCGCGGTGTCGGAGCTGTCCTTTGCAGCTGGCGCTATCTCTGTGGTTCGCTACGCTGCGTGTATTCTTAGCAAATACTTTTGACGCAACTAGTCTTACACAACACAACGTTCACACACTAACAAGTTACTCGCCAAGCAAGCTATTAAACTGCTACTCCTCGCGTGACTCTTAATATGTCCTAACATTAAGTTCCTATAGAAATTGTACTGCGCCTTCTTAATACCGCTAACTCTCGCGTGCAAGGCAAGACTCGGAACTTCTAATTTGCAAAGCCAGAAATTGGGGAGGCTAGTACCTCTACCAATTGCTCTCCGGCAACTGCCGAAAAAAAAAAAAAAAAAAAAAAAAAAAAACGTGGTGGAACCTGATTCTGAAGGCGCCTCCGCCAGTTGTTGCGTTGGCCTGGTCAGCCGATATCCTTTTCTACTTGATCGCTGGGTAACTGAATTCAAGGGTTGGTGACTACACCAAGACTGGCTGACACAAGGCGACGAACGTGTCCCAGATTCAACTGCTGCAAGAGGTACTTGCTTCTATCTCTCCTTTACAACTCTAAAACCACCTAATTAATATCCCTTTTAGTAATATCTGTAACTCCACTGGGGTTGATTACGGGCGTTCTAATATTACTGTAATTATTAACTTCAACAAACCGTACAAACAACGATTTATTGAGATACTAATCTTTCGCAATACAAGTATACAAACAATATTCAGATAGTTATGCTTCGTTGTCCTGTAAATAATTAACTTTATCTTTTACTTTAATTCTCTCTTTTAATCGCGTAACTTCCCCTATCGCTCTAACTTGCACCCTACTGGAAGCACACCTACCACTGGCTCAGATCGGATCGACCAACGCTCCTCCGGGTCCTCCTGATGCCGTGTAGTGGACATGTGGTTATGCGAGTGCGTCTCCTGACGGGGAAGATAGCGGCCTGGATAGGAATCAGGACCATCAGACCTGCGACCCAGGGACAAGCGGCGCCTCGCGTCGGTGTCCCCTCTGGATGCGTCTTCTGATAGTCGCCGATATTGGATCGCAGAGAGAGAGAGAGAGAGAGAGAGAGAGAGAGAGAGAGAGAGAGAGAAGAAAGAGGGGGGATGGGGCGGGCGGATTGCAACCCTATTTATACCGTAATCCTCTCCTCTGACGTAGGTCGGCTGTAGCTGGGTCAGACCTCCACAACTCCCCTCTCCAGGAGTGCGAATCGCACACGGCCTGGATTGGCGAGTGTGCACTTTACATTACCATTCAACTGCATGAAATTTGTGGTCCCAACAGTGCATAAATATTCGTGGGCAACTTCTTCAAAATCCAGAAATACTTTGTTTCCAAATTTCATCAAAACAAAATAGTATACAGTGATTTGTGATTTATTTTCATCCCGTAGCACGTTACTGTCCATTCTAGGAATCCCCGAAAGCCACGCAGCACATGTCGGATGGAAACTGTCGAGGTACTGTAAACACTGAACTAATTTTGGTGGTGGAAATGGTCGGACTGAAAAGTCGTGTCGGACTGTCGGGAAGAGCTTCTCGCGGCACTGTAAATCCAGCATGAGAGGGGCGGAACTGCGTGTGATGTGGAGAAAGGACGGCGCGGCAGGATAAGAAAGACAACGCACAAAGGAAGTGTTGGAGCTGTGTTGCACACATCCGCATGCTCCCAACGAGCATTATACCTGCGGAAAGAGAGGACACTCAGTGTTATAAATTGGGCCCTGAAAGATTTACATTTGTCTCTGCCCAGTGGTGATGCATTATAATTACAGCGGACAGCGAAAACACAATCAAGCACTGTACGAATGCGCAGTTTTTTTACTCTTCCGCCGTGACGTATGCATTATTTTGTTGACTTGAAATACTTTTAAAAAGTAAATAAACTCTACTATACTGTAGTATAACACTTTTTTATTCCAGCTGTTCTCTGGATGTTGCTTTGCAAGCTGCGAGGTAAAAAAAAAAAACCCTACAAAGTCGATGCAAAACGTGAAAGCTCTTATGGTGCATTTCTAGACACATTCGAAAATTAGTTCTTTAAAATACTCAGAATGTTCTTAAGTCGATAAATACATGCGGAAATGTTGTTACAATTTAGGTAGGCTATCAATCAAAGTGATTAAACGTAACAACACAAATCCACAACATCCCTTGCCACCATTTTAAATAATATAATATAAACAAGGCCAGGAGGATGTCGGATACATGCGACAGTGCTGTTACAATTTAGCTACGAACATTGAACGAAACAGAAAAAGAAGGACCCGGAAGTCCTATTATAGTGTCGCCCAGCTGCATGCTCCCTAGTGAAGTTTGGGTCTAGTAGTAGGGAGGTGCCGATCCTAACTCAAAGGGAATGCCACCTTTATTGATATCAAAGTATCAAATTGATCAAAAAGGATAATTAAATTGATTGAAAGGGTTAAATGTACTGATATCGACAATTTTTAATCCGATTAAATCCGAGAAAAAATTTTTACTCCTATTTCAATCCGATAAAAATACTTTTATCTGATTTTTTGTGTTTGGTGCAAGAGTCAATTAAAGGTCACATTTGTTAGTTTCTTTCTTTTTGTGAGTTGGGGAGTAGCTATGTGGTATGTCCTCACCCTTGGAGCTCTGACACTCGATGAGGCGTGGCGTATTGGGGACAATGTGTGTGTGTGTGTGTATATATATATATATATATTGTGAGTTTTGTGCAAGAGTGGCATAAGTGTTAATTTTTGGGTTGGTAGTGATATTGCTCGTAGACAGTGTTGGGAAATAAGAGACTTTGAAAGATACTACTTACATCCTGTGTATTAGTAATGAGGAACGATTAATTAGATTATGAATGCAATTAAAGCGGTGATGTTAAACACGAGAGAAATTAATGGAAATATAATTTACAATGTACACAACTACCAACACGTTAAAAGAAATTGATTTATTAATATGCGTAAAAAAGAAAACGTTTAATATACATCAATTCGCTTGGGAGATCGCTGCAGCACTGACTTGGATATACCACTTATGTCAAATAATAAGCTGTGTTTAGAGTAAACATAACCTGCATCGGCCTACTTTTGATTATAGACTGAGGTGAATAACTCGGAAATGAAATAAAAATACAAAACGAATGTTTCCAAATAAATCAAATGGCTAACGAACACGAGTACATGGCAATCACAAAACAAATTACGGAACCCAGCTATCCTGTTTTTTTTTGAATAAATGAAATCGCACCAGGAACTCCCCCAGAACACTTATGTCCGCCTGGGAGGCTGGTGAATGAATGAGACGAGCATACGTCGAGAGCCTGACTATATACGTGGAGCGTGGCTGAGTTGAAATATACAACAAAAACTCTGAATACACCACGTCCTACAACAGGCAACGAAGCGACAATTTTTTTTAAACTTACCATGATTTTTAACTAAAGTTTCACTATTGTAAGAAGAAGAAGACTTGGATGGCTTAAACCCGCAACACTTTATAGAAACGTACTAAATATTATTTTTAATTCACTAAAGTTGGTCGAAGAAAAATTATTTAATATAACAGATGTAATACAAATTTTTCCGTTAAGTCTGTGAAATTCACAGCACTAGTTACCGAAACGATGGTTGAAAATGCTACGAAGTTTCGTCGAACGAACTCAAAAACGGGGTTTACACGACAAACGCACTATATCGGCTTATCACACGAAAATCATTTTTTTCCCAATAAATTTTAAAAAAAGTTATATTATTATTTATTAAAACGATAATCGCGGCTAGCACTCAGGCGTATGATATGCCTACATTCTCCGAAGCCTGCTGATCGGCGAACGCCTTGGTCATGGCATGAAGCTCCGTCAACCGTCGACCTGCCCGGTGAAGTCGGGAGAGCTGATGTATACGTCTATCCAAGACAAGTGTTTGCGAATAACTAACTTTATTCATTCGTCGGTCAAGTGAAATCGTGAAATTATTAGAAAAGTAAATATTTTACTAATCTGCTGATTTTTACTCTTCAACTCATTAAAAAAAAAACAAAGCGAAAGAAATAATTTAAGTTATCACAAATAGATAACTAACCATTTTTATTCGACGTTAAATAGAACTATTCCCCATCTACCGTTACTAACTTTAGTGGGCGCATGCCACTCAGTGCGCCCGTTAAAATATATGCAGACAGGGGCAGTGATTTCCTTCTAAGGTTGATTTCAAAAGTGCTTACTTTATCGTGAACAGCATTTAACGTGCGTGTGTGCCAGGGTGTCAGTAAATCAAGCGTCGATAGCTTGTTAAAGCAAGTAAAGTGGACGCCCCGCATTCCCACATTACTTCACGCCCATGTAGGAGTGTGTCGAATTTCGTGAGTGGGTTGTGAACGTGTGCGACGACAACGAACATTTTACTGGCGTGATTGTTCGATCCGATGAGGCAACTGTTACGAGTAGTGATCAGGCCTTAGCTGAGCGTTCTGCCTGATCACACCTTCGCGTATTCATCCAGGACACGGGCCGTGATTGCTGAAATTAGTCATGAAAACGCAAACCACAGAAATCCCCCACTACCGGCCAGTAAACGTGGACAACACAGCAGATATAGGGCAGTGTAGCCCTTGGGCGGTGTCTTTTGTCATAGGGCAGCGCACCAAGAATATATGGAGATGGGTATGTCCGGCCGTCGTTTACCTCCTCCTATAATCGACCTCCGGCAACATGAACGAGGTGGGGACTTTACAGTTCGATTGTAATAGTAGTGGCGTGAGGCAATAAAGTTAATATAATTAATTATCATCTTGGTATTCGATTTAAGCTCCTCCAATCAATAGTCACGTAAATAATTATTGTATAATCCTTATGTTCAATAAACCCTATCTTGTACTGCTGTGATCTACCTAATCATGACTCATTGTTTAGTCCCTTTCAGGTATTATGATGAACTAGAAAATCATACCATAACACAACCTTGAAATTTAATGCAACTGTGAACCTCCACAACTGAGGGTACTGGGCCGATGAAAACCTCCACATTGTGGTAGGGCAAGCAGTTAACCTTCCTGGGTTAACAGTATGGTCGGTATGTCTGCCAGATGATTGTAGGGCCACTCTTCTTAAACGGAACGTTGAAGGGCGAAAGTTACCGTGCTATGTTGAAGAAAAACGTTAAGTCATCTGTTAACCAATTCTACTCGGATGACTGCTTTATCCATCGCCGCGATGCACCCCCGCGATACCATCGATGAATACGGTTGCTTCTGGATGAAAAATTTGTCCGAGTGTAGACGGACCCGACGAGGAAGAGTTTAAGTACCTATCCAGATCTCCAAATTAAACGCCGCGCCGTTGGATTGTTATCTGTTGGGAACTCTGAGAAACACTGCATACTTCAAGAAGCCACGGACACTGGATGCCACCTGATATGAGAGACGTAATTTTGACCGCCTGTGAAATATCTCCCACGAAAACAGCAACTACTTTGTTTGGTTCTGTTCTACAGCGCGTTGCAGACGATTTCTCGCGGTCGATGGCGGACATTTCCAACATTTGTAACTTTATTAATATTCGCGCATACCCAACGTTGTCCTTATAGCGTGAAATAAAAGTAGCTCCATCACATTTATTTAATTGATTCTATGTCACGTTAAACGAGTGTAAGAATTAATTTGGGACATTCAATATACAACAAAAAATATAATTCGCCTAAAATTATAATTGTTATACATTTGAAACCTCACAGAAATAAAAATCATTGTATAAATATTATTTGGTTTCTTAAATCTAGATATAGAAGTTTAAACCAACATCGCAGGATAGTCTTGATATCAAAATGACAATTCGTAATCTCTACATCTCACAGGCATGCACAGTATAAGAAGACATGAGTGAAATCAGCTAGTATTTTTACAGAGAAATAGTATAAAATACAAATTTCAACGAAACATTGTATCATTAGTGAAGCTAACAGATACACTATTTAACGTATTAATGACTTAGATGCTGATTCGTTTATGTTTACTACTAGACCCAATAATTATTTATTTTCAAAAATAGCTGTTATATTGTTTTTAAATACTAATTTTATTCTAATGGTCTTTTCTTTAATTGTTTTGTTATAACATACGTAAGACTACGCTGTAAATATAAAGGTGTAAGAGGATGCAACATTGTAGCAGCGCTACCAACTGTATAACTGCCTACGAAAACAACACGCATAGTTCACGATGTTTGCGTATAACCATCGTTGCATCATTTGATTGATTTGTTTTATCGTTCTCCACAATAGTGAGTTAAATTGTCTCTAATGGTGATAAATAATAACCATTATCACCTTCGAATGAATCATAGCAAATAAATCGCATCCTCTGAAAATGGGAGTCGTGGTCGAGTGAAGTGCGAAGGGTGGCAGTATATTTTTTGCTCGTTATTCTGCGCGGAGTGATTTATCGGCAGTTCGTGCCAGTCCGGAAGTTACCTTCATTATTTAGAGGAGGGGGAGGGGGAGAAAGTGTTGCCCAGCGAAGCTAATTGCGGAAGGGGCCGGTGGGTTAGTATCAGGCAAGCAACACAATGGGGACCACAGTTTACGGAGAAGTTTGGTGTTTGGGGTGAGAAATATTTGGGGGTGGCGTGGGGGGGGGGGGAGGATAGCTGTCTCAGAGGAAATAACGTACCTGGCGCCACAAAGTCAGGACGGGATGGGCTGACCTCCCTTCAATCAGGGCTCAGTGTTAAGCTTGGTTCACGATAAGAAACGAGCCTACGTGCTCAGCAACTGCGTCTTAAAATAATGGATGATAATAGAAGAGGAATCGTTCTAGTATTTACAAATGTTTACCCTAAACAGTTTTAATTTGACGTCAAGAAAGTAAATGACATTCACTCCATCGTTACTGACTTTACTGGGCATAAACCAATCAGCGTGCCCATTAAAATACGTGCAGGTAGGGGCAGATATATTTTTTTAAATGTTGATTTAAAGAGTTGCATGACAGCATAATAACGTGTACGCGTGAAGGAAGAAAAGCTGTAGTACATAATTGTCACTAACTTAGGTCGAACTTGATTTTGACACCTTGAAGGGATGAATTTATTTAGGTTGCATTTCATGAGGTTTTCAGGAGGTAATATTTTCTCGTTAAGGATGTAGATAAATTAGAGCTTTTTTTTTTTTTTTAATTTTATTGGTTTTGACAAGTATTTACTTTATAAACAAAGACGGTAAAAGAGGAATAGTTGCAGTAGCGACATAATTTTTTTTCATTCCTACGGTAGGACTAATTGAATTCATAAAACGGAGTGCCAAGCAAGCAGTTTTAGTACGTGCTTTTCATGTTTATTATATTCCAAATCTCTCTCGGTTAATACCTTTCATATTAACTTCACGAATGTCTTTAAATACTCGGCCGTATAAATAAATGTTACTCGTCGCCCTCAGATGTGAGTACAATATCACTGTCCTCTTCTTCAGCAAGCAGAAAAATAGTGTCATGTCTGTCTGAACTATCGTTAAGATACTCCGGAGAATAACTGTGATTCGTTAGCATTCATTTTCATTTAAGTGATAGTTCAGTCCTGATAGCTAAACTAGTTTAAATAAATATGCAATTTAACTGCGCTAAAGAACGTCAAGAAACGAGACCGGATGCAGGTAAATGGAAATTATTTATTACTACCTGACCCGTGCGACTTCATTCGCATGATTTTATTTTAAAGTTATGAAAATAAAGCTCAGCATAGTTTCATTGTGGTTTTATGTTTAAAATACTAATATTTCTTCTTTCAGGTTAAATTGAGTTATTAAATTACACCCTGCCATCGCTTCGCACATGTTTTCTGTTAGCATGATATTTAGGACTTTGAATTGATACAGCCACTTTTTTAAATTGGGTTCTCTCGCCACTGAGCTACTGCGGTCCCCTTTTTGGGTACTTTAGTTACTGAGTTACTGCGGCCCCACTATTGGGTCCTCTAGCCCCTGACCAGCTACGGCCCCACTATTGAGTGCTCTAGCCACTGGGCTACTGCGGCCCCAACATTGGGTTCTTTACCCACTAAGTTTCTCCGGCCCCACTATCGTCTTCACTATCCAATTACCTACTGCGGCCCCACTGTTGGGTTCTCTAGTCCCTGAGCTTCTGCGACACCCTTATTGGGTTCTCTAACCACTGAGCTTCTGCGACACCCTTATTGGGTTCTCTAGCCACTGAGTTACTGCGGTCCAACTTGATATATACCTATCTATATACTGGATCACTGCGGCCCCACTTGGAATAACTCTAGCCACTGGGCCACTGCGGCTTTTTGGAAGGAATGATTTACAGCCCATCGACAGAAAAGAAAGGAGAAATGAGGAATTTTTTTTAACAATGCTTTTTTTTTTTTGTGTGCAGTGATCCTAAGAAAGGCTTAATCCAGTACCTATTTACATCCCTGATCATCATTTTTTTCCGGAACCGTTTGAGATATCTCAATGAAACAAAGACTAAGTTGGTCCTCGGTTTATTATCTATATACTGTGTAAATTTGATGTCAATATGTTAAGTGGTTTTTGAATTGAATCCGTTCGGACAGACAGACAGGCACGAAAAAAAAAAACATAAGATTTGGCTTAGTTATCACTTACACTATATGAAAAATTATTCCGATACTCATATTGCACACAGAATAGAACATGGCTGAAGAACATGGCTGAAGGCGATCACTGGTCGCAATTATGAATATTAAAACAAAATTTTAAAATATTAGTCGAAACATAAAATTTGTCGTGATATAAGATCTACAGTTATGTTTTATTTATAATTGCAGAGGTCTAAAAGATAAATTTCATTATACGCTAAAAGTAAAAATAAAACAATTATTTGCTGTGAATAGTAGATAGAATAATAATGTTGTCAAGAAAACTTAATAAATTCGAAACAAAACTATTTTGTACTTTCCCTTGGACCCATCATCAAAAACACATGTCATAAATTAAATAAGCGACAATGATTGGTAGTGATGTCGATCGAACAACACCAGGACGTAAATATCCATCAAATAATTGTACACAGCCTCTTAAAAACAGATGAAGAGCACAACAGAAATACAATAACATAACAACATGAATATTACCAATATAACACTGACCCAAATACAAAATAACACAGTCAACACAATAATACATGGACACCTCAAACTAACATGAGCCCTTTGTCTCCGCAAGGGAAGAAAATGGGTGAGATGTGGTGTCCAAAGGAAGGAGAGAAAAGAACCAATTTTAATTTTTGGCTCCTATTGCACACAGAACAAAACATATTAAAATCGTACCAGTACCCAGTTGAACGCCATAACTGGTCTTAGTTACCTAAATTTGAAATAAATTTGGAAAATAGTAGAAACATTAAGTTTTACGCATTATAAAAATTAAAAAACTGGTCAAATTTTAAAATGACAGAGGTTTAAAATTACATTTGGTTACAGCCTAAAAGAAAGAGGTTGCGTTATAATTTAAAAATATCAACAAGTTAAAATTCCTCTGCCTCCACCCTTGAACCCTCACCGCGCCATCCTCTCCGGAGACAGAGGGGCCGGCGGTTGTTGTCGTTTCCGTGAGGTGTCCGTCGTGTGTGTTTGATGCTTGTGTCTGTGTCGTGTTGGTGTTGGTGTAATGTTGTTTGTGTAGGTGTTGCACAGTGTAGGTGTTGTTCCTTTAGCTTATTTGTTCTTGTATCTGCAATATTGATGTCTATGTGGGTCACACGACATCAATATGCAAGATTGTGTTATTGTTTATAATGATATGTGATTTATTATTAGCGAGGGCTCAGGAGGACCATTTATTAATTTAGTTTCGAAAATTATACTAATAATTATTATTATTCATACCCTATCTACTTTCTAGATTGGTAGTTATTGCTTTGATTAGTGATTACATTTCAACAAACGAGATACTTCTAGAAACCGTTTCCTATTGCACACAACAGGAAATAAAATTTCACCAGTTCCTGCACGTCTACCTAAACGGCACGAACTCAACGATGTGAACCGTATTATAAGGATTATAGCCTGCTCACTGTTAACTAAACACTTTTTAAATCAACCTTTGAGAAATGCCACTACCCCTTCGTGAATATATTTTAACGGGCTGACTGGTAAGTGCCCAGCCCAGTAAAGTTGGTAACGAAAAGGGAAACTATTTCCATGTTTAGGCATTGAAATAAAAGTGTCAGGTAAACTTTTATAAATATCGAAATAGTTTGTTTGTCTTTCTGTTTTTTTTTTTTTTTTTTTTTTTTTCCCAGTGTAAGAATTAGCAAGTTTGTAAAATATATACTTTCCTAGTAATTTCAGTTTCACTTCGCCGACGTACGATAAAACTGACAATGCCCATGGCAATGTTAATTTTTTCACATGGGCAAATATTACACAATGTAGACACAAGTAGATCTTGAGCAGGGCTTTCGAAAGTACTAATTTTTTTTTTGGCGTAAACAGCCTATTATAGCCTATCACCGAGCGAGGTGGGTAACTCAATGGACTCGCATTCTGGAGGACCCGGGTTCGATTCCTCATCCGGCCGTCCTGATTTCAGTTTTCCATGGTTTTCCTATATCACTCCAGGCGAATGCTGGGGTGGGTACCAAACAAAGGCCATGGCCCATTCTTTCACCAATCCCCCTTCCCTGTGCAACATGCACCGTCTCTAATGACCTCGCAGTCGACGAGACGCCCAACTCTACCTGCTTCTATCAGTGTTTTTTTTATTACTCATTTTGGTCCAAACCTTTCAAAAATCACCCAAAGTATAACTTCTTTTTGTTTATTAAATAAGTAACGTATCACAAGCGTTTATTGCATGTGTTAACATATAAGTACGTTATTTTTGGTTAAATTTTATCTTTGATTTCTAATATTTTCATTACAACTACTACGAATAAACATAGAGTAAAAATCGGTGTGTTGGTAATGGGTAGTATGAAATAGTTCTAATGTAAAATATAACTATAGACTATTCATGGTAATGTGAGCACTTTTGAAGCCCTCTCACTTGGAATAGTATTCAATAAGTATATTTTATTTTAGCTTTAGACGTTAACTTCCTAGTGCTGCGGATATGCCTACTGTGTTTATTACTTACATGACGCTATTTATTTATAAAATTGGTGGAAGGATAAAACAATTGATGAACGGAAAAAGTAACTAGAGCCTCACTTACCGCGAGCAGTGCGCACGAATGTGGTGCGTTGGCTCTATGGTGTAGTTTCCTAAGCTTTCCCCGCATGGGGCGGAGGAACATCCTGGAAGCAGAACTTTCGCAGGTCTTCAGAAGTCGCCGCGAACAGAGTATACGCAATTTTATCGACGTGAACCAAGCTTAACGGAGGGGGGACGGGCCGTCCTCTTCTTGTCCGCTACCTGAGGTGCATACCAGCACCGCTCGACGTTGGACGACTCGCTGGCGTTCACGTCTGCGCGGCGTGAAATTCCATGTTTTTCGCAACTCCCTGGGGACGTTTTTTTTTTATTATTCGGGTGGGTGCGTCGGCGCGTGCTTGCCGCGCATGTGTTCTCCGGAACGACTCCGCCCTCTTTCGGGACGGGTTTGTGAGGCCGAGGATGGGCAATGTGGTCGACCTCTCTCGGGCTAGACGGCCACCGCGCACGTGCTCTGTCCCTACACGGTCACTTCCATCTTTCATGAAGCTCTGCTTGAAGTCGTGAAGGCTGTTCACGATAAAACGAGCACTTTATAACTGAACCTTAGAGAAAAAAAAATCACTGCCCCTGCCTGCATATACACTATCTACCCAAAATTAATCGGGCACCTGGCCACAATGTTTGCTCGGCGGTTGTCACCCCGTTAGAATCTCGTAGGGCCACCTCTTGCGGTTATAACAGCAGCCACCCTGTCTGGCATGCTCTCTACGAGTGTTTGCAGGACATCCACGAGGATTCGTCGCCATTCCTCTTGCAACCATTCCATGAGGAGAGCAATGGATTTTGGCGGCGCCTGACGAGCCCTCACCCAAAGATGTTCTATAGGGTTGAGGTCGGGGCTCTGGGCGGGCCAGTCCAATCGGCGAACATTGTTGTCGGCGTACCACTGCATAGTAGCCCTTGAAACATGGCATCTGGCATCGTCATCCTGGAAGTAACACGGGTCCATTACGTAAAAACTCCACAATGTTGGGAGCATTTCATTATCCCAGAATGTTACAACAGGCCTCTGTGTTCATTCTACCACGGACAAACACCAGGGGTCCTACGCCGAAGGCCGTGAGACACGCCCAGTTCAGTTGGTAACGATGGCTAGAAAGTAGTCCATAAACAGTGTTAACAACCATTCGAGATAACTTAAAATTATTCCTTTCCCTGTCTGTTTTTTTTAATGCAACAAATTGAAAAAAATAAACAAATTTGTAAATATTTACTTTCTTAATAATTTCACAGTTTCTCATGAATAAATTGATGAGACACATAGCAATGTTAACTTTACATAAGGCGGAGAAATGCACAACATGCAAACAAGTAGATCATAAGCAGGGCTGTCAAAAGTGCTCATTTTACCGTGAACAGCTTATAACGATGGACGAAAAGTAGTTCCATATCTTAACGTCGAATAAAAGCTGTTAAGGTAACCATTTCCGATAACTTGCGATTATTTATTTCGCTTTCTGTTTATTTAATGCATCGAAGTGTAAAAATGAGCAGATTTGTAAAGTATCTACTTTGTCAATAATTTCACAGTTTCATTTGACCAACGTATGAATAAAGTGATAAGGCCCATAGCAGTGTTAATTTTACATAAGGCGGATGAATACACAACATGCGAAAAGTAGATCTTATGCAGGGCTTTCAAAAGTGCTCATTTTATCGTTTACAGCCTATACCTACTTTCATGCTGTCCCTCCGCCTCATGCAAGCAATGTTTAACCAATGTCTAGACTGTAAAAAATATTTGTAATTTTTACTAAGAAATTGTTTGTAATTTTACAAATTTTACGATTTCTCTTGTAAAACTACAAGGGCCGTTTTGTAATTTACCTCAAGAAATGTTTGCACTATACTGACCCGTATCCACGAGCTTCAGCAAAATGGCGGACACTCAAGAACGTAAAACCGTATACTACAGCTGTTTGTTCAAAAACGATGTTTGGTGTAAAGTGTAGTTGAGTGCAAAAAAAAAAGAAAAAAAAAGAAAAGTGGTGCAAGTTTGAATAACGTGAAAAACTTAAAACAACTCGAATAATATTAATAAAACGACAATTTCAATCAAACGTTCCTAGCTAAACAGAACTCTTAAATCGTCTCGCAAGACCTCCTTGTTAACAGCCGTCGAAATCTCACAGTTCAACTACAGATCCCTCGAAATTAAATGAACGTAGTCTTCTTAGTAAAATAACTACCCTAATATTTTGTAGGTAATTGGAGGTAGGTTTACTATAAAAATAAGTTTTAGTCATGTCAGTCAACTTGGTCTTGTGATTAAAGAAGTTGCAGGCTGGTAATACAAGGGGCGTGGGTTCTAATCCCACGCGCTGGCAACATGTAATTTTATTTCGCAAATTATATATTTAGATACTTTTTCTATTTATTATTTGTTATTAATCCATCACATTTGCTTTCTAGAAAAAATAATAATTTTGCTGTACCTAAACTTCTCAATAATGTAAGCTATAATACAATATTTTGCAGGAAAACTGTTCGTAGTGTTATACAAAGAATTTCTTGGCAACTTGGTTTCCGACGATTTTTCTTTGCAAATGCACAAACAATTTTTAGAGAGTAGAAAACTACACCAAACGGTCGACGCGCCACATTCGCGCTCACTCTGTTTAGAAGTTGCTGTGGAAACTACAATATAATTTCTTGCTGACCGCAGAAATATTGGCATGATTAGTTATATACAAAATATTTTTTTATGGATGAGATCTTGCAATGATGCAGTATTTATAATTAGGCAACAGGTGGAAACATCTTTTTGGAGTTTGACAATAAAGAATTTCTGTGAAATCATTAAAAATATATCCATGTAGTCAGAGTACTAAATTAAAGGGAGGTAAGTTTATATCTACACCCAGGACGCATAGTTAAAATTAAAAAAATTGTGGTGTTAATTATCTCCATAGTCGTATCCAAAGGAGTAAAGGTGCTTTTACGATTAAAGACTGAATAACTAAGAATTGTACGTAATGACTCGATAAACACACGGAAAATGAAAAATAAGAAGATTTGCAATTTATGATTGAATGAGCAACTATTAAGTCTAGCCAATCAGAATCATAGGCGACGAAAGCAACCGGAATAACCATGGAAATATGGCCTAGAGTGGAGATTATTTACATATATTCAATTATTTGTTATTACTGCTTGTTTAATCGTTTTTAAAAACTTATATCTTATAGAAGGGGAAGCCGAAGCCAGCATTGGCCATTTGCATGAATTAATGTGAAAAGGTTAATTAAAACGAATTCAGTTACTTTCATACGATTCCACAAGATAGCATAACCTAAATACAATGTGTAAATACAGTTCCCGCCAATAACAACAGTTGCTGTGCTCTGATTGGCTACTTCGTATTGACTTGTACTTAAGATATAAAATATAACGATCTCTTAAGTCACGCCAAGATCGCACACGACCCGCCAAGACTCGCACACGACAGTCATAATCTAATACCCTTGAATACATTGAACCATATCTTAAGCACACGGCGCACTTATTCTGTCGAGTCAATCGTAAACCAGCGTCTCAAGACAAGGTGATTTATTTTAGCTCTCCGTTATCCAAAGTCGGCCTGTTAATTATTGAAATAATGCAACGCTCGGGAGGTAATGAGGATGTGTACTGGGGAGACAGAATACTGGATACTGGTATTAGACTACCACAGATACCGAGTTCGCGGACTGACTGACATATCTCGAGTGTAGGCAACCACTCACCAAGCCAGTTAACTATCTTACTGGTCGTACTACCTATATCATGCTAGCGGCGCCGTTCTGGTTGCTGAAAATGAAGATGATTTGCAACGGCTTCTTTATGATTTCAATAAAAAACTGCCGAAACATTTAATTTCCGCTATTTAGAAGCGGAAGAAAAATATCCTCACACTTGCAACAGATTTTTGCAAACTAAGCTAAACCTGGTCTGAAGGCAGTCGCTTCCCCAACGCCATGACCCTAATAACATCTCGACATACAGGACATTTGATATTTCTGATCAAGGTGCTGACACGCTTTGTACTTAAAACAGTTAATTTGTGTGTTTTGTTTGAAGAACGGTTTGTCCGCATTCTCGATGGAAATGAAATAATGCTTCATGCGAAAATTACATTTTTGAATCCCATGATTATTCCTATTAAAGGGGCTGTGAAAGTTAAGTATGTGACACGAAGCGTATGATGAGATGTGTGATAAACCATATTACCAACACATGTGTTTGTTGTGTCCTTATTTCAGGAAACTGCAGAATATTTGGTCCCATTTCATTGATGATATTATCGGTAAAAAAAAATATATATATTAGGTATGTTATTTGAGTAGGTTACATCAATATATCGTGTTGCTATAAACTGTTATGAAAAAATTATTTCCGCTACTTTTTCATGTGCATGCCTAATAGATTTGGCCCGTGTTGGTTGCCAGAAATTCTGATGTTCTCTACTAATAATTATAGAGAAAACAAATATACCTAAATGGGGTTAGGTGAAAACAGTATTTGAACTCATTACAGCAGACGATTGCGCCACGCCTCAGATTGTTGGTGGAAATGGACAGGATGTAATTTTTTTTTGCACTTAGAAGCAACATTATTATTATGTTAAAGCCAAGGCGTGAGTAGAGTATATGTAGACATTAAGAGGATTAATCACCCGCGGAAAATGGCCACTTCAAGCTGGCGGCGGACAGCGAACAGTTTCGTTTTCTATTTTCTTTTCTGTCTCGCTTCCTTCCCCGACCGCGTTTACTTCTCAGTATGAGTGAAGAGTAAGGCGCTTTCGTAAAAATCTTTTGTCTCAAATCTATCATCAACAATACTAAGGAATAAAATGTGAAGGATTTTTTTTATTAATGTTACAATAATTGTAATGAACAAAATTAAAGGAATAATAAATTAAAACTTGCAAAAATATACCATTAAAAGTGTCTCTAAATTCCGGGAGGAGAGGGTTAGCCAAAAACGTTGCTTGGGACTTTAACCAAGGATAATTCCCTACTTGTAACCAAGTCTCGCATAAAGGTAAATTGCATCACTGAAAATTAAGTTTCGTTTCATGTCATTAATTTTATTAGAACACTGTTTCTATGAGACGTGCTTTTATCATAAACTCTTGCTCAGAAAAGTATATTTACTGCCAAAAAGTCCACACGACACATGGATTACGCCAGTACCATAGGTATAGGCTGTTCGCGGTAAAATGAGCACTTTTGAAAGCCGTGCTTAAGATCTACTTATATACATGTTGTGTATTATTCCACCTTATGTAGAATTATCATTTCCATGGGTATCATCACTTAATTCATGCGACGATCAAGAGAAACGGTAAGTAAATATTTAAGAAATCTGCTCAATTTTACACTTCTATGCATTAAAAAGCAGCAAGGGAAAGAAATAATTTCAGACATCACAAATGGTTACGTAACACTTTTTATTCGACGTTTAACTACTTTCCATCCTTCGTTACCAACATTACTGGGCGGATGTCTCTCAGTGCACCAGACAGAAAAGTGACTTTCTTCTAAGGTTGATTCCAAAAGTGCTCACTTTAACGTGGACAGCCTTTAAAAAGACTAGCTACTGGGTGTCAAAACTTGGCATTGTATTCGCAACTTAACAACGCATCTCTTAGAAACGTATCTGTAAACGAAATCATTAACAAACAAAACAATGGCGTGAGAAAAAAATATTTTTTTAAAAAAGTGGTCCGCATGTTTTTTTACAACGATATGATTGACTGAAGGAACTACTATCTAAGATGCAATCCATTATAGGCGGTTCACGGTAAACTGAGCACTTTAGAAAACCCTGCTAAGATCTACTTGTATTCACATTATGTATTCTTCCACCTTACGTAGAATTAATATTGCCATATACCGCACCACTTTATTCATGCGTCAGTCAAGTGAAACTGTGAAATTATTAAAAAATAAATATTTTAAAAATCTGTTCCTTTTTTTAATTTCTATTTCTTAAGAAAAAAAAAACAGAAAGCCAAATATATAATTCCATGTAATAACATATGTTTACCTAACAGTATTTATTCGACGTAAAGATATGCAACTACTTTCCCTCCATCGTTACCAACTTTAATGGACGCATGTCACTCGGCGCACCCGTTAAAATACTGTATTTTCTAGCATTGATTGCTCACTTTATCGCGAACAGCCTATATAGAGATTTATTGTATACCTACATACGAGACAAGTGAAGTAGATTCGTGCGAAAACGTGTATTCCAAATACTCAGCAACTCAATTCGAAACTCCAGCAACATAACCGTCTAAGGAAGGATATGTCCCGCCATCTTGTATTCTTGGAATTTTTCGCCGTAGCCTGCAGTTCATATACAGTACCGGTCAAAAGTTTAAGACCACAATGAAAAATCATGGAATTGCTCTAGAACCTAAGCTTTTACCGCAACAGTCGTTTCAATTTTTTTTCTATCTTTTAGACACATAAGAATATATTTCTTCAAATTTCATTGGGTTAAGCTACACAGTTTAGAAGTTATGAATTTCGCAATATTGTAATGTAACACCAAAACACCTACACTATCCTACATAAAAATATTCGTGTGTTACAAGTCCTTGCAGATATTACCACAAATATTTCTTGGTAAATGTAGTAATAATATATATTACTGTCATTTTAGAACTATAATGAAAACCTCATAAATGCTGAAATGTTTTGTGACACGTTTTACCTGTTCATAAAATCTGTGGGGGAAAAAAAAAAAAAACTATTTCTCATTGTTCTTCGAAAATATTTTACTAGCCAGTCGAGTGAGCTATCGGAACCGGCGTTGTCCCTATAGTCCATTCACGGTTTCTCCGGCTCTTTTTTGGATCAAACCTTTTAGAAATCTCCCCATGTATGACGTGTTTAGTTATTTCCTAAATACGCCCTGTATCACAAGCGTTTTATACTTGTGTTCATGAAAGTTTATTTTTTTTTCTGTTAAATTGAAATGCTATTTATATTTTATCTATAAATTATAATGTTTGGTTTATAAATAATCTAAAAAAAATCAGGGAGATAATAGGTATGTTGGTAGCGCCTAGTGAGAAATAGTTACAAAACACAGTTACACTCAGTGCGCACGAATGTGGTGCGTTGTCCCTCTGGTGTAATTCTCCAGGATTAGTTAAGCTTAGCTTGCACGAGGAGGAGGAACATCCTGGAAGTAGTACTTTAGCAGGGTTTCAGAAAAGGCTGAAGTAACCTTGCATTGACTATACAGGTAGAGTAGATGTGTACCTACCTCTATGGATAACGCCGGCTTCGATAGCTTACTCAACAGTCCAGTAAAATATTTTCGAACATAAATGAAAAATATCCTTTTCAAGGATTTTACGAGCAGGCAAAACCGTGCAACAAAACATTATAGTTCCAAAATGACACACATATATTACTACATTTACCAAAAAAATATCTGTGATAATAACTGCAACAACTTGGTAGAACACAATTTTTTTTAATGTTAGAAAGTGTAGGTATTCTGGTGTTACATTACAATATTACGAAATTCATAACATCTAAACTGCGCAGCTTAACCCAATGAAATTTGAGGAAATATTTTCTTGTGTGCAAGGGAGGCAGAAAAATGAATTGAAACGATTGTTGCGGCAAAAGTTTAGGTTCTACGTGCAATTTTCATGATTTTTCTCTGGGGTCTTAAACTTTTGACCGGTGCTGTACTTTTTTCAGTTATACGACCCGGCAGCAGGGCCTGCGCGACCGGAGGTGCGACCCGTGCTAGTACACGGGACAGCAGGCCAGATGGGGCGGCGTGGCGGGTAATCGGGCGGGTAATCGGGCGGGTAATCGGCGGGAACAATAAAAAAATAAAAATCGCTACGAAAATCCACTGTTAACCTTATTCCATACTGTGACTTTCTCCAAGTCATTAAGTTTTAAACAATTAAATGATTACTCTGTACTCTGTACTCTGTCGTAATCTTAATAGGTTAATTAAACACATGCGCCGTCATAGTTTGTGCGTGTACAGTATGTTGCATTCAGTACGGTGGCGGGATGTTACGAGTTGCGCTTTAAATTGTTTGTTCATTTTTAATCATCCACTGCTACTCCTATTCCTATCATTTCTAACATGGTGGAAAAATTATTTTCATCATTTTCCAGTTAGCTAAAGGAATTGATTATGGTAGCTTCTAGAGCAAGATTTACATGCAGTCTGCCGTAACTTGTAATACGCAACTTTTAACTCTAAATAGTACCATTGTTTTTATTTTGGAAAAAATTCCAATCGTATTCTTCTTCAAGGCTAAGTAGTTAATAGGCCTACTTTAAATAAAGTAAGAGCTTACGGCAAAAACAATTAGTACTGTAGCTAAAATAATATATTACATGCTATTACTGTACGTTAGGGATAACAATCATTTTTAACTTATGTGCTTAAATTTTATATTTTCCGATTACAGGGATTGAATACTATCTCTCGAAAAAGAAGAGTTTTGGGGGGGGGGGGGGGCAGGGCGGCATTTAGAATTTTGCACAGGGCGGCGAAATAGCCGGCCCAGGCCATTCCCGACATATGAAGAAGCATCGCATTTCACATAACGTTTTTAAAACTAGTTGCTGTTAGCATCATTTATGTAATCATCCGCAGGAGATAATCACTAGTTTACTATCGGCTGCCGCCCGTTAAAATTTAATGAAGCAAGGAGGCTGTAATAGTTTGTCGACGTTAGGGAAACTGTGGTGGAAAAAATTATCGTCAACATTTTGCAATGGAACTCAGGCCCGAAAAGTTGATAAAGTTTGTTCACAATAAAGTGAGCACTTTAGAAATGAACCTTAGGAAAAAATCTCTACCCCTGCAACCACATAATTTCAATGGGCGCACTGGTTGATATTCGTCCAGTAAAGTTGGTATAACGACGGATGGAAAGTAGTTCCATGTCTTAACGTCGAATAAATAGTGTTAAGTAACCTTTGAAGAAAAACTTAAAATTATTTCTTTCGCTTCCTGTTTCTTTAATGCCATGAAGTGTACAAATTAGCATATTTGTAAAGTATTTAGTTTCGTAATAATTTCAGAGTTTCATTTGACCGACGCATGAATCAAGTGACGAGACCCATGGCAATGTTAATTTATATAAAAAGGGGGGGGGGGGATACACAACGTGTATACAAGTAAATCTTAAGCAGGGCTTTCAAAAGTGCTCATTTTACCGTGAACAGCCTATAAATCGGTTGCTGATCCCCCTCACGTACTCACAGGGAAAAAAAACCCATGTAGGGATATTCGTGCTATCCTCCCGCCGGCCAGCGTGTGCATGTTAGGACCAACTGGCCGGGGGTGTGAGGAATGGGTGGGTCAGGGAGGGGGAACCCTGGGAGAATAGCAGAAGTAGGCGGGGGGGTTGGGGGGAGGCTGAATATTAATCAAAGTCGCTCCTTTCGCTCTTCTCCCCCGGGTTCTACCGCGGGAACTTAATAATGGGCGCATCCCCCGTCGTGGAACGTGCGCTCCGAGTGGCGTGTGTGTGGTCCGAGCTCAGGATCCTACCCCCCCCCCCCCACCATCACCCCCTCGACCGACGAAATTAAAACGTTCCCCCCCCCCTCCTCACCCTCATCACATAGGTGCCATCCCTTCACCCCACTCCTGCCGCCCCACAAACAACCCATCTCGTGTTTACGGCCGCAGCGGTAGTGGAGTAATTGTCGAGACACCATTGTCTGGTGGGGGGAGAGACCGCCCGGGCCTGCTGAGGTAGGCGGCAACATTTTCACACGTCCGTAGCCCCGAGGTCAAGGGGTGAATTACGGTGTGTGTGTTTGTGTGTGTGTGTGTGAAGGGGGAGGGTGGTGACTGTCCCCTCCCACTCCGCAATAAAGTTATCAGCAGGTATGGGTGTCGCCGACGACAGGTAAGGGTGGGGCCACCAACGCTTTGGCGTCCTACCGGACCCTACAGCTCGTGCCCTATCACCCCCATCGAGGTTGTAATACTATTAAGGGTTACTCCCGCCTGGCGATAGAACTGCGTTGCAGAGTGTTGAAATCCTGTTTTTTTTTTTTTTTTTTTTTTTTACTATTAAACGTGCCACCAGTATGTTCACCTAATAAAAGACAGGACGTAATGGCACTTTAATGTTACCACGCAAGCTGTAAGTATTACTTTGGATCCCGCCAATATAGTTACAAACTGCTTTTTCGGACTTCCGTACATTAAAACACTAGCTTTTACCAGGTGCTATGAGCGCGGCCCACTATCCGGTGCTCTACCCAATAGGCTACTGCGGTCCCACTATAGGGTTCTCTACCCACTTGGCTACTGCGGCCCCATTATATGGGTCTCTACCCACTGAGCAACTGCGGCCCCACTTAGGGTTCTCTACCCACTGAGCTACTGTGGTCCCACTATAGGGTTCTCTACCAACTGAGCTACTGTGGCCCCACTATAGGGTTCTCTACCCACTTAGATACTGTGGTTCCACTATAGGGTTCTCTACCCACTGAACAACTGCGGCCCCCTATAGGGTTCTTTACCCACTGAGCTACTGCAGCCCCACTATTGGGTTCTCTACCCACTGAGATACTGCGGCCCCACTATTGGGATCTCTACCCACTGAGCTACTGCGGCTCTTGGGAAGGAATATAAGACAGCCCATAGACAAAAATGAAAGGAGAAATTTTAAACAAATTTTATATGCAGTAATCCTAATAAAAGTATTATCCAAGACCTTTCTACATCCCTAATCATCATTTTTGGAACCATTTTAGATATTTCCCTGGGATAAAAAGTTGCCTATGTCACACTCTGGACCTCCAACTATATCTGTGCAAAATATTATGTCGATCCGTTGCTCCATTTTGACGTGAAAGAAGGACAAACAGACAAGCAAATAAACAAACACACTTTGGCATTTATATAGTAGTAAGGATACTATCCGCACACGAGCCAAATTACGATAGTAGCCCGTATTGAACTTTGCTACACACTTTTCACCAATAAAACGATAGGGTCGCCGCTAAAGTCTCACAGGTACACGCAGCACCACGAGAACACTGCACGCCAGTTCAGAGCCCAGCGCTTAGATGCGATGGCGCTCTTGTAGCGCGTGCCGGTGTGACCCTTATAGCTCCCGCGCTTCTCGGCAAATAAAAGGATTAAAAAACAATGCAGGCAGGCGGGAGCCTCAATCTCTGCTAAGGTTTGTCCTGCCCATGTTAGGAACATAGCAAGATTCCTTATAGGAGAGTTTAATGTAGGGGAATATTCCGCCGCTAGGTCGCTTGGATGTACTGAATTTTCTCCACGAACCTGCATCGCAGATTTTGTATTTCATTTTAGGCATTGACAAGGCGTAGGGCTTTGTTTTGTCCATGTTGTAAACTAGAAATTACTTGACTACTGTTGCTAGTATACTTATATTTCTTGCCGGTACCCACTGCTCAAAAAAATTAATAACCGTAGAGGAGCTGTAATAATTTGATAACGCTTGATAAGCTATTATTTATGTTGTCTCAACGACAAATTTTTGTTTAACATTCTTAAATGCAACTTATTTGGGGGGGGGGGGTGCGGAAATAAATACAAGATGGCGACTACTGTTTTCCCCCACGCCTTTAAAGCACAAAACAGCTCCACGTGTATAGGAGCCTTAAATGTGTATCATTCACTAGAGCCACGAGTATTTCGCGAATTCATTCGGAGGCGAGGTAGACTCCAAACACTTGTTTTCTCCTAATGCTGTGATTGGACGACAGTTGTTTAAACACGTCCCGTATAACTGTGCGCCAGTAATAAGCAGGGAGCAGTAGTGTGAGTGAGTATTTAACAGTCCTGTACAGGTGGTTCGCTTGACCACAGCAACCAATAAGCAAACAATATTGTCTCTAGTGTACAGAGGGCTGTCCAGCCTAGCTTGTTGCCAACTTAATCCGCGAAATACTCGGGGCTCTGCCATTCATAATGTGTTACTGTAAACACAACTGGCATCTAATAGGTCTATAATGTTGGCAGGTAGTTACGAAAAGCACTTCTACTTATCAAGTCGTGTTTGATACGACAGCATCGCCAGTTATTCTAGTCTTCTTATTCCCAATTACCACCGACGAACTGGCACATAATACACCGGACACTTTACACAACTGCACGACTTAAATCACTGGCTGGGCTCGTCAGCCAATGAAGTGTAGAGAGGACTGATTCCTAATCATCGTGACGGTAGCTATTTAAGGGTCCGCGGTGGTGTAGTGGTTAGACCACTCACCTCCCACCTGGGAGAACTATGTTCGATTTTCCGGCTGTCACTCCCAGATTTCTGCACTTGGAAGTCGTGCCGGACGATGTCCCCTGGTCAGCTGGTTTTCTCGGGGATCTCCCGTTTCCCCCAGCCCTTTCATTCCATACTCACCTCACTTCACCCTCATCGGCACTAAAGACCCCGATGTTAAGAGCCGCCCAAATATCTCCACTCATACGGTTCTTTGTGGTAATATCAACAAATTTGCAGCATTTTTTTTAGGTTAAATATTTAACTTTTTTATGGAATGTACTGTTATTGCAAGATACCGACAGCGTGTAGGAATGCAGCGAAAACCTAACTGTGCGTGTTTTGTCTCAAAAATCGTAAACTTTTTAAAATAATAATTTATCCTGAGCCACACTCGGGCTACGTCATAAAAGTGTTCAATTAATGCTTTTATATTACACAAATAATAAAGAATAAAGGAAATGTTTTCCCCTTTTGTAGGTCGTGAAAATATTATGTCCAGGATTTTTGGTTGTCAAATACACCGCCTCATTTCAAAAACGTTCAACTAACCACCAACAGCAGTACCAACATAAACTTTGTTGAACGCTGTTCGCGATAAAGTGAGCACTTTTGAAATCAACCTTAGAAAAATGTCACGGCCCCTGCCTGCATGTATTTTAACGGGCGCACTGAGGGACATGCGCACAGTAAAGTTGGTAACGATGGATAGAAAGTAGTTCCGTATCTTAACGTCAAATATAAAGTATTAGGTAACCAGTTGTGATAACAATATTATTTCTTTCGATTAGTGATTTTTTTTTAATGCTTTGAAGTGTAAAAATGAGCAGATTTAAAAAAATATTTACTTTTGGAATAATGTCACAGTTTCACTCAAACGACGCACAGATAAAGTTATGAGGCCGTGGCAATGTTAATTTTACATGAGGCGGGATAACACACAACTTGCATACTAGTAGATCTTAAGCAGGACTTTCGAAAGTGCTCGTTTGACCGTGAATACCCTATACGCCAAAACTGAGACGACACAGTAATTTGCGAAGTACGCTCGCTATCCTAACTCCTCACAGCTAGCTTTGGCGACCTCGTTTCTCGTGGCGGCAACGGGAAAATTTTACCTCGCCCTGACTCTACTACGTAGTAGCCGCCGGGTTACAATTAATAGTACCGTTTTTCTCGGCGGCGTTTTCGAGCCTGACCTGGACGCGAAGAGCCAACTTCTTAAAAGCTCGACTGACAAATACCATCGACGGGGCGTGGGAAGGTATAAGGCCGGGAGATTGGTTCCACTTTGCTTGCCGTTCCAGGTAAATTCATGTCCTCCGCCCTCGCCGCGAGTGTTTTTTTTTTTTCCCCTACGGAAATGGTCAGAGTCAGGTAAGACTGCGCCCCTGAGTCATGCGAATCGGCAAGGCTGGACTCGCAACAGTCCTTCACACCCGTCAATCATCCGTCTAACGTTGAGAGGGAATCCCAACCGCAGGCTATGAGGTGGACCGATCTCGCTGGCTGCGCACAACCAAGCCCCCGTCTCCCGACGCAGAACTGTTTTTTTTTTTTCTGCCAACACGACAAGCAAAACCGGAGGGGATTGAATCTGATGTTAAAACACTTTTAGGTGAACAACTGCTTTGAGATGTTTTTATACTTCCTTAATCAATTGAAGTTAGGTTAAATTCAAAATGGTGGAAGTATTTGACTCATATAAAAGTGTTTGTCTTTTGAAAATTATGATATTGTCAATTTCATATAAGTGACGTAAAATCGGACAGACAATGTGACCGACCTACACTCTCTCGTTCGTACAGTATTGTATCAGCTGACGAACTACTGCGGGATCCGTGTTGTAAAGTTGGCAATTTTTATGATGGCTTTGGAAGAAAATAGTACTCAGAACTAAAAGTTGTAGTTTAAAATCTTAATTATACTTACAGCATTTATGGTTTAAATTATGTTTTTAAAGCAATATTACATTTCTTGGCTATTAGTGACTGATCTTTAAAAACATGTTTAGTATTTACGACAGCGTATGTCGACACTTACGAACAGTAAACGTTTCCAGCCAATGGCTAGCCATGTTTCCAGTTTCCAGCCCGGTGAACGGCCGTTGTGCGTGTGCTTTTTTCTCATCGTGTTTATTACACGAATATCTTGTTGGTGATGTCGGAATATTTAATAGGTAGTTAATTATTTTTTATTTGCTTTCTCCAAACATAGTTGGTTGTAGGTACCGTTGTGCGTTTTCTTGGGTGAAATGTAACATTATCGGAACGTGTTGACCGTGTCACTTCCGCCATTTTCCTTACCGCCTTCCACAATGTAGTGACACGAATACAATTTGCGTATCTAAGTTTAAATTTGTTTGTATCAGGAAAAGTGCGCAGCGTTGGTTTTCCTAAATGATTCTGCAAATAGATTATTTAATGCTAGTGACGAACAAACGCGATTTTAGTAAAGTAAACTTAGCAAGGATTGCCATAATAAAAAAAAAGGTGTTCAAGAGGTTGCGAATTTTACAAACAGTAAGTTTGCGTGTTTTTAATATGTATTTGTATTGTTATCACAATTATTGAAATGCACGTGGCCTGCAAAAGATTCACTTTCCACACTTTTGTAGTGAGTGAATATTTGCTTATTTGTCTATATCGTAAATTCAACGAGTGTAAGGTTAACTTCAGTCATAGTGTGTGCGTGTTGATAGGCCTATTGCTGCATCTGTACGAATACTAACAACGACGTATCTATTGCGTTTTGTTTTTTTCATTTAAGTTTAAATTTTTGAAGTTAAATAATTTGTATGTTATTTCCATATGAGCGAAATTTTCCCTTGCTCCATCCAAACAATATGCAACTTAAAATGCCACACACTCGTAAGAACATCAAAATAATGCCGTCTCACGAAAGATGTAAAACTACAACCTCCCCCCTCCCTAATAGTTTCCTTTTTCCTTCGAAATAAATAAACAGAACCCCAAAAAATGTAACTCGGTAGTTACAAAAACAAAACATGTTGGAATACCAACGTAGCTGTAATATCGTACATTAATTCCTGGACGGAAGTTAGCTACCGTCCGATTTTCAGTACCTGCCGTTACATGGAAAACTAGAAGGAGGAAAATGAAAGTGTGCATTGGACTCAAAGCATTTGCTTACAAACGTCGTTATCTTCAGTGACAAAACAGCTGCGGTGGAAGGATACATTGTGGCAGTGCTACTTCTCTAGAACTGTCAAAATTTACCCCACTTACTTGAAATGGGCAATATAAACAAACAAACACGTTTCCGGCAAAATTTCAGTGTGGCAACTTAACACCAAGGTCTTTCTTTAATTGGAGGAATATTTTGGTTGGATAATCATTTTAAAGAAAAAATATTTTGGGGAAATAATTACTTTACGTGGCGAGACTATATATTGATCTCTTTTCACATTTTCAATTCCTGAATTTACCACTAAAGATAAACAAATACAGATCCGCCGCCTTACATTTCACTTCCAAATGGATATTCCCATCTGAGGAATGTCTTCAGAAGGCGGTGGTTCATCCGTCCGTCCGTCGAAAGTTAAAATTTGGTATATATATTATGACTGATGGACGGAGAGGGGAAAAATGCTGCCCTGCGATTGGTTGAAGATCACGTGTCCACCGCCGGCCAGACGGACGATTGACGGACACAACGGACTCGGTGCCATGAGCGATGCGATGCGATCGTGACGGCGTGTGAATCCGCTCCCATGAAAACCGTAGCCACTGTATGTAGTTCAGTTCTGCAGCGTTGCAGACGATGTCTTGCTGCTGACGGCGGATGTTCGTATACGCCAAACGTTGTCCTTATAGCGTCATGTACATGCGCCACCGTCAGATCGTTCTTGACGGTTTCTCTGTTATCCTCCTTCAAAGAATACATATATTAATTTGAGACACTCCACGTGGAGATTTTTAGACTCGTAACATTCGACATGATTTCATGTTTCACTGTGCACACGGAAATAAAGATATTAGGAATTTGGGCATTTTGTTTTAGATCAGATTTTGATAAGCTGTAGGCGTATTTCCACAGAACAATTTTTTTAAAGATACAAGAAATAACATATAAATGTTAAAACTAAGAATGCTGCAATAACACTGGAGAAACATGAGCATGTATGTAAAAACATATTTAATTTTCCAATGGAAAAGATAAGATCGACTGCCCTTAAGTTAAATATGAATGCACCAGATGTATGAGTGGAGGTAGGAAGCGAATAAGGGGCCCAACATACACGGAATTGAATACAAACGATGAGTGATGTTAAATTGATTTGTGAGTAGTAGGGCCGGGGGGTTCTACTACATTTTAATTAATCGGAGTATCAAATTGATTGATCGGATTAATTCTTAATCCGATATTAATCCGATGAAATATTTTAATCCGACATTAAACCTATAAAACAATGTCGTTTGATTGATCTAATTAATTTAATTTAATTAATTAATCGATTTTTTGTGGGAATTGACAAGTGCATAGTTTGGTGTAAGAATATGCTAAGGTACTTTATTCTTATTTATTTATTTTTTGGCATGGTAAGTCCTCACTCTCTGAGGTCTGGCGTTGTATGAGGTGTTGATGTGTTGGGGAATGGGTGTATATATATATATATATATATATTTATATTTATTTATTTATTTATATGTCTGTGTGTGTAGAGGGTCTTATTTTTTTGGAGAGCAGAATGGTACGTCCTCACTCTCGGAGGTCTGTCGTACTGAGGTGTGGCTGTGTTGGGTTAGGGGTGTGTATAGATATTGTGCAATATCAATTTTCAATATTATTGAGTTCCTTCCCGTCTTTCAGCCGACTGAGGGCTAAGACACGTCTGCTTCGACCGCCGTCTGGCAGGCAACAGAGGTTATGGCATATTTTATGAAATTGTTAGTAAATACATAATGAATTAAATAAGAAGAGACATGAGTCGCATTCCCCTTCCTTTTCAATATCGATTTCCTAACCATTTTGTTTCACCGAAATGTTTCCCACTTTTCGCGTATATAGAGCTCAGTCGCCTACGATCAACATCCCTCCCGACACACGGTTTATAAGTCTCTGCAAATCCTATACTGAGGTGATTCCTACAGCAATCATTTAATGTCGTAAGGTACGTGTTTTCAAATTCCTTGTTAATGTGTTTAGGAAGAGTGCCATTTAATTAAAGTTGTGTAATTTATTCTGTCTTAAATTATACATTAATAGGGAAATAGTATCTATAACACGTTACTTTATTCATTTATGACACCAGGGTAGCTGGGTCTATAATTCGTTTGAAATTTGTATTTGCGATTCGAAGAGTCCTTCGTGTAAATTATATTACTAACATACAGGGAGTCGTATTCATGTCTCTTTGTCACGGGAAGGAACTCAATAACATTGAAAAGTATTATTACACAATACCTATATACACCCCTTACCCAACACAGCCACACCTCACTACGACAGACCTACGAGAGTGAAGACGTACCATGCTGCTCTCCAAAAAATTATGACCCTCTACACACACACGCACACACACACACACACACGCACACACACACACACACACACATATATATATATATATATATATATATATATATATATATATATATATATATATATATATATACCCCCCTCCCCAACACTTCAGATCTCAGAGAGTGAAGACCTACCATACCAACCTCCAAAAAAATATAAATAATAAAGTACCTTAGCCTACACTTACACCAAACTATAGACTCATCAAGTCACACAAAATTCAAAAATTAAAGAAAATCGATTAATTTAATTTAATTCATAGGATCAATTAATTACAATTATTTTATCGGATTAAAATCGGATTAGAAAATTCATCGGATTAAGAATTAATCCGATCAGTCGATTTGATAGAAATTTGGTAATCCGATTAATAAAAAGTGAAGTAGACACCCCCCCCCCCCCGGGGCCCTACTACTTTTGGGCTAATAGTATATAAAATTTTATGCGTAGGGAAAGCTATGAATTCTTGCAAATTAAGGTACTTTATTAAGAATATATTTGCAGATTTAAATTTTCATAAAGAAGGATTTTTTGTTAGATGTTAGACTTACTTCCCGTGGTATTCTTAAACATGTGTTTGTAGGATATTAAATAAATATTAAAATTGCCGATGTACTAATAAAATATATATATAAATGTTAAAATTACTTTTAATGGAAATTCTTAATGCTAAATAGAATAAATATGAATTTATTTATCTCACAGGTATCCATATTTTAGCCTGCAAGCATATAACGACCGTACAATTGAACAACAAGTTACTGATATATCTACTGAGCATACTTTCCTCAACATGGTCGCAGTTAATATTTAAATAGTTTCTTAAAAGCTGAGTTGGTAGGTAGGATTTTCGTCTCGTTGAGAGCAATATCATTAGCAATGAAACCAGAATTATATGCAACAGTAGTGAGACAATTACAAATACACACGTGCCTTACCCAGCACTTGAACCCAGAAAACCTCATACTATAAGCTAGTCTGCACTCAACTGCATTACGTAGGTCGGATTCGAGGAACAACTTCAAATTTAATCAGTCTAATATTTCGAATGACGGAATTTACTAACCTAAAGTATTTAGAAGACTCTATTTTAAAAATACGTCACTGAGCCACTTAGAGCATGTAAGTTTATATTGCCTACCATTACCACATGTGTAAAGAATTTGGTGAAAATCGGTTGATTGTTTCCCGAGATATGACATAAAAATTTAATTTCTATTCAGGAGCTAACTTACAAAATGGCATAAAAAAGAGACTCTATTTAGTCGAATTTAATGATTGTATTAAATACTGCAAGCATACAAAGGTAAAATTGAATATGTTTCGATAATAAAAGACACTGAGCTAAAATCTTTATATAGCCACTATTTTGAAAATAAGTGCCTGGCCTACTTAAAACATAGCAGTTTACACCACCTGCTGCAGTGCAAATTTGTGTCAAATTTGGTAGGAATCTGTCATTTTTTTCCCCAAGATATTACATTTTTTTTTTTTTTACTGTTAAGAGCCATCCACATCTCTTCCCTTCCCTTCCCTTTATTATTTCATGTGGCATGTCTTACAAAATGGCGGGAAAAAGATGCTCTGTGTGGACGCATTTGACAGTTGTAATGTGTACTGCCTGTGTACAAAATTAATCTGGGTGGATTACATGGTTTTGACGATAAAATATATTAAGTTAAGATGCCCATGGAGTCGCCATTTTGAAATAAGTGTCTGTCATACTAAAAAACATGCCATTTTACGTAATCTGCAGTAGTACTACTTGTTTGCAAAATTTGGTAGTAATCTGTCAATTTGGTAGTAATCTGTCAATTTGGTAGTAATCTGTCAATTTGGCAGTAATCTGTCAATTTGGTAGTAATCTGTCAATTTGTTTCCCAAGATATAATATAAAAACTATATTTATTGACGTGACGCTATCTTACAAAATAGTTTACAAAAGTGGCTATGTGTTGGCACATATGATGCATGTAATAGGTACTTTCATCATACAAAGTTTGGCCTAAATTTGTTAGATGGCATGGTAGATATACAAAATAAACATAACATATTTGTATGGCCACCATTTTGAATATAAATACCTAATAAAGTTAAATCACGCACGTTTACCTGGTCTGTCATAGTATTAATTGCATGCCAAATTAAGTGAGAATTGCTTTGATAGTTTTCGAGATATAATGTAAATTATTAATCAATTTATTTAGTACAATCTTACAAAATGGTGGACTAACAGCAATATCAATTTTAAAATTTAATGCTTTCATGAAGCTATTCGAGCTTACACAATTTGGTACAAATCGGTTGAATGGAACCCGAGATATGACGTTATCACCCTAAATATCAAAACGGATTTGGAAATAAAGTGCCCAGCTTGGTCGAAAACTGTAAAAGTAGCGTGCACTTACTAAGTTCTAAATATGTACCAAGTTTGGTGAAATTCGATGGAAGCGTTTAAAATTGGTCCGCGGGGACTCGCATGAACACCCACAGACACACATACACACAGATAGCAAAGTGATCTCATAAGCGTTTCTTTCCTTCGGTAAGAAGGCTGAAAACAGAACAGAAAATTGTATTCACAAAGTAGTCAAAGTTAAGCAAAGTTTCGACGTGTGTAAATAGCTAAATTGTGAATTTTCGCTATGGCAACTTAAGTCTAATTGCAGCTATAACACAAGTAATACGAACCTAGAAGCCATGCGAATACAACCGAAACAAAACGTTGCTCTCGGCTCAGACACACTGCCTGGCGGCATGACCTTTAATCATGTTTTCACGAAATTTTCGAGAGATTTGTAAGGACGATCGTTCGCCACGGTTTCGTTATCACCGGCAAATTTCCAGACGGTCTTGACAAATAGCCCTCGTGGAAAGGAAACAGAACCAGGCATGAACATTTCGCAAGAATTCTTTCGTCACAGTCTTTGGCATTCGCTGGCTAAGGCGCATTAGTGGGTGGTCGTAAATACACAGTGAGACACACAGCAGTAGCTTACGCTGTAAAGGCAAAAAGTCCACTCATAACTCGTTCGAGACAACGCATGAAAAACTCCTGCTATTCATGTGAAATAATTAGCCTTTGGTCTTCCGAATTAAAAAAAAAAAATCACTTATACATGTTTTATTCGGATAAGTCCTGTCAAGCATTCTGTAGTGAGAAAACTACTTCGTATTTAATGTAGAAACCCAGAAACAAAACAAAAAATTACCTATGGCAGTCATACAACATTTTGTTTGTATCCACAGTGCCAAATTTGTTTTGTGGTTAACACCAAACCATTAAACTGGTGTGGCTAATAACAATTATGTTTTGGTGCCTAAAAAAATTGCCATGGCAACTTCCCTACAAAATGATCCCATATTAATTATTGTTAAAAAATACAAGCAGTATATTTTCCAGTCAATTAAGAAAAACCTTTCAAAATTATTTATTTTATTACTTTTTTTTAATGGTGTAACATCTCGTCAAGAATGCGAAATTTATAGACGAAACCATTTCTCGGATAATTAGCAACTGGGAGGCTGTTCACGGTAATATGAGCACTTTTGAAAGCCCTGCTTAAGATCTACTCGTATACACGCTGTGTTTTCTCCCGCGTTTCGTAAAATTAACATTGCCGTGGGCCTCATCACTTTATTCATGCGTCGGTCAAATGTAACTGTGAAATTATTAAGAAAGTAAATACTATACATATCTGGTAATTTTTTTCATTTCGACACATTAAAAAAAAAAAACAGAAAGCGAAAGAAATAATGATAAGTTATCACAATTGGTTACCTAACTCTTTTTATTCGGCGTTAAGATATGGAACTACTTTCCATCCAACGTTACCAACATTACTGAGCGAATGTCACTCAGTGCGCCCATTAAAATTAATGCATGCAGGGGCAGTGGCAAGTCCATTTCTAAAGTGCTTACTTCACCGTGGACAGCATATATCAAGGGTCCACTCCGGGATTTGACTAGTCATTTAAAAAGAAACATCGGAGCGCCGCAATAAGGATAGGCGAACCGGGATTCAGACCCATGTCCTCCGAAGTATGAGTCTTTCGTGTTACAGGGGCCCGCGGTGGTGCAGGTGGTCACTCTGCTCGCCTCCCGCATCTAGGAGAACCTGGCTCGATTCCCGGCGGGGGTCGCTCCCGGGTTTTTCGCATGTGTGGAATCGTAACGGACGATGCCGCTGGTCGACGGGTTTACTCGGGGATCTCCGATGTTGCTCCATACTCACCTCAATTTCATCCTCACGGTACTCAATATCTCGATGTTTGAGCAGCCCAAATCTCTTCACTTCTGTGTTACCCCTGCACAGCCTCTATTTACCGTCTGACTGCCGATGTTTTGGCAATCTCTACTTAATTCGAACGTTTTGTAGTGATTGCCCTTTTCTTTCAAGTGCTGCTGTTTAATATTTTCTTTAAGTGCATAATGAGACGATAGTCATTTGGTGCCAGATCTGTGATTTGTGGAGGATGGTAAAAAAAAAAAAAAAACTTCCCGGCGAAATTTCCGCAAGGTTTTCGTCAGTTTTCGACCTGCTGTGCGTGGTCGATCATTATAGCGCAAGAACACGATTCTGCTCGACAGCAACCCTCGTATTTTATTTCGTTTAACAGGTGTAAGTATTCCCGTAGTGTTACAATCTGCGGGATTATTTACTGTCCCGCTTATTTTAAATCACTCACACGTGACATCCAACGTGAATCTGACTGCGATAAAACTGGACAACGGCTAGCTACCGAACCGAACATGGAACAGGGCTTTCGAAATCGCGATTTTCACTATCGATTGGTGGAAATTCCTAAACGGGCCTTTTTTAAGAACTTAATTATGGCGTCAAATGAACTCTAAACATGCAACATTGAGAATTGAGCCAAATCGGTGAAAACAGTGAAAGTGGAACGACTGATAATCATGTGTCTGATAACTGGACACCTGCGAAATTCGCGTTATTATTTGGGGACACGGTAAACTGACAACACGTGTACCTTTCCAATACGTTTGTCGTTGGACCATACTTTATCTGACACGCCCTGGGTAACTCTACGCCAGTAAATGAACACTTCACAGTGAGTGCCCCAATCACGTGCAGTTCAGTCAGAAAGGGCGTGGCTTTAAATGTACGTAGCAGCTGATGGTGAAACGACGCCGGGTCCAGCACATACAGTATTGTGAATTTTAGCCCGATGCCGAATAATAGCGTGAATTTTGCATGTCTCCATTGATAACTAATTAATAAGATGGCTGAATTTCTCGCCGAATATCGAAAATTCCATTTCCATAAATCACCTGTTCGCAGTTAATTTCTTTAATTCGCTAGTCGGCAGTAGCTTATCAACTGGCATTCAGTGAATGTTAGTTCACTGATTCGGGCTTAAAGTGTGGAAACTTTATAACTTGGCGTCATCTCTTAAAATTCAGTGTGGATAGATAGCTGTGTGACGTTTACCTGGGCGTAGTGAAAACGTAACGTTAACGCAACAAACTCCGCGTTAGCTTCACTACGAAATTGCCATAAGCAGGTCAAAGAGGAGAGGGGATGACGTAGAGAAAGAGACAGGGCCTCGTGTACCGGATACAATTTCGCAGGACGTGTACCTGCCTGTAAAGTTTGCCCGTCGACGAACTTCCGGGATTTAGGTTTCACGATCTCAGCCTGCTCTGTAAAACTCCCGGAGCTAAGCTAATGGGTCGAAAAGGGGGGGGGGGGGGTGAAAATAACCCCCCCTCCCCCTCCATCCCCCAGGCCCCATGGCGGAGTCCTCATCCCCCAAGATTACGCAGCAGCTCCCACTTTCCCAACTCCCGGCGTGGCTTATCTGATCCATAAACATCGCTTTGTTCCGGCGCGGGAAAAGGCAAGAACAGAGGGACATCGCCCCCTTCCTTCCCATCCGTGCCTCCTTCAAACATCCATAAGGGGCCACGGTGGTGTAGTGGGCAGACTACTTGCCTCCCACCAAGGCGAATCGGAAAATTTCGCACGTGGGAATCGTGCCGGACGATGGCGCTGGTTGGCGGCCTCTCTCCGGCATCTCCCGTTTCCCCCGCCCTTGCATTCCGGCGCTGCTCCATACTCACCTCGCTTCGCCCTCACCGGCTCTCAAGACCCCCGATGTTAAGAGCAGTGCAACTTTCTCCGCTCTGCCATCCGTGATCCACGAATATAGGATGCTCAAGGTAAAGCGAGCACTTTTAAGATCAAACTCTGAAAAAAAAAAAAAAAACCACTACCCATCAACTGCGTATGTGCTACCGTACACGTACACATTGACATGCCGGCTCGTAGTTATGTTGGTAGTGAATCAAGTAAAATTGTCCCAAGACTGGAAGTTGCATTCCGAGAGCAATGTTCGAATTTACGCAAATCAAGCTGGTATATATGTTTTACGTTATACCAATAAACAACTAATTGGCATGTTTGTGACATATTTATGTTCCTGCCAATTTCTTGCTTTCATTTGACTGGCGCGCTGATAAACTCACTACGCCCACACTCTGAAATCTGAATCAGTGAACATTTCACTGTTTAAATCAGTCAACAGGGCCTGACTGATTCAACAACCACTTCAGTGAATTCAACTGATGAATCAGTGAAAAAGTACCAGAGTTCCTTCACTTATTGATTCAGTGACATTTCCCACTGATCCATTAGTCATTTTTTTCAGTTTTTTGTGGGTTTTTTTGATCGATGAATCAGTCAAACGGCGTGTAAAAATGGCCGTTAAACAACGCCTATCAAGTGATATAACAACGAATAAATTTATAAAACCAATACGAAATATTTCTAAAGTGTAGTTCCTCATTCAAAACACTATTTTACAAGGTAATATAAACATTCAGCCTTTCATTCCGTTTATTCGCCTTTCATTTCGTTTTCGTGTAATCTTAACAGAATTCTGTTTGACGGTATAAACTGCATATAAAGTGGCGAATATAGCACACTGGTATCAATTTCCAATATAAATAGTAAATTATCATAATAATGTTTATTTCACGTAACTATTTGGCTAAATTCAATTAAAAACTATATTTAATTTACCACTGCTGTCAGTCGTCGTTTATTCAATCAGTGAAATTGTTTCACGTCACTAACTCAGTAGGTGAAATTTTGTTGAAATTCACTGCGAATCAGTGGTTATCCAATGACTCGGATTTAGAATGCGTATCTGCGCAAACTTTACGATGTCGGAAGGACACAAATCCGCGAAAAACCTATAGTTAGAAGCCGAGGCCCCATCGGTACACAACCTCGTACGACGCTCCCACAGAGAAAACCTATAGTTAGAAGCCGAGGCCCCATCGGTACACAACCTCGTACGACGCTCCCACAGAGAAAACCTATAGTTAGAAGCCGAGGCCCCATCGGTACACAACCTCGTGCGACGCTCCCACAGAGAAAACCTATAGTTAGAAGCCGAGGCCCCATCGGTACACAACCTCGTACGACGCTCCCACAGAGAAAACCTATAGTTAGAAGCCGAGGCCCCATCGGTACACAACCTCGTGCGACGCTCCCACAGAGAAAACCTATAGTTAGAAGCCGAGGCCCCATCGGTACACAACCTCGTGCGACGCTCCCACAGAGAAAACCTATAGTTAGAAGCCGAGGCCCCATCGGTACACAGCCTCGTGCGACTCTCCCACAGAGAAAACCTATAGTTAGAAGCCGAGGCCCCATCGGTACACAGCCTCGTGCGACGCTCCCACAGAGAAAACCTATAGTTAGAAGCCGAGGCCCCATCGGTACACAACCTCGTGCGACGCTCCCACAGAGAAAACCTATAGTTAGAAGCCGAGGCCCCATCGGTACACAGCCTCGTGCGACGCTCCCACAGAGAAAACCTATAGTTAGAAGCCGAGGCCCCATCGGTACACAGCCTCGTGCGACGCTCCCACAGAGAAAACCTATAGTTAGAAGCCGAGGCCCCATCGGTACACAGCCTCGTGCGACTCTCCCACAGAGAAAACCTATAGTTAGAAGCCGAGGCCCCATCGGTACACAGCCTCGTGCGACGCTCCCACAGAGAAAACCTATAGTTAGAAGCCGAGGCCCCATCGGTACACAGCCTCGTGCGACGCTCCCACAGAGAAAACCTATAGTTAGAAGCCGAGGCCCCATCGGTACACAGCCTCGTGCGACTCTCCCACAGAGAAAACCTATAGTTAGAAGCCGAGGCCCCATCGGTACACAGCCTCGTGCGACGCTCCCACAGAGAAAACCTATAGTTAGAAGCCGAGGCCCCATCGGTACACAGCCTCGTGCGACGCTCCCACAGAGAAAACCTATAGTTAGAAGCCGAGGCCCCATCGGTACACAGCCTCGTTCGACGCTCCCACAGAGAAAACCTATAGTTAGAAGCCGAGGCCCCATCGGTACACAACCTCGTGCGACGCTACCACAGAGGAAACAAGTACACGTGGAGGTTCATTTGATGTGAGCGCACCCGTTGTCTGATTGTAGAGACCTGCAAGTTTCGCGTTATCATTTGAAGACAGGATATACTTCAAACACATGTGAGTTCGTAGTGCTCTTGCCATTGGCCTGCAGCTGGTTTGACACGCCCTGGGCTGCCTTGAACCAATCGCAAGCAAGTAACGGCAAAGATAGCCCGATCACGTCCCGCCTAGTCAAAACGGATTGTGGCTCCTCGCTTTTGCAGAAGCCAATAAACAAATGGCACAAGCACTAATGTATGTAGTGCGGTGAAATCTAGCGTGGTGCCATATAATAACGCAAGTTTAGTATGTCTGTACTGATTGGCTGCGCGGATATCTGGGGACGGGCCTTGATACTGACTGGCTACCACATTTAGCGGTCGTTTCCCGTATTGGCTGAGAGGCCGGCGGAGGGTGAGTCACCAGGGCGCTGATTGGCAAACTGCCTTCCGTCGTGTTGTTAGTTATAGTTCGTTGAATAAACGACTGTTTAACCCCTGTTTACTTAATGGGACTAGGCCTATGTACCTGCGCGTTCAAGGTTAAGAAGCGAGGGAGCGATACGGGCGACATTAACACGCGCTTCCAGCGCCTCATCGCTCCTACGCGCAAGAACTGCAGTGTTTCCGTCGTGACGCTGTACTGTGCAAATTAGATCTATAACAGTTGGGTTTTATTATACTCGACGAAAGCCCACAGATTAAGCTCCGCCCGAATCTTTGTACTTTTCTCTTGCCGCTTAAGGAAACTGCGTACACAAGCTTTAAAAATGCGACATTTGACCACTTTCACGATTTTTTTTCTCAATTAATGCACTTAATTTGATAAAAGTAAAACTATAGGGATATAGACGATCGTTTTTTTTTTAAATACTTTCTGGAGAATAGTCATATTTCCAGAACTTTTATTTACCGAGATACGCGTATGCGCGCAAACGACGATTTCACAGAAAACGTTTCAGTGCATAACTCTATGACGTTACGAAGTGCTCTCTGTGTGCGCGCGCACAAACACACCACCCCTGACAAACGACTCGACGGTCGAGAGGAAACCGTTCCCATATTAATTGAATCATATCCGCACGCGAGGTCTAATCTGGCCGGCGGCATCGCTTTTTCGCCCCCGCTCCATTAATCATCCACCCTCTTCGTGCGCCTCGCTCGGCCCCGCGTCAAGGGTTGGGCCCCCAAGGGGTGGAGGAGGAGGGGGGAAACTACTTCGAGTGGAGATCTGGGGGCTCCACTTGCGCCGAGAGCTGCTGCCCCTTGACGTTCCAGCGTGCCGGGAGATAACGCCGAGAAGGGACAGGCAGTGGTGGGAACAGCCAGATGGCGAGATCGGGGCGTCCCCAAACACGAGGTGAAGGTACTCATCGAGTCCATCTGAGATAGGCGGGGGTTTTAACTTCTCGTCGAAAGCGAGGTCATTAGAAAGGGAACAAGTTGCTTGAACAAAAAAAAATTTTGTTTGGCTGTGTCTCGGGGACACGGCCGTTTGTTTTGCGCGAAATACGCCTACGTTGACGCGCTCGGACGCCTCGATGTTTTTATTTTACGTTCCCGGCACCGCTTCACCTGGTCACGTGGGATTGCTTTTTTTTTGAGATGCTCTTTCCAACCGTATGCGATTTCTGCATTTCGACTTGGCTTTTTAACGAGTATAGGCCGAAATTGCTTTAAGTTTTCTTCATTTTTTACATTAAACGCTCACAATTTCTCAATAACCACGCCACGAAAATGTTTTTATACACGCAATCGATTGATCTTGGCGAGAGCTGTCGATTGAAACTCAAACGAGTGTCATAGCTTCTCCCATAGACTGTTCACGGTAATGTGAGCACTTTTTAAGGCCCTGCTAAATTTTTCATTTCAATTAATTTCTACCTTTCTGCCACTTTTAAATATAGACATTGTAATATGGATAATAAATACAGTGTATACATTTCTTCGCTCTGAAATGTTAACGTCTAAGACTGCAATAAGGTATATTTATAAGGGGTTAATACCTTTTGGAAGGACCTTAACAAGTGCTCACTTTACCGTGAACAGCCTATAGTAAAAAATTATACGCGGCGAAACGAACTCAGAACAGCGTTTTCCTCCCCTCCCCTCCTCCTCGATGCTTCGCAGTCCTCACTCAACGTAACATATTCTTCGATCCTATGGGAATCGAGTGGTATAATTGATGTAGAGGATATATTCGGAGCTGCAATGCCAAACTGGTATCCCCCGATTTTGTTATCATCGGATTTTCTGGATTGCCTCCCACAATTGTTGCAAATTTCAAGACGTATTCGGGTCAAAAAAAATGAATTGGCCACTCTTCTTGGTCACCTTACCGGGTCATCCTGTTGGAAATATCTGTGGCATTCATTCATACTCCTGGTCTGTGTTGGTTGTTTAGATGTCGCTATTCCTCTATCTCCCGGCATACATTTGAGGAAATAGTCTGTTAATGCGGTTAACTTTACGACGTTTGAAGATACACGTCGGGTGTCACTGCCAATACAAGTCCATTCCTAGCCTGACCCCGGGTATTAGTGAGTGAGTGAAGATATTTGGCTGCCCTTAAGACCGAGAAATTGAAAGCCGATGAAGGAGAAAGTGTAGCGTCGGAATGCTAGGGCGGGGGAATCGGGAGGTCACCGAGAAAATCCGCCGGCCAGTAGCATCGTACGGCACGATTCCCACATGTGAAAACCCGGTTCGCTTTGATGGGGGGCAAGCAGTCTGACATCTACACCGTGGCTGCTATAGGGAGAAGTATATATCCCTTCACACGTCACCATCATCCCTACCAGGTGTTTAGCCACATGGAACTGCAAACTAACACCCATTAAAGGCCGGTTCTTCGGCGCTTGAGTTAAATCCCTATCACAGCGTCAAATTTGTCCATCAAACCGCTAAAGTGTGGTCAAATAAATTTGAAGTGTTGTGACGTCACTGAAACATCATAAACGCCACAAAACTTTAAAATGGCGAAAAATTGCTGCAAACCAATTGGGTTATGGAAATAATTAATTTATATAGAAGCAGCCTGATCATTAACACTATTTTAAGTTAATATCGCACATAATATTAAGAACTCACAGGCTTTAAATTTCATTGCGCAGTGAATATATCTGATGAATAAAACTTGAATTCAACAAAGAAGTTACAATAAACCGAAACATTCCTTACATTTATTCCTGTGATCGTATGCATGGAAACACAACATAAGTACGTACTTTCAAAATTATTTTTGAATAAAAATTTAATTTAAACCTTTCTAGTAAAAAATATATAGTTATATATAGTGCGTGACTCATTTAAATACGCACAATCATTACTATTTAAATAGACTGAGTAAATTTCATGTCCATACGTTCAGTGGTTTTGAGTTAAATCCAGTCGTACAGACAGACAGACAGACATGACCAAATTTTACATTAGATAGGGCGTACTAATCACTTATCCCATATGAAAAAATTTTTGAAAGTGGAAAATTCGAAAATCACGGACAGACATATCTATTTAATTTATTTGTACAGATTAACGTTGTCAAGAGCCTCATCACTTTATTCATGCGTTGGCCAAGTGAGACTCTGAAATTATACGACAAGTAAATAATTTACAAATGTTGTCATTTTTTCACTTTGATGAATTAAAAAACAGAAAGCGAAATAGATAATTGAATTATCAAAAATATTTATCCCTACCCAGAACATTTTATTCGACGTTAAGATATGGAACTGCTTTCCATTCATCGTCGCCAGCTTAACTGGACGCATGCCCCCCGGTGCGCCTGTTATAATACGTGCAGGGAAGAGCAGAGATTTTTTCTAAGGTTGATTTCAAAAGTGCTCACTTTATTGTGAACAGCTTTTAGTTTGGTGCAGTGTATGGTGTGGCGCGGTTAACGAGCCGCCAACCGAGTTCCCACACTCCCCGTAATACATCCTACTTTAATTTAACATATGCCATTATACAACAGCACTAACTAATTGACTAATCAACCTATAGTATACATTCTATTCAATCCCTCTTTGCTGACATAACGAAGAGGGGAGCCTCTGGACGTCATTTCGACTCTCCCTCCTGCCGTAGTCAGTCTAGTCATGAATATTGTCTAAATACTGTTCCATTTCCATTTCTGTTGACTGCATAATATCTGGTTGAATTTTCCTGTTAACTTGCGTTGGTATTTGTTACTTCACTCCACTGCAGGATCGTCATATGTTATCTTCATTATATCGGAGTGGTTGGAGGGGACCAGCGCCACCCCCCCCCCCCCCCAATCCCTTAACAAGGATACACAACTCTTCAGTTTCCTGCTGATACATGTTGGCCTGCAGTAGAACGGTAGAAAGTGGGAACACAGAGGCCAATACAACCCGTGTTCCTGCAGTGGTAGATATAAGTAACTCACTTCCAACTTGTCTTGGTTGTCTTGTAGCCTAAATGTCTGCCGACCGCGAAGTGTTAAACAGCGGTTCTACCCTCGGCCGAAAGGACAGAGGAAGGAATTTCCCATGACCCGGAATTCGCCCTGCAGTCCTTTCGAAAAACCATGGAAAACCCGAAATTTGCGTGGTCGGACCGGGAATCGAAACCGGGATCCCCCGAATGGTGTCTCACCAAAGTGCGCCACTTCACTCACTCTAGCCTGGCTGATATTTCCCGCATTTTATTTATCTTGCTTGCCACTTGTCACTCTCCGACGAGGTCATAATTTGGTATGATATATGATTTAGTTTAAATAAAACGAATTTGTTTTAGGCTTTCCTAAACACCCTACATTGTTATCTTGCAATGGAATAGGCAGTTTGTAAAACTAAAAGTGATGAACGCATTTCGTAAGTCAGCCGCAGACGGAACGATTTTCCTTACGATAAGGCACGCGTGGAGTCTTGCTTACAGCTGGGCGTGCTTGTCCACTGGAAATATCGATGCCTATAGGCTGTTCACGGCAAAGTGAGCACTTTTGGAAGCCCTCTTGTTTGGAATAATAGTCAATAAATATGTTTAATTTCAGCTTTAGGCGATCACATCCGAGTGCGGTAGAATATGTACACTGTTCGTATTACTTAAATGGCAATATGTATTTTAAAATGTGGTTAAAGGATAAAAAATGAATGAAAGGAAAAAGTAACTAGGGCTTAAAATTTGCTCACTTTACCGTGAACAGTCTATACGAGCAGTTTTGCTGGCTAGTCTACAATTTTTCGGTAATAGGAATGGTGATGTTTTCTCTGCGTGTTTCTCAGCCAGTAAGAGCAAGGAAACATGTAACGTGGCAACGTGGCAGTTTGGGCGGTGTTTTCGTAAGTTATGGACACGGAAAAGTAGAAAAAAGAACATAGAAAGGCACAAAGGCACATAGAAGAAACATGTTTGTATAGACTGTTCACAGTAAAGTGAACACATTTATAGACCGTTCCAGGTAAAGTGAGAACTTTTTGAAGCTTTTTCATAATTCATAATAACCAATAAATACATTTCATTGTGGCCCCGGACTTTTGGTTTTGGGTATGTTGAATGTATACTATGTGCTTATTACTCACATGGCAGGGTTTACATTAACAAGTGGTGGAAGGATATAAATTGTTTGAAAGAAAAAAGTAACTCGGGCTTCAAAAGTGCTCACTTTACCGTGAAAGGCGTATAAATCCCTGGTTACTTTTTTCCAGTAATTTTGCATCCTTTAACCACATTCAAAAATAAATATTGCCATCTAACTAATAAGCACAGTGTGTTTATTCCACGGCAATCGGAAGTTAACGCCTAAGGCTAAAATAAAATATATCTAATGACTATTATTCAAAATGAGAGGACTTTCAAGAGTGCTCACTTTACCGTGAATAGCTTGTATACAGTTTTGAGGTCATATACGTACTCGCCCCAATCCTTCGAAAAAGTATTTCTAGTACGCTCCGGTTTTCGTTCCTTGAGGCTAACCATTCTCTTATCCACAGACGTCACTTAAATTTTTTATTTAGCGAAAGTCGCAGGGAAAATCGTCCCCGTGTGTGCCGGACATTAGTCGTCCTTGGCATGGGGGCCGCGGTGGCCGAGCGGTTAGCTCGCTCGAATCCCACCAAGGTGAACCGGGCTCAGTTCCCGGCCGGGTCACTCCCTGGACTTTCGCAAGTGACGAGTCGTGCCGGACGACGCACGCGGGTTTTCTCGGGGATCTCCCGTTCCTCCCGCACCTTGCGTTCTGACGCTGCTCCGTGCCAACCCGCGCTTCACCATCGCCGGCTCTCAAGACCTCGGTGTTAATAGCGGGCCAGATCTCTTTTCTCTCCGCTCCTATTCCCGTCGTGTGACAGTATGACGCAGAAACATTGCGTTTCAACTCACGCAGTTATTGTTGTATTAATTGTTTAATTAATTTTTGCATATTATATTGATTTTTACGATTTTTAACAGTATTGATTGTGTGTTTTTGCAGATTCCATCCTGACATGAATCGGAGGCGAATTCGTTCGTCTGGTTATTACCCGAGGAAGGTTTATCGTAATATTGTGTCTTTTACTAACGATTTCAATAAAGATTATAGGTCCTGGACAGTTAAGATCCTTGATGTAGAAGAGAGTTATATTTTGTTGTCTGTTTTGTACTGTTTTGGTCTTCAAGGAATAACCGCTAAAGCTGGCAGTGGTTTGTTGGAAATGTGTTTTTTCATAAGGTCTCATGTCGAGAAGGAGCCTGCACCAAAGTATATTAGTGAGATTGATCCAAACAGGATAATCTGTTGGAAGACTTTTCAAGTTCATGAGGGCAAGGCAGACAATACTGCGGTAATTAGTGTTTTTGGTAATGCGTCTATGTATTCACGTAAGAAAATGAGGAACTCGGTGATCAGATTTGGTTGTATCGAAAATTAGTTGGTACTACTGGCGACATGCTTATTCTTGGTCACGTGGGATTGTTTTTTCAATCCGTGATTATGTGTTACGTATTTTTTTCATTTTGTAAATAAATGTTTCGTAGGTAACAAATGCACTACGACGTTTTTTCGTATATTTTATATTCCTTTCCTTTATGTTAAGAAGGAGGGTGTATTGAGGGGGGAATATTTGATCATTTATTTTATGCTCTTAATTATACGGAGTGATACAAATACACGTCAAGGACATCACACTAGATACTCAAAAAGTGCACCCTTCCAAATTCCTATTATTAAAATTAATAGCGAAACTTATGGAGCTTTCTTAGGGAAACTTCCAACATGGTATACAGAAATATATATAAACTATTTATTGCTCCAGGTGTTGCAAACAAAATATTTTATGATGCGTGCTGTGCTTAAGTCAACACAACACTCGTTTTGTTGTCACAGCCAATCAGCTGTAGGCTATGTGTTCAGCTACAGTTTTATGAACCAATTATGACCTAGGCCTGTAAGACTGTTTGCGAATCATATACTGCAGGTAAAATCATTGGTAGGGGCATGCACGATTCGCGTTATTATTTGGCACCAGGCTGAACTTCACAGTACTGTATGCACTAGAGCCGGCGTTGTCTCTCCATTGGCTGCTGCATATATGTGAAGTCACTCCCTCTCTGACTGAACTACAAGTGACTGGAGCAAAGCAGGGTTCCTCTATCGGCGCAGCGTCACCCAGGGCGTGTCACATAAAGTATGACCCAATGGAAAACGTATTGCCAAGGTACGTGTGTTTCAAGTTCAACATGTCCCCAAATAATAATGCGAATTTTGCAGGTCTCTAATCATTGGTCGTTGAGCTTCGCAGTGTGCAGTAGAGACGAAAAATTATCTACGAGTGCACAACGTACACAATTATGTACACTGGGTCTGAATGGGTTAAAAAAAAAAAAAGTGCACATACATTCGCGAACGTCCGCATTACGCCGCGCGGGTTATAAATGATGGAGTCGCGTGGAATAAGGATAGAGCGGTTAGCTCTCCTCGCGTAAATATATCCGTGGTTTTATTACTACAATGGGGCAAGGGGGGGGCCGTAAAAGTATTATGTATTTTTTTCTTTTTCCGACCCGGCTAGGGAAAACGCCCGAGGCCCCAGACATTCCCCGTCCGCACATTTATCAACGAGGACCAGGCCCAAGTTACGAGCCACGCACGTCTGCAAGTTTTACGAGACTTTTACAGCAATGGTGTGCGCGTTGCCGGGAGAGAGAGGGGGAGAGGGAGAGAGAGAGAGAGCGAGCGAGAGGAGACAAAAAATACACACGTATGAAATAACCGACGACGACAGGGCGAGAAATAAAATACCCCCGCGGTGGAAGCACGATCCTCCGCTGTTACAAAGTAAATGTTTGATGGGGCAGGTTTATGCCGCGTTGGCAGAACTAATTGTGTTGTAAATACGGCGTGAAATTCCCCCCCCCCCCCCCACTCCCATCCGCTACGTATACGGGTCGGTTGCGCCGCAATTTATTAATGGCGATTCGTCACGTGCTTTCGCAACTCTCCGTAGAGGCTCGTGGAAGAGATGTGGTTTAATGTAGTCGCGCGGGGGGGTTTCTCATTCGCGCGCGTGAATTAACCAGGTGTAACCCTTTTAGCGATGGGGGGGTTGGGGGCTGGGGTGTCGAGGGGGCGAAGGAAGGAGCATTGTCATGCTAACGCGGCGAGAATTGGCGTCAGGCTACGACGAAGAGAAACGCTCGGGTACGAGCGTCAACGCCCGAGTGATGTTTTTAAAAGAGCGCTGGAGAAGTGTGCAAGGACGCCACATGCCTCGGCGGTCGTTTTGAGTCATCGCCGTGGTCAGGCAGCCCCTCTAATACGCACTGCATCAACCAACGGAATGTGCAATGCCAACAGAGATGATGGCTCATCGCGGGAAACGTTGACTGTTTGTCGGGATTCAACGTACTGTAAGCGCGCCACGCAGATTTCTCTGTTTGAGGCCACTGCCCCATTTCGCTGGGCCGATGAGTGATTGAGTGAAGATATTTGGTCGGCTCTTAACGGCGAGGTCTTGAGAGCCGATTAAAGCGAATATGGAGCGGCGCCGGAATGAAGAGGCGGGGTGAACGGGAAAATCCCCGACACGATTCCCCACTTGCGAAAATCCGGTGACCCGGCCAGGGATTGAACCCGGTTCGCCTTGGTGGGAGACGAACGTGCTAATCGCTCAGCCATCGTGGCCCCTGGGCCAATGCAGATTTTGATACTGTAAGGCAGAACGTTCGTGATTGGCCTGCAAGCAACTCGGCAGATTTAAAACCTTGTGCATCCAATGATGTAAGAACAAACTAGTTATAGCATTACAGAAGATATCGTGGCGAATTTTTTTTTCGAGATTTTCCTTAATCTCTAATGATGGTTTATCGCAGGAAAATTTGACTGTTTGCTAGGATTCAACGTACTCTAAACACGTCAGGTACTTTTCTCTCCTCATTGCCAGTCATGCATGTTTGAAGACCCTACCCCACTTCACTGGGGCAGTGAGGATTCTGGTACTATAAAGGCCATATTACACGGTAACAGATTTCGCAAAAGCTTGCGCAAAGTCTGCCATAGCTGCCGTTATGCCGGCCTGTCCGGCACCCGTCCTTGCATTTTTCGCCTGGCGCTGCCAGATTTCATCACAGGTTTGGTAATTGGGCCTGTCCTATTTCCCGTGGCAGGTTCCATACCGGCTCTCGTACCTGGCCAATCACATTGCAGTTTCAGAGAGTAGGGCGCTCCCCGTGGCTACTACTTGAAACGAGTTGATGTAGAGACCGAAAATGGCTCCTCCGTCTTGACTATACATCCGTGAGATTAAAACTCTTTCAAATAGATTTAAAATACGACAGTGACGAGTAATATTGGCGATGACAACTTTTAATTACTGTTTAAAACCGTTCTAAATACTTAAAACATTACCTTCTGCATGAAAAATTTAATTTAAATATCCATGGTATCTACAGTATATAAACTCAATGATTGGTGTAAGAACTGGTGGTACGGTGGTGAAGTTGCGGTGTCCGTAAGTGCTACGAAAATTTTGGGCATGAGTTCGAAAATACATAGGCCTCAAATATTTTTTACCGTCAAATTTTACATGCGGATAATATCCTGGTACATTAGAAAAAACTATATTTTGCACCGGTCAGTAATTTGCGTCAAAATTAAAAATAACACACTCGTATTCTAGTCACTGCACGTCATTTTCAAGGAAATGACTGAACCTATACTAGAAAGAAAATAATTTATGCAAAAGGCGAACAGTAATAAAACAATATTAAGATGTGCTAGGTAGTACTTTCATAGGCCTACGCAAGTTACTAACTGGTAGCAGTTCTACGAATGGGGTTCATATTTACTACAAACCATACACCGGGGGGTGCCAAACGCTAGTACGCTAACTGCTGTCGTGTAATATGAATCTTCCATGGCGGCTCATATAGCGGCTGGTATACCGGCTCGTACAACGGGGCTTATGGAAGCTTGTACGAGAACCAAGTATGGCAGCAGGTATCGTGTAATATCCGCTTAAAGCAGAATGTTCGTGATTGGCAGAGACCTGCAAAATTCGCGTTATCGTTTGAATACAGAATATACTTCGAACACATTTGCATTTGCATTGCTCTTGTTGTTGGACTGCAGCTTGTTTGACACGCCCTGGGCTGCCTTGAACCAATCAGAAGCTAGTAATGACAAGCTAGGCTAATCATGTCTCGCCTAGACAAAACGAAATGTGGCTCCTCGCTTTTGCGGAAGCCAATAAACAAATGACACATACGCTAGTGTATATAGGTCGGTGAAATCTAGCGTGGTGCCAAATAATAACGCGAAATTTGCATGTCTCTAGTGATTGATCTGCAAACAGCTCAGCCCGAGTCAAAACCTTGTTCATCCAATCATGAAAGAATAAACTAGTCGGAGTGTTAAAGAAACTATGTTGGTTAAAAAAATTTTCAATATTTTCCGTCATCTCTTAGTAACGCCGTGTATTATATAGCACTCAAATTTTTTCTGAATCCCGGGCCAAAACTCAATGATGCGAGTCTTTCAAAGAAAGTGAAAAAGGAAACACAGAACCGCTTGTGACATGCCTATGAATTTAACGCAATTGACTATATTAAAAATTATAGTTATAGTTTTTCACTGTAAAATGAGGACTTTTGAATTCAACCCATGGAAAATAACACTGCTCCTGCCTCGCGTATATTTTAACGGGCAAACTGACTGGTATGTGCCCAGTAAAGTTGGCAACACCAGAGGGAAAGTAGTCTCTTGTTTTAACGTTAGACTTAGGGAAGCATTAATGAAAACCTACTTGGAATTATTTCTTTGGCTTTCTGTTTTTTTTTTTTAATGGATACAAGCGTAAGAAAATTAAATTTGTTCAATACTTACATTTCCAATATTTTCAGAGTTTCACTTGACCGACGCATGAATAAAGTGATCAGGCTCTAGGCAATGTAAATTTTACATAAGGCGGAAGGATACAAGATGCGTATATAAGTAGATCCTAAGCAGCGCTCAGTTTACCGTGAACAGCCATTAAGAGACATTTACTATGAAACAGTTTCATGAAAATTACAATGGTTTCTCGCAATCTAGCATTCGTATCAGTTTGGTGGAGATTGTCGCCCCTTGTCATTCAGAAATTAAAACACAGGTCACACAAATAGCAGGCAAACGCAGCACACTTTAGAAATTTTGTAGCGGTTTTTCTCAAGTATGGGCTATTCGCGGTAAAGTGAGCACTTTTTAATGTCCTCCCAACAGGCACTAACCACTGATAAATATATCTTATGGCAGCATCAGGCATTAACTTTTGAGAGTGGTGAAATGTATTCACTGTGTTTTATGGTCACATTGCAATGTTTGTATTAAAAAGCAGCAGGACGGTAGAAATTGGGTGAAAGGAGAATTTTAGAAGGGCCTTAAAAAGTGCTCAATTTACCGTGAACAGCCTATAGGCATCTGTCGCCGAGAGTGTTGTATCGAGAAAATTTTTTCTGTTTATTTGAACGTTATTAATCTCCTCCGACATAAAATATTTCATTTCAGCGTAGAGTTTCAATCTCGAACAGTAAAATTATATTTAATTTGGATTATTATTGCTAACGATAGAATTTAACTGTGTATGGTACTGCCTTATGAAAATGAAGAAGGCCTCACCGGATATTAATAATTATTTTTGGTCATTGAGAAGTCTTTACTTTTATAATTTGTTATTTTCATTTCATAACGTTTTTAGCATAATAATTTTTCCCCGATGATTTATGATTATTCTTGATTTTCATTAGAACAAACGTAGATTTATCAGGGGTTAGGTGGGAAATTAGTTCGCCTAAGCTTAACTTCGCAACATTCAAAATTACATAGGACAAATTAACACCTTGCAGACTATGCTCGAACTACACTCGAGCAAAGTTAATTTGAAAATTTCTTTATTGTTTAGAACTAAACTCGCATGGATGTGCAGTCTTTCTTCGGCTAGTGTTTAACACGACCTCACAAGAACACGACAGCGCAATAACTGTGATATAGCTAACTATAGATTTTTTTATAGCCACTCAGAGGGACATGATTGATTGTAAAACCTTTTATAAGATAAATGGCATTTTATTGGGTCAATATCAACTCGGCTCTCCACTGGTTGATGACCGACCAATAATTAACACTGTAAAGTACAGGGTGATTTTCCGGTGTTGTATGGACCAGTAGGATAAAGGTGAGTTCTAACACAGCCACCAACAGACAGAACTGGTGTTGTTGCAGTAATGGATATAGGTGACTCACTTCTAATCTGTCCAAAATGCCAGTAAATGTGTGCAGACCTCAATGTGTAAAATACATTAATAAAGCCATGCTGCCTCTTCCTAGGACTGAACCCTGACACCACTGGCAGGAAAGCTTCGTTTCGCCGACAGAGCAACGTCACTAGGAATCAGTCAATAAGATTACCCGGAAGACAAGTGTAACAACCCGGTCATCTGGATAAAGACTTGGGATTACAACTAAGGGATTTCATTCGAGCCCCAGTCCACACCCGTAACAATTTCGTTTTATAATTGATCTTTTTCGCATGAATTACAGTCGATTTTTTTTCCTCCATTTCATTTCTCGTTTATGCGTTACAGTTCTTTACTAAAATACAGAAAGTAATTTTATTTTCAATTCTTAATATTGGATTAAGTTGAAATATTAAAGAACAAATTTACATACTGCATGTTTTACTAAACAAAGGATTTTGTTGTCCTACAAAATTGTTGTATCGGCAACGGGGTCTTCGCATTTTTTAAGGTAGTAAATTTCTTTACAGTGTACTTGACAGCAGTTAGCAACTTCCAACGACCGGATTCAATCACTGGCACATTTGTCGGTAGAGCGGGGGTGTGGGGGGGGGGAGAGGAAGAATACAGAGGTGAAACAGCCATTCATACCACAAACTCTGGCCACACACGCCATTAAAATGGTGCCACTGACCATGCAGCAACATCTCAATACACCGTCCGCCAATCACCGCACGGTGTCACTGGCCATGCAGCAACATGTCAATACGCCGTCCGCCAATCACCGCACGGTGTCACTGGCCATGCAGCGACATGTCAATACGCCGTCCGCCAATCACCGCACGGTGTCACTGGCCATGCAGCGACATGTCAATACGCCGTCCGCCAATCACCGCACGGTGTCACTGGCCATGCAGCGACATGTCAATACGCCGTCCGCCAATCACCGCATGGTGTCACTGGCCATGCAGCGACATGTCAATACGCCGTCCGCCAATCACCGCATGGTGTCACTGGCCATGCAGCGACATGTCAATACGCCGTCCGCCAATCACCGCATGGTGTCACTGGCCATGCAGCGACATGTCAATACGCCGTCCGCCAATCAATGCACGGTGTCACTGGCCATGCAGCGACATGTCAATACGCCGTCCGCCAATCACCGCACGGTGTCACTGGCCATGCAGGGACATGTCAATACGCCGTCCGCCAATCACCGCACGGTGTCACTGGCCATGCAGTGACATGTCAATACGCCGTCCGCCAATCACCGCACGGTGTCACTGGCCATGCAGCAACATCTCAATACGCCGTCCGCCAATCACCGCACGGTGTCACTGGCCATGCAGCGACATGTCAATACGCCGTCCGCCAATCACCGCACGGTGTCACTGGTCATGCAGGGACATGTCAATACGCCGTCCGCCAATCACCGCACGGTGTCACTGGTCATGCAGGGACATGTCAATACGCCGTCCGCCAATCACCGCACGGTGTCACTGGCCATGCAGTAACATGTCAATACGCCGTCCGCCAATCACCGCACGGTGTCACTGGTCATGCAGGGACATGTCAATACGCCGTCCGCCAATCACCGCACGGTGTCACTGGTCATGCAGGGACATGTCAATACGCCGTCCGCCAATCACCGCACGGTGTCACTGGTCATGCAGTAACATGTCAATACGCCGTCCGCCAATCACCGCACGGTGTCACTGGTCATGCAGCAACATCTCAATACGCCGTCCGCCAATCACCGCACGGTGTCACTGGCCATGCAGCAACATCTCAATACGCCGTCCGCCAATCACCGCACGGTGTCACTGGCCATGCAGCAACATCTCAATACGCCGTCCGCCAATCACCGCACGGTGTCACTGGTCATGCAGCAACATCTCAATACGCCGTCCGCCAATCACCGCATCTCAATACGGCCGTCGGTAGTAGCGGCGGCGGGTTCCTGGCCCACGTGTAGAATGACATGTGGATGGAGCAGATAATCGATTGTTAGATTAATCGATATATCGTTATTTTGTATATTCGCTTAGTTGCTAATAAACTAGTTGATTAATTGCTGATTAATTAATCAAATTTATTTGATCAAATATCTTTAATTTTTTTATTATTGGATATGAGGGTGAACTACATGTGACCTTCGTGTATGAATATGTTCTGTGTTGGAGGGGATTTTTGTCAGGGGGAAATTTTTATGACACCTGGAGATTTGGGCTGCGTGGATCAGTGTGGGAGGTCATTAAATTAGTGGGAGATTTTTAGCTTGTCTGGACTTGAAGTTTTAATTTTGATTGTAAATCATGTGTTTTTTTAATTAATTTAGTGTGCTATTGTTATTTTGTTCCTGGGTGAGTGTAAGATATATTTTTTCATGTGTTCATATTTAAATAGTTTGTTGTAGGATTTTGGGTGTTCAGTGTAACCATTAAAAATTTTGTGTATTTTGAACATGTGAAATTCATTTGGTGTGATTAACTTTGTTTCGTGTCATTTAATCGGGTGTTTGTAATATTGGTTAAGAATTTCGTTACTGTATTAATATAAACTCTGTGTGTCGTAGTCGGGGTAAGTCATTTCAATGAATTTTTTCTCGTGGTTATCGCATGATTAATGTAATTTTTAATATATTGTTTGGGTATTAATTCGATTTAATGTTGCGTGTGGTAATCCCGTGATTAAAGTAAATTTTTTTAAATGATCCTTACTTATTTCAGCAGGCAAATTGAACGGAAATCGTAGTAGTCCAGAAGTGACATGCATGCCCTCGCTCAAAATCGATTGTTCGAACAACTGATTATCTGCTCCTCCATCGCTAAGAGGTCCGTAAATTCCCCCAGGTTTATCATATGGGACTACGAAAAGGCCTTTTCCCCAGCAAAGTGGGCCAGGAACCAGCCACTGGCTCTCGCTCCATCCACAATTTAAATGTTACTTATACCACTCTTACACCAACTCAACTCCTATATTGCCAATTACAACCCACTCGTCTGGTCCGTCGGCTTCAGCAAGTCACACAGAACACATCGATGCTGCTCGGCCAATATCACCCCTAACCCTTTCAACAGCAATGAAAATCAAAAAATTTCATATCCAACAAAAAAAAAGAAGTAATAAAAATATGTGGTCGAAGTAATTTTATAAAAGAAATTTCATTAATTACACTAATTAATTTGATTAAATAATCAGCCATTAATAGACTAGTCGATTAGCAACTAATCTAATATTCGATATATCGATATGTCGATTAATCGAACAAACTATTATCCACTCCATCCACATGTCATTCTACAAGTGGGCCAGGAACCCGTCGCCCCTACTACTGCCGGACGTCAATCACCGCATAGTGTCATTGGCCATGCAGTAACATGTCAATACGCTGTCTGCCAATCAGCGCATGGTTCCACTGGTCATGCAGCAGCATGTCAGTACGCCTTCCGCAAACAAAGCTTGACCTAGTCTAGAAAATTAAACCTAAGGTACAGAGCTCCGCATTGGTACACAATCAGTGTGGAAATATTGTGCATAATAACTAACGGAAGCTCAATTAAACCAAACATATGATAAGATACGCTTTATGTAAATAGAAATATAAAACGCTTGTGATAGGGGAAAGTCGCCGAAATCGTACCACCACCTAAATCGTACCACCACTGGTTTTCTATAAAGCAGGACTAGTGGAGTGCTCTCACGGTGAATACTTGAACTACTAGATATATTGAGCAGTCCGTGAAAGTAGTTAGTCAGTGCAAGCACGTGTTGCGTTTTTATTACAGTTATATTGTTTGAGTGTTTGCTGATGTAGTTTTTCTACTCCATGTGTAAGATAATACAGCACTTCTAGGTAAGTGCTACTGGATTTCATGCACTTATAATCGTGGTGCAAGTAATATTGGACGTAACGGCTGGTCGCTCTGTAACGAGGCACCTGTTTTAGGTTAGAAATGACATAAAGAGTGCAGTTGGTCGCAGTTGCCTAAATCGTATCACGGGCGGGGTTCCTAATTCGTACCGGTACGAATTGGGATATCTTATTATTTGAAGTTCTATATTTGCAATCTATTTGCATAAAATATATAAATTATAAATAAACACAAGTAACAAACGTGTTAATTGTGTGTTACAGAATGGCGGAAAGGAAATATGGTGCCTGGAGTGAATCACATGGAAAGGACTCTGGCAGCGTACAGAAATGGGGGCATGGGGTACAACGAGTGCTGCCGCCAGTACGGCATTCCAAAACCAACGCTAAAGCGCCACTTAGACTGTAAAAATGTAATTGCTAATGACGGTACGAAGGCGCTAGGACGGTTTACTACCCTGCCACTTGAAATAGAGAATCAACTTATTCATTTAAAATTGGAAGAACTACTTTTTGGAGTCACGATTGACGATGTACGCAAGCTGGCATATCAGATAGCAGAGCACAACCACATTCCACATTGCATTGTTGTGTATGTGAAGAAACGTTTGTGGAAGATATGGTTCAGTGTCTAGTGTGCGCATCCTGGGTTCATGAGAGTTGTGCGGGTGTTAAGTCAGCATTGAAACATTTTGTTTGTGTAGCCTGTAAATAATTGAATATTTCTTGCATTTACCGTAGAAAAATTATCAAACTTTATTAGTATTTAAATACCACAATAATCCTTTGTGTTATTACATGCTGTCTTTTTTGTTCTCTCATTTGTTTTAATTCATAATGTTGTAGTACGATTTAGGACATAGGTGGTACGATTCAGGAAACCAGTTTCTTATATCGTATCAGTTGTAGCCTGTTACAAAAAGTTTTTTATTTCTTCCCCGATGCTACATTTTTTAATGTGACCCACATACATTTACCCATAAATAGTCACACTTTTTTAATACAAATTCGTAAAACCTTGAATTTTTTCATTTCAAGCAGAAAAATTACAAATGTAAAAAAGTGGTACGATATAGGAAACTCTCCCCTACATGGCGTATTTAGGGAACCATTAATCACGCAATATTTGTTGGTGTGGGTTGGGGGGGGGGGGGATTCTCCAAAGGTTTGATTCGAAAAGCGTGAAGAAACATCGAAATAGATTATACTTGTCCACTCTGTGTTCACAGGATGTCCCAATTTTCCCCGCGAGGCGACTGTACCTCGCCTTTCGGGGGAGGTCGGTCGGGAGACCGACGTCTGGGGTCCCGAACGAGTTCCCCGTCATTCCCGATTCTCCTCGGGAGATTACCAGCTAAGTTTCTCCTGCGCTAGGTACGCCACCCCCCCCCTCCCCCCGGGGCCACCACTGAACCTCCAACAACACACTAAAGCTACTCCCACGCACGCCGGATACCCGGAGATGGCGTTCGAGCCGAACACACACGTTGGAGCGGTGTCACTCCGTCATTGACTAACAAGGAACCAGGAACGCATCCCGACCGTGGACCAAAAATGAGGTAGATCGATCTCGCTGGCTGCGCACAACCCGTCTCCGTGTCCCAGCACTGAACTGCTTTTCTGCCAACACGTCTAGCGAAAACCGCGTGGATTGTATGTGAGATTTGAACACTGGTCAGTGACAAGTGCTTTGAGGTGTTTGTATACACTTCATGTTGCCGATTTGGAATGCTGTTAGATTAAATTAAAATTGGTGAAAGTGTTTTATTCATATAAAATTGCTAAATAATCGCTTTCATCACCGTTGACCATGTGACTGACAGTTGTGTTCCTTTGGGGTAGCGGTCCACCTCATCTTCAGTCTATGATCTCGCACGACTTTTGGTTTGGCGGGAGTTTGGAGTGGGGGGGGGGGGGCACTGTGACACGTAAGACTAGACTTTCGATTCGTGAGATGGGAGGAGGGCTCTGTTTAAACACAGTGTTAGGAAACAATACTAAATTAATCATTTCAAATAGGTGTTGTGGATACTTCTTATGCCATTTCATCTCAATTTTAGAACATTTCATATTGTATACATGTTATAGCTATATGAAGTTAACTTCTAAGGCCACAATAAAATACAATTTTTCTGTTAATATGCTTCCCGGACTGGTCTTAAAATGTGCTCACTTTACTGTGAATAGCATGTACGTTATAGGTAGGGATAGGAGAATTTCGCGAGTTCAACGACCTGCTGGCTAGACTCCACAGTTCTGTGTACACTAGAGACTCGCATGTTTATTCATTGGCTGCTGACCCACACAGTAGCCAGTGTTACTACACCACCTGGCAGTATGGCACTCGCTAGTTGTTTTCCTGGCAAGTCTGCTATTGGCTCAGAGTCGCCCAGGGCGTGTCTAATGAACAGTGATCGAATTGAAAAGGTGACTTCAGGGTACACGTGTTTGACGTCTATCTTGTCCTGAAATGAATTCGCGAAATTCTCCTATAACTAGGGGCCGCGGTGGATGAGCGATTAGCACGCTCGCCTCCCACCAGGGCGAACCGGCTTCAATCCGCGGCCGGGTCACAGGATTTTCGCAAGTGAGAATCGTGCCGGACGATGCCGTTGGTCGGCGCATCTTCTCGGGATCTCCCGATTTCCCCGCTCCTTCATTCTGGCGTCGCTCCATATTCACTTCAATCACCCTCATCGGCTCTCAAAACCTCGCTGTTAAGAGCCACCCAGGTCTTTTCACTGACTCACTTTTCCTATAACTAGTTATAGAATCTACTTCTGTTAGAACACAGCTTGTTATACACGTCCCGGGCCACTTTTAACCGATAAAAAAATGTATTCGATGCAAACAAGGACACAATCTTGTACTACCTGCAGTGGCAGACAGTGAACAATTAACATAAACTGGATTACACAAAGTATTATGGAGTGTTAACTCGTTGCCGGATGATTGTATTGTAATTGGCTTATTAACGCCGCCCCCCCCCCCCACCAGTGTTATGCTTGAAGGATTCTGAGGGGACGGCTTAAAAACTAACTTATGGCCTAACTTAAACTAACATCCATACCTTACCTAGGATTCGAACCTAGAACCTCCCGCACCGCAGACCGGCGGCACACTAACCAACTTCGTCACGGTAGGTCGTTTCAGGTTGAATTCGGGAAAAAAAGAAGGGTCCTTGCTCATGAAGCTTGAAACAATTGTACATCGAAAATACGATAAAGTGTTCTATTTTTTTATATTTATTATAGGGTTTAACGTAATTTCTTGACAGTAAATGTAGGCTGTATCGAATTATTGTTCCGAACAATACTGCACTTCACCACGGCTAGTTGACATATTAATTTTGAAGCTTGTGGGGCGAAGCTCCACGGGCCCGTTAAATTACAAACGTACCGTTTACGTTTTCTGTCGACATAAAAGTGTGTCCATTATGGCTGAGCTAGACACCGCAATTAAAAAAAAAAAAAAAACTATAGTCTCTCAAGTTATTTCGAATCAATTGTCATCTTGCTTCAAATAAATTACATGGAGCCGAAATGACTATGTTATCTTCTTAGCCCACGTATTTTTGTCGCATATTGTAAACGAGCAACGTACTTCCAGACAGCAGAAAAAAAAACGTATGTATAGTCCGTTCACGGTTACTTCACACGTTTCTGAAACCCTGCTGAAGTTCTACTTCCAGGATATTCCTCCGCTTAATGCAATCGAAGCTTAGCTAAGTCGGGAAAATTGCAAGAAAGGGACAACGCACCGCATTCGTGTGTATTCAGTCTAATGATATTTTGCATAAGAAGTATTTCTTACTAGTCATTACCAACACACCTATTTTCTCACTGTTTTTATTATTGTTAGTTATGAATGAACATTACAAGTTATATATAAAATATAAATACAATTTCAATTTAACCAAAAATTAGGTACGCTTACGATTTTTTATGTTATCGAAAGTACCAATAAATGGCTTGTGTTTCGTAACATATAGAAAATAATGAAGCACCTCAAACAGGGAGTGATTTTTCAAATATTTTAATTAAAAAAACGTGAAGCAACCTTGAATATAGTCCATTCGCGGTTTCTTCGGCCTTTTTGAATCAAACCTTTGAAAAATCTCACCATGTATGACATGTTTAGTTATTTCCTAAATACGCCCTGTATCACAAGCGTTTTATACTTGTGTTCATAAAAGTTACTCTTTTCTTTCTGTTAAATAGAAATGTTATTCATATTTCACATATAAATTATAATGCATCATTTATAAATAATCTTATTAAAAATCAGGGAGAAAATAGGTATGTTGGTAGCGCCTAGTGAGAAATAGTCCTTATACAAAATACTGATACAATGAATGCGCACGAATGCGGTGCGTTGTCCCCCTGGTGTAATTCTCCAGGATTAGTTAAGCTTAGTTTGCACCAGGCGGAGGAATATCCTGGAAGTAGAACTATAGCAGGGCTTCAGAAAAGGCTGAAGTAAATATATACTACAGATACGATTTCCATAGAAAATGCTACATCACCAGCGAAGTGAAGCCTAACCATAGTCGGCTTGCAAAACTGATTCCTTACTGCTGACGAAATAGTGATCTGGACATTTAAACGATTAACTGAACCGTCTTTTAATGCCGTGAAAAAACATTACGTTGACTCGTGTGGGAATAAATGCGGCGTCACATTAGTTTCGTTTATAGCCTTTAGCAAATCTTCTGCATGTGCAACCTTGTACGAAGATACTGGGCAGAAATAACCATATTAACAACGATGATTTTAGGTCGTGGTCGCACGAGTGGTCGAAACACGTTTCTTGCCAATTCGTTCCGCTGCCGTGTATGATTACATCGGCGAAAAGAATCCGTTTCATTGCATGCAAGCAAAAGATAATTCCTAACCTCAAATACGCTTTTCCAAAATAATTATTAAAGGCTTTACACGATAGAGTGAGCACTTTAGAAATGAACCTTAGAAAAAACCACTGTCCCTGCATGCATTTACTATTTTAATGGACGCACTTAGTGAAATTCGCCCAGTAAAGTTGGTAACGATGGATGGAAAATAGTTTCATATCTTAACGTCGAATGAAAAGTGTTAGGTAACCATTTGTGATAACTTAAAATTAATTTTTTCACTTTCTGATTTTTTAATGAGTCGAAGTGTACAAATGAGCAGAACTTTCTTAATAATTTCACAATTTCAATTGACCGACGCATGGATAAAGTGATGAGGCCCACAGCAATGTTAATTTTACATAAGGCGGAGGAATACACAAAGTGTATACAAGTTGTCATAGGCAGGGCTTTCAAAAGTGCTCATTTTAACGTGAACAGTCTGTATTGGTAATGAAAAAGCTTTGAACATTTTTCATCTCGAGTATCTTTTTATTTATTTATTTTAATACAACAAACAAAGATGACCAGCAGTTGACTGAAGAGTACAAAATCTAAAAAGAAAGTTTGGGACTGTGTATTTTTTTCAATTATAACTTATTAAATCAATTGCTGTATGCTAATAGGCTAATCTAAGGACAGCTAAAAAAAAATAACCCTTAAAGTAACAGTAAATAATAGCAAACACATAAATATCCTAATTGGGAATAAGAACTACAAGAAGGGTCAAAAAAAAAAAAGGCCCTTAATTTCCATATACGAGAACCTACATTAAAATATGTTGCCTTTCATATAAACCAAATCATCTCTCCTCGAGGAACTTATCTTTAGGAAATTTGGACAATCATTGTTTTAAAAATAGCTACCCTAAACAGCGTGTACGAGAATTAAGTCCCTACTATTATATAATAATCATCTACAAATAAACAAAAAGTAACACACTTATACATACGTATTCGTGTCCTCAGAATTTGACACAAATATTTATAACAGAATTTAATACATACCATCTATGCGAAATTCTCTTAGTTTTTATTTTTAAGGCCTTCTGTTTGTAATAACATTCGTCTCAAATTTCGGAGTAGTATATTTTTTGCCTGCTTTCAAAGGGAGCGGGTAGCTGTTAAAGAAGTTTCTAAGTTTCCGACGGACATGAAAGCAGAATATGTGGGAAATAGCATTTAATTTTATAATAAAATCTTTATCATGTACGCACTATTCCTGGTGGCATGACGTGAATAAGGAGATCAATAGGCTACTTTTGGCAGGTCAGAATGTATCTCTATCAAATGATATAACTAATGTAAGGTGGGTGTGGAGGGGGGGGGGCTGGCCAGTCGTCTGCCGGACGTAGTTCTGGGGAAACCTCCGGAAATGTAACATTTTTTAAAATAAATTTCTTATATAAAATTTTTAAATAATACATTTTTAATAATAAAATTTCTCATAAAACTGTGGGATTTTTGGGGTTTTTAAGGTCAAAGTTCACCGGATCAAGGTCAAAGTCACCTACATCCAATATGGCGGTCGGAGGAACGGAATGACAGAGCATGAACAATTCCGACGCTCCGGTCAGTCGTCTTGTGCCCAGCTAATCTTTTTCCTTCTGCAACCTAGCACTTTTAATTCAGTGTTAATACATGGGACTACTTTATTAATGTCATTATCAACTTTACCAGGTGAGTGCCAGTCAATGTGTCCGTCAAAAAGCGTGAAAGTAGGAGCAGTGACATTTTTCAAATTTTGCTTTCAAGAGTGCTCACTTTAACGTTACCAGCCTTTAGTTCTTTTTCTCACAGCATAAAACTTCCGATTCGCTATAACTAGAGCCCCAAGCATTTCGCGGACTGAGTTGATAGCAAGCTATACTGGACAGCCCTCTATACGCTCGTGATATTATCGCTGCTTATTGGTTGCTGTGATCAAGTGAGGCCTCTGTTAAACACTCACTCACATTACTGCTTCCTGCGTATTACTGGCTGGCAGTCAAGCGGGGCGTGTCTAAAGAACTGTCGTCCAATCACAACACTAAGAAAAAGGAACGAGTGTTTAGAGTCCACCTCTCCTCCAAATGAATTTGCGAAATACTCGTGGCTCTAGCTATAACTAAAAACTTGGCAATCCCCTTCCCCTCCTCCCACTCCTCATTTATTGCAATGGAATTTCGCATCATATTTCAGTCATTATATTGGTTCAATTTTCCACGTCAGACTTTAATAATTTGAAATAATTTCGCCTCTTTGGACTTGTCTCTCAAGAGTTATGCTCCATTTCTCATACCACCATGCTTTGATAATTTTAATTTTCGCAGTATATTTGTCATTTTTTGTAGGTGCATTTCTTTTTGATAACCACACCGAGAAAAAGGTACATTCCTTTCAATCAACAAAATACTTGTTATTATCTGGTTGACTAAATAAAACAAACAAAACAAAATGGACGCTTGAATATATATAAAACGTCTGTGTTGGGCCAAAAACAATTAGAATATCAACAAAATATTTTGTTGAATCAAATATATATTTTTGCTTGGCCATTCATTTGATTGCCTTCATTCGAAAATACATCAATGCGTGCTCACGAATTGGTTTTTATCTCTTCTTTATCTTTTTTATTTCCACGCAGTTCTTAGCTTGTATTCCCACATGATATACAGAGCGCACTTTTAAGTTAAGGTATTAGTTCATTTTCATCTCCGGCCATTAAAGGAGGATCAATTAGATACACCGGCAAGCGTTAATTAGGTGTAAAAATAACACGCACGCACAATCGGAAGAACGTTCTGCCTAGCGGGAGAAACGCAGCGTAGAGAATGGCGTGCGGGAAGGTATCAATCACATTTGCGTTCGCTCCAGCAGCGGGAGAAGAATCCGAGGTTAATGAAACGAGTAGCACTTCTTCCCCTTTTCTTCTTCTTCTTCGTCATCTTTCTCCTCCCCGCGCCTACCCGCTGGATGCTTCAACGCTGGGAGCACCCCAGCACTACAGCGTTGATAAAGCTGGGGCTAATTAACTAGCACTCCAACTGCTTTCAGAGCTCTTCAGCATGTCTTGCTTCCCTTCTTCAGCTGACTCGTTCTCTTCTCTCTTTATCCTCGCCCTCGCTCCTCCAGTACGTACCTTGACTAATCGCTCTCCAGATCCCTCCTCCGCACCTTCTCCCTTCTTCTATTCCCCTCCTCCTGCCCGTCTTGTGCGCTCTGACATTCTTCTTTCCACGGATCTGCAGCCTCTTCCGGCCGCTGCAGGAACTTGAACTCTAGATTTCGCATCTTTGCAAACACGGGAATACCGACCGGGCCACTCAATAAATCTTACGACTTCTTTTTCTCCTCCCCGCTCGCGCTCTTAACATCCTTTCTTCACGCTGCACGTTTCGGTCTCCCGGTGTCCAATATATTTAAATGAATTTGAACTGTAACAAATGATAAAGATGAAGTACTTATTATAATCGGTACTCGTTTTAACGATATGATTTTAATGTTTATCATAATAATTACACGAACAAATCACGTCATGATATTTACAATCACTAATACATAGTATAAAAAAAAATAGTATGATACTACAACTTTTTAACTTACTGAACCTTTCAATAATATCATTCTAAAAATATTGCATGTTCATATGTTAATACTTTACTAATTCACTTTTGAATAGCTTTTGTTTGTTTAGAGCAATTATGAGAATTAAAAAAAATAATTTTATCTGAACCCTACCAGACACAAGTGTCCTACGTGTAGAGGCATAATCGCACATTACAGTAAACACAGATGTAAAAATCTGGTGTCCAATAAGAGACGTCCCATACACGTAGAAGAATAACATTCGCGTTATTATTTCAAGACAGACTGGAATTCAAACACTTGTACTTCGTATCGCGTCTGTCATTGGACCGCAGTTCGTCCAGACACGCCCTGTACGACTTTGGACCAATATGAAACTGCTAATGATAGGCTGCGCCAATCACGTCCAGCAAGTTTAAAGGGGAAAATGCGCCCTCGTTGCTGCAGAAGCCAATAAACAAATGATACTGCCTCGAATATGCATAGGGACGGCGAATTCTATCGTGCTACAAGAAAATAACACCGAATTTCGTAGGTCCTTACTGGTGAGGCAGATTACTTGGGACATGCAGGACCTCTTTAACTTTATTATTACACCATAAAATAATGAGGCCACCACTGAAATTCGTATGAGGATAGTGGGCGAGAGCGAGACTCGACGCCAGACGACCTTGCGCGTAACGGCGACCAGACGCTTGATGCGCACACCTAGGTCACCCTTATCACCCTCCTCCCCAATAAACCTCCAGCCAGATCGCGCCCTTAGGAGGAGTAGGACGTACTAAAAAAAGTTGCTATGAAATCGTTGTCTGCTCGAATACGCGTATATCTCGGGAAATAAATGTTCTACAAATACAACTTTTCCCCAGAAAAGGTGTGTGTGTGTGTGTATATATATATATATAAATTTTTTTATCAAGTGTATTCATGTAGAAAATAATTCATGAAAATGGTCAAATATCGAATTTTTAAAGCTTGCCTATGCAGTTCGCTTAAGCGGTAAGAGAAAGGTACGACTATACAGGCGTAGTTAAATCTACGGACTTTCATCGCGTGTAATAAATGTACTCTGTTACATATCTAATTTGCACGATAGAACATCACTTTGCGCGTAGGAGCGATGATGAGCTAGGGGCGCGTGTTAGAGTCGCCCGTATCGCACCAGGGACTTTTTTTTTTATCAGAAAAGAGCGTGCTTCTTCGCCATCCATGACGTTCGTAACATTAGTGTATAGCCTGTCTTCTGGAGAGTTCAAAATACATAAGAGTAATTAAATTTTTTAAAAATCACTGAAAAACAAATTGTTATATTTGCCTTGATACAGAGCTTGATAGTACCATTACTGACATTGTAGGTTTTCGTTTCAAGTTTATATCTCCCCCTGTCTGGCAAATGACGTGCGTTGCTAAGAGGTGTGATGGACAACAGGTGATTAGAAATGGTTGGATGTGCTGATGAAGTGTCCATACACGAAAGTCATTTAAGAAAATCTTCGTGCCCAAAGAAAAACTCCGAGGGTTATTTGTGGCGCAGTTGATTGCGTGCCGCCTTACGGCGCGAGGAGTTTACAGTTCGAGTCCCGAGTCACGCATGGTTGCGAATTTGCATGCGCTGGCTTGACTTATCATGCCACAAGAAATTTCACCTGAAATCTGTAACAGATGTAAAACGTCACATTAAATAAAAATAGTGAGCAAACTACTTGCCTCCCGCCACGGGGTAACTGGGCATGTATGAAACTAGGCGGACGTTAGTAGAGGGAGCGTGCCGATCCTGGATATATATTGATCCCGTGACCTTGACTTTGTACTTGACTTTGAAAATTGACCTATTTGATATGATTTTAGAAATTTGACCCTTGACCTAGAAACCTCATTTTTTTAAACTACTTTAGAAATTTTGGCCTTCGGCCTTGACCTTGAAACCACTTTTTCTTACCACTTTGAAAAATTTTAATTTCTTTTGAAAATTTAGTTTTACTTTCTATTTTACCATGGCGTAAGTTAGACATCCGCCGCAAGGCACTTCCGGTTCGATTCCCGCGCAATGCATGTATGTTAAATTTGGAAAATGTTGAATTTCGAACTTCCGTTTCAATTCCCGGCCAATGCATCTATGTCCATTCTGGAAAATGTTGAATTTCGAACTTCCAGTTTTACTCCCGGGCACTGCGTCTATATTAATTTTTGTAAATTTTGAATTTCGAATTTCCGGTTCGATTCCCGGGCAATGCATCTATGTTAATTTAGGAAAATTTTGAATTTCAAACTTCCGGTTCGTTTCCCGGGAATTGCATCTATGATAATTTTGGAAATTTTGAAATTTGAACGTCTGGTTGGATTTCCAGGGAAGTCATGTATGTTAATTTTGGAAAAATTTGAAATTTGAAGTGCCGGTTCGATTCCCGCACGACTCACGTAATATATAATATTATAAAATTACGCAATCACTTACAAGAGCAGCTCTCCCACTGATGTCATACCGCCACGACGTCCCTCACTCGACTGACGTATCACCGTCACTGGAGTAAACACGTAAAGGTCGAGAGGGGTGGGTGAAATGTATGATGTGATCGGTTATTGACATAATGAATGTAAGTTCTTGCGTAACCAATTATTGTAATTTGTTATTTATACATTAACGGATACGATGTATAACTAAAGCAATTATTTAGTTTTAACATATTCACTTCTGGTGCACCCAGTTTCGATGCTCGGTCAGGTCATGTAATATTATTTTATTTCCGAATTTTAAAAAAAAATATATTTTTTAAATTGGATAGCTGGTGGGGGCAGTTAATATGATGGTAATTACGGACTCGGGTGCGATTCTCGGACAGATCATGCAATAATATTTTATATTTGAATTTAAAAAAAAAATTGCGACTTGGTTTCTTTTTATTAGTAATTAAGATAATGTTAGTTTTACATATTCACGTTTGGCGCACTCGGGTTCGATTCCCGGGCGAAGTATTTAATAATATTGTATTTTTAATTTTAGAAGTTAATATTTATGAATTGGATTCCCGATAGGAACACTTAGTGTAATGTTAATCTCGGACTCGTGTTCGATGCTCAAATAGGTCTTTTAATATAATTTTATTTCCGATTTTAAAAAAATTATGTGTGTTGGATAGCTGCTGGGGATAGTTAATATAATGTTAATTTCGGACGTGGCTTCGCTTCTCAAACAGATCTACGAATTTCTTTTCTTCAAACCAACTCAAGTATAATTTTTTTTTAAATCTAAAAATAAAGAAAAAAATCCAATCGAAGCCATGTGCGGTTGTGTAATAGCCTACCTTTCTCCGGAGAGTCTACATTCGTGATTGCGTTTTTCGTTACATTTCCCAGAATTTTTAAATATATTAGGTGACTTGCCTGGAAATCAAATCCGGTATTTCCAATGATTACATACCTACTGTGTTGTCCTTAAAAGATAATCATATGCTGCAGCGGACTTTTTTAAGATCATCCTGAGATATACACTTCTGTAGTACATTAATTGGGTGTATGTCTTATGGTTTAGTCAGCGTAAGCCATGTAAGCGCCCGAAAAACGGCTTTTTGTGATTTTATTATAAAACGTCGATATTTCTCTACTATCCTTACATAAAATATTATTGTATTATATACCTAAACCTTCCCTAAGAAATTTTCTAAATGATGGTGAAAACTGCATGAAAATCCATCAAGTAGTTTAGAAGCCTTAGCCGAATACACAAACACACGCGGCTAGACGACTTTGTCTTATACTATGTGTATGTATAGATTAATTACAGATTGAAATACGAAAAAAACTGCTATTTGCGCATGCTATTGCAAACAGATACCACTGTAAAATCGTGAATAATTTGAATAGATTTTACACAGTAGCTATACGACCGAATTTGTGCATGCTGATTGGTGGCCTGGGTAAATTTTAGCACTGCGTGGGATTTAAACTGTAAAATATTATTGTGTATTTAGGAACGATTGTGGAAACTAGTTGCGAAGATTATTTCCGTGAAATTACAAGTAGATCAGGGCAATTGTTTCAAGCCGTTGCCGTGTGATGTGTAACAAGCGAATGCTATACACTTCAAATGTACTATAAATATGATTTTTTTTTTTCAATTAAAACGAACAAAGATGATTTACTGTGTAACTTGAGTGGATTTTCTGTTTACTTCTGGATGGGGGGGTGGAGGGGGAGAAAGAACCACTACTTCTAACATAAAATAATTGCAATAAGCCTTGGCAGCGTTAATGAATTTAGCTTCAGTCTGTAAAGTATTCACCACGTGAAGGGAGCTCATTGCGCTACCAACTGATGAAGACGAAACAGTGTCCGCGTGGAGTCGGGACGAGATAAAGGAGGACGACACGTAGGAGGTGGGCCGAGTGGCACGACTGTGGGAGAAGGAAGGGTAAGGGAAGAGGGGAAGGAGCAGAAGGCAGCATGTCCTCTCGGCGGGGGGCAAGAGGACCCCTGTAGAGGGTCGCGAGGACCCCCTGGACACAACGGTCCATTGTCGACTTGTCCAGCAGATCATCGACGTTGTAATGTCTGGATACTGGCTCTCAGCGCCACGTCCTGTAAACGGTGTTACCTCCACTACCATATATATGCAGTCCACAGTAAAGCGAGCACTTTTAACAGCCTTTTCATTTGGAATAACAGTCAATAAATACATTTTATTTTGAGTCTTAGGCGTTAACTTTCTAGTGTGTTGGAATATACACACTGCGACTAACACTTACAAGGCAATATTTATTTTTAAAGTTGGTTATAGAAATAAAACATGGCTGAAAGGAAACAGTAACTAGCGCCTCGGGAGTGCTCACTTTAGCTTGAACAGCCTATACCTGAAAAGTCGAATTTGTAATAGCCCGTCGCGTCCGTCTGTCATCCGTCAGCCTGTCCGTCAATCTCATTGATTAAAGATGATGTATATAACTAGTCCGTTCACAGTTACCGCCAACTTATTTCTACTTTCAAGATATCCGTCCACCTCTTGCAAACAAAAGCTTAAACAAATAGAGAAAATTTCACCAAAGGGACAGCGCACCGCATTCGTACGCACTGAGTTTAATAATATTTATTATGAGAACTATTTGTCACCAGGTATAACTAACATTCATATTTTCCCCTTATATTTATTTATATTAATTATAAATGAGATATGTATAAGTAAAATTTCATTTAACCCAAAAAATAATATTTTATTAGGAAACAACCAAACACGTTATGCATGGGGATTTTTTCCAAAGGTTTTTATTTTAAAAAGTGTGAAGAAACCGTGAATTGACTATATCGATTATTCGTCTTCATCGCATGTACCCAACACTGACCTACCCCAAACCAGCACAGCCTTCAAAGTCACGTGGTCAACAGCGACTACCGTGTTTGTACATAATTTTTCAAAAGACAAGCACTTTTAAAATAAAAATATTTTAACCAATTTGAATTCAACCAAACTGCATTAAAATTAGGTTAGAAGTAGCACAAAACTATACGAAATCACGTGTTTACATTAGGAGTGCATAGTGAATAAAACGGTCGCCTGTGGTTTTTTTTACCGTACATGCCACCATTTTCGAGAAAGTAGGGCCTAATACATTATGGTCGAACATTGACAAGCATTGGATTTCATTTTGCGTTAATTTATCTAAAATGGTGGCATGTAGGGCGAGAACACGTGGCGACCTTCTTGTTTACCATGTTCGGTACATTGATAATCTGCAGGGAACAACAAAAAGTATCAGATAGTTACAATTTTAAATGCACAAACGGGATTCCGAACCCAATCCATTTTTATGGAAGGGGGTTGATATCCGCACCCAGTTTTTTTATGGTCTGTAGCTCGTCGTTCAACGATGCATTGTCCAGAAACTCACACATTTATCTTTTATTCTGGCTGTCTTACAAAAAAAGATTCATCTACGTTTTCAAGGGTGGTTACAGAATATTTATTTAGGTTACAGGTCACACACACACACACACACACACACACACACACACACACACACACACACACACACATATATATATATATATATATATATATATATATATATATATACATATACATATACATATATACATTCATACATACACTTTAAAGGTAAACTGAGCACTTTTGAATGCCTTGCTCCATATCTAATTTTCTCCTAATTTTGTATCCTTCCGCCATGTGTAAAATTAACATTGCCGTGAGCCTCATTCCTTTAATCATGCGCCAATCAAGTGCTTGCCTCAAGACGCGGGAGCTGTGGGCAGTGGCATAATGTCAAGGCGTTCCCGTACAACAATCAGTGTATTCATGTCCCAGGACACAGTTTGGGATAGCTCAGTTGTAGATGGGCCGATATTCGGGCAGCACTTGAATAGTTCGGATCTCCAGAGCATAAATGGAAAATGGGGCAGCAAGGTAATTGAATTTTGGTTGGAGGGCCCCAAGAAAAAGAAAACCGATGCCCGACGGCAAGGTCCGCCACAGTCCCCACGTACAAATATAACTTCGTCGTGAATCAAACGCGGTTCCTTCGGAGATAGTGATCTGGCCACTGAGTCACCCTCCACCTTTAAAGAAAACTTTCTTTCACGTAATGGGACTGGGAATCTTCCGTTGGTGAATTGATATATTCTTGGAAATATGTTTTAGTTTCATTACGTAGTTATTTTAGGGATGAAATACTGCAAACTTTAAATCCCCCCAACACCCGATCCACTATGGACTACGCTCATTTTAAATGTATCTTTACTTCTTCCATTATTTCTTTCTTTTTCACCACATTCTCTTCATATTTTCTCGATGTTACTCATATTTCAACACATTCTCTTCATACTTTCTCGATGTTACTCATATTTCAACACATTCCCTTCATACTTTCTCGAGGTTACTCATATTTCAACACATTCCCTTCATACTTTCTCGATGTTACTCATATTTCAACACATTCCCTTCATACTTTCTCGATGTTACTCATATTTCAACACATTCCCTTCATACTTTCTCGATGTTACTCATATTTCAATAGTCCAAACGGCAACTCTATTCTTCGTGATTTTTCTGGGAACCTTTAGCTTTTTGTAACATATTCCTAATGGTGAAGATTTTTATATGAGTTTTTTGCCTTCTTCCATATCCTTTCCGGTTCCCTTAAATTCATCGCCAGTTTTATTAAAATACTTCTTGGTAAGTCAATGGACATAAAATTAAATAAAGTGATATTATTATTATTATTATCAGTAGTAATAGTGTTGGTGGTATTAGTGCCTCGTAGCTATCCTCTCATCTGAACCTTTAGACTCTCCCTCAAGTACGAAAAACGTACGGCTATTATTGGAGACCTGAAAAATTCAGTTCAATGGCTAGGGGTAGTGAAATTTCGCGAAAAGATTTCAAGACAAGTTATTTTTCAAATCACCTCAGGGTCGTTGACCTATCTTGATTACTTTTTGACACGTGATAACTGTCTGTAGACGAATCACGTCTGAGCCGTGTCGATGTTGCCGAATTCTGAGTAGCCCGGTCTAATTTGAAAACGTCTTCTCAAGCAGACAGTAAACAATGACAATATATAAACTGCCGCTGGGTGCTTATAGTATTAAAGTCTACCGTATAGTCATCTTATTTCGCAAAAATCACTTACTCTAGGCTATATATGACCCTGCAGACTGGACCCTACATTCTTATGTACATACAAGTATGCCGATGTCATCTGCGAAATGGTTGCCTGCTGTCACAGTAGAAGGCGAAGATTGGGCCGCAATTACCCAAGAGGTGTAAAACACCGTGTGGACCTATGGCTAAACTTATATAAACACACGTGTTTTGAATTCTAGCTTGTCCTAAAATGAATACGCGAATTATTCAGGTCTCTAGCTGTTAATTATTTACGTGTATTCGACTGCGGTCTTCACTGGCAAATGGTAATCATCATTCCTGGTGCAAATAATTGGAGTTGAGTGGATTGGACGGCTCTTAACACCGAGGTCTTGAGGGCCGATGCGGGTGAAAAGAGGTGAGTATGCGACAGCGCCGGAACGTAAGAGCGGAGGGAAACGGAAGATTCCCGATAAAACCCGCCAACCAGCGGCATCGCCCGGCACGATTCCCGCGTGCAGAGGTCCGGGATAGGCCTAGCCGGGAATCGAACCCGATTCGCCCTGGTGGAAGGTGAGCACTCTAGCCGCTGCGCCACCGTGGCCCCCTTGCTTATAAGGGAAAACCCTGATATGTACCTAAAGTGACTATTTATCCGCCCAGAGCTTTGCGTTACCACGAGCGAGTTCGCTTGGTAAGCGTAAGAGGTAACTGAAAATGCTCTAAGATGATCATCAGGTTATTGCCAAAATTGGTGAAAACACTCTCTGATGAACTGCGTGTGTCTATATATAAGTCTGTTACTTTAAAGACTATTGTAAATATACGTCATCTGCGACTTAGTTGGCAATATGACCTCGATCTGGCTAGGAAATCGGACAAGTTACTAACTAGCCTGGCCAAAGCAGACAGATTTCGTGTAAACCCCTGTAGTTATCTCTTTCACCAGGATCATTTGCATTTATCACGGGAGACAACAAGCGGTCATTTTGTAAGCTAACCGATGACTTCCAAATTTATCTATTTACTGTTCCTTATTATATCAGGAGGACAGTTTCACAAAATATGACAACGAAATTTGCATCTAAAACGTCACGCACATGCATGCTCGATGTTTGAATTGAACTCGCGACCTTCCGAACGGCAAGGAGAATTTCACGACACACACGCCATTACTAACTTCTCGAAATTTGGAGCTGGGGAAGCTAACCTACACCTCTCTGCTACAGATTGCCTCAGACAGGGCTGTATGATATCCATCACTTTATATATATATATATATATATATATATATATATATATATTGTTTCGAAATATTTTGACTGCGATATATTGCTCTCAGAGAGTTTTAAAAAGTCGATGACGATATCCGATATATTGCTCTAGACTGTTGGACCATACTCAGTGGTAACGAAATTTCGCAAAAAGATTACAGGACAAGTTATATTTCAAAACACTGTAGGATCATTTACCTATCTTGATTGACTGAATTACAGTCTGCAATACGAATTACAAAGGAGCCGTGTCGATGCTGCCGAAATCTGAATGGCCTGGTCAAATATGAAAACGCCTTCTTAAGCAGACAGCAACCAATGGCTATAGACAAACTGCTGTTGGGTGTTTATAGTACTGAAGTCTACAGTGTAATCATTTTTTTTTTCGCGAAATATCACTAGTTCTAACTATACTGCAGTCGCTAAATAGGCTGTTCACGGTAAAATGAGCACTTTCGAAATACCTGCTTAAGATCTACTTGTGTACACGTTGTGTGTTCTTCACGCGTCATTCAAATAAGTGAAACTGTGAAATTGCTAGAAAAGTAAATACTGTACGAATTTGCTCATTTTTATACTTCGATGCATAAAAAAACACAAAGAGATAGAAATAATCTAAGTTATCGCAAATTGTTGCCTAACATATATGGAACAACTTTCCCCTCCATCGTTACCAACTTTACTGGGCACATGTCACTCATTGCGCCCGTTAAAATCAATACATGTATAGGCTATTCACAGTAAAGTGAGCACTTTTTAAGGCACTCCCAAAAGGTATTAGCCACTAATAAATGTGTTTTATTGCAGCCTTGGATGATAACTTTTTAGAGTGAAGGAATGTAAACACCGTGTATATTAGTCACATGGCAGTGTTCATATAAAAAAAGCGGAAATATGTAAATTGGGTGAAATAAAAAATTTAGCAGGGTCTTAAAAAGCGCTCACTTTATCGTGAACAACCTATATGTGTTTCGGAGAGATAGTTTCGCGATCGATAGATCGCAGTATCGCACAGCCGTAGCCTCACATCCGTGGCGACGTGGTCAGCAATCGTTTCCAACGCAGCGGACTTCCTTTTGTGCGCTTGTTGCCCGGAGCGGGCTCCCCGTCGCCGGTTCTAAATTAGGAAGGAATGACACGATAATTAATAAAGAGGAAGGATCTGGGACCGCGGGAATTGCGGTCGTGACGGCGACGTGGCGATCGTGAAGGGAGGATCCTCCCACAGATCTTCCCGAGAGGCCGCGGCCGGTTGATTTCGGAGGTGCAACCTCGTGATTACTTATTTTTCATTGTTTTAAACTGCCTCGGATGTGTTTATCTTGTGGATCAGGGCGCGGGCGCGGGCGCGCGCGCAGCCTACGAATCCTCCGCCCCCCCCCCCCGGGGGTGGCCCGCCGCCAGCTTCTCCCCGTCCCTTCGTGTGGGGCGATGGTCCGCCCAGATTGCGCCGAGCTCTCTGCTCGCGAGAGGAGAGGGACCCCGCGATGTGTGCGACGAAGAACCACACACCGGAGCCGAGCGCCTGATGTTATCCGCGGCCGAGACGGACCTCTCTCTCTCTCTCTCTATCTCTCTCTTTCCCCCCCCCCCCCCAGCTGGCGAGAGCTTCGTGGACCAAAGATGAGGTACATTCTAAATTCGGATCAGTGGGAAACCACCCGTTCGCAGTGAAATTCGACTACTCTAATCAGCGAAAATGGCTCCACTTAGAATCAGTGGAAAACCCGCTGGTTGTTACAGTGAAGAAATTTCATTGATATAATAAGTGACGGTCGACTGCAGTGGCGAATGAAATTTTGCTTTTGTTGAATGTAGGCAATATTTACAATAGTTTTCATTATTGTGCGGTTTACCGTAATTTAAAAAAAAAGAAGTAAATAAATAAAATCGGAGGTGAGCGGGATTGAACTAGAGCACCCTTCCACTCCAGTCGTCTCACCACCTGAGCTAACACACCAAGTTCAGATTACGGGAGCAAAATGCATGTGTTATAATTCCTCTGCGAAATCGTATAGTGTGAAGTTACATGCTCATGTTTTTCGTGTTTGGTTCGATTGGTGCCGTTAGGATTGTTAAAACGAATAGTGTGTATGAGTGTACTCTCTTCGTGTGTTCATATTACCTCGTAAAATGGCGTTTTGAACGACGAAAGACATTTCAGAAAGTATTTTGTATTCGTTTCATTCGTTTATTCGTTGTTACTTCACTTGATACACGTTTTTAACGGCCATTTTTACTCGCAGTTTCACTGATTCATCAGTCAAAAATAATTGGAGCTGGAGCAAGTTGCTCAGATGTTTCACTGGTCCATCAGTCAAAAAAGAAACCTCTGAGAAAACAGTGGAAAAAAAATGACCGACGAATTAGTGGGAAATGCCACTGAATCAATCATTGAAGGAAATATGGTATTTTTTCACCGGTTCATCGGTTCAAATCACCGAAGTGACTGTTGCATCAATCAGATACGCTTGACTAATTGAAACAGTGAAATTCTCTCTGATTCAGATTTAGAGTGTAGAGCGATCTCGCTGGCTGCGCACGGCCAATCTCCGTGTCCCAACATTGAACTGATTTCCTGCCAATATGACTAGCGAAAACGGTGTGGATTGAATTTGAGATTAGAACAGCGTTTATACGCAATTCGCGGTAAAGTGCGAACTTTCCAAATCTCACTCATCCGAGTGGGATGGAATATGCACACTGTATTTATTACTTACATGGTAACATTTATTTATAGGCTGCTCACGTTAAAATGAACATTTTTGAATGCCCTGCTTCAGATATATTTGTATGCACGTTGTGTATTCTTCCGCCTTGCGTAAAATTAACATTGCCATGGGCCTCATCACTTTATTCACGCATCGGTCAAGTGAAACTGTGAAATTATTATGAAGTAAACATTTTATAAATCTGCTAATTTTTACAAACTGATGTATTTCAAAAATACGGAAAGCGAAATATATAATTTGAACCATCGCAAATGGTTACCAGACATTTTTTAATCGCTGTTAAAATTTGGAACTACATCCCATCTATCGTTACCAACTTTACCGGGCGAACTCACTCAGTGCGCCCGTTGAAGTACATGCAGGAATAGGCAGTGTTTTTATTCTAAGGTTGATTTCAAAAGTGCTCCCTTAATCGTGAACAGTCTTTACAAAGGTGGATAAAGGATAAAAAATATGGCTGAAAGGAAAAAGTAAAAAGTGTCTCAAAAGTGCTATGTTTACCGTGAAGAGCCTATAGTAAACAAGTGCCTTTATATGTGTTTATATTTCCGCTAACCACTTTGGAATGCAGTTAGATTAAATTATAATAGGTGAAAGTATTTCATTCATACAAAAGTGCTTTTATTTTTTTTTATTTTTATTTTTTCCAGACACGTTCATCATTGTTGGCCATGCGACTTAGACAGTTTTGTTACTTCGGGGTTGGTCAATGAAGTCGTAGAAGACGAATAAGCAATCGCCCTCATCTTTAGTCTATGGTAAGCATGCGTTGAAACATCGAGTTCCTCTTCCGACGTCGTTTACACGCCTCTGCGGAGTTGCCAACATGCTGATTTTTCCACTAGATATGGTGATTTCCAAGGGGTAGTCTCGTCTGTTCGCGATAAAGTGAGTACTTTTGAAATCAAGCTTATATAAAAAGGTAACTACTCCTGCCTGCATATATTTTAACGGGCGCACTGAGATACATGCGTTTAGTAAAGTTGATAACGGTGGAGGGAAAGTAGTTTCACGTCTTAATGTCGAATACAAAGTGTTAGATAACCTTTTTGTGGCAACTTAAATAATTTATTTTGGCTTCTTGTAATTTTTTTAGTGGATTGAATTGTAAAAATGGGCAGATTTGTAAAATATTAACTTTTATAATAATTTCACAGTTTCACTTGATCGACACACGAATAAAGTGATAAGGCCCACATCAGTGTTAATATTACATAAGGCAGAAGAATACACAACTCTCATACAAGTAGATCTCAAGCAGGGCTTTCAAAAGTGCTCATTTTACCGCGAACAGTTTATATATATATATATATATATAAAATATATATATATATATATATATATATATATATATATATATATATATATATATATAGGATGGTAAGCAAAAATTATAATATTTAAAGTTGCAAAAACAAATATTTTACACATTTTGTGAATGATTATAGTCTAGTAGTGATTTTCTGATGATTTGAGTTTGTCACGGTCCCCGTAAACTCAGTTAACAAATTACAGTTGTTAATTTTTTTAACGCTGTTATTGCATTATGTCAACTATGTTACAAAACTATCTGTCATTACCCCTTTGTACTGTCGATGAACCCACGAAAAAAAAAAAGTGGTGCTTTGAGGATTCAAACGGCAGACAAGTCTGTGGTTCATTATTTCTTTCTAACTAAAAACTAATGGGCAGTACCAAAATCATTAGAGATAGTAACTACAGTAAGTCGTCGTTTACTCCGATTTTGCAACCGTCTGCACATTACTCGAGTCTGCAAGTTTTGACGTACTTAAGCCCTCAAGTTAAATTAATTAATGCAATTTCTCGTAACAATTCACAAAGAAGAAATAATTGTAAAAAACAAATCTATTGAAGCATTACTTGGACCTGTCATGGTTTGCACAGCTGTTAATAAATGTCAAACTAGAGATCTTAAAAATAATGACTACGGTAGGAAGAAAATTTAGGATTATTTTTGTAGATTACCCTTCTTCAATTACTCCTCGGCCACTCACTCCTCTAGTATCCTAGCAACAAGCCAGCAAACAACACTTGAACAACGAGGAGACTAGAAATCGAGGTCCGAAATTGGAGTGGAATCTGAAGCGGGCCCTCGGAGGCCGATTGTAATCCGTGCTTACACATTGTGCTACAATCCCTTTAGCGCTGGTCCTGACTAAACCCCCTAATAGAGATATACCACTCCTTTGAAAAAGGGGGGGGGGAGGGAATCCCTCGAACCTTGAGTCCGTAGCCACCCCCTTCCCCTTGTCGCGTTGGAGAGAGCGACCTTTTCATGCGCGCTGTCGGGTATCATGGCCCGGTAAGCAGAGGCTATTCTCTCGGGGCGGTATGGCAAGGGGAGGCAGGGGACAGAAGGGCTCAATAGCTTGTTGAAAAGAGATTATGGTAATCTGGCTCAGTCAAGGTAAAAAAAAAAAAAAAAAATGTTGGGGCGGGAAGGATGGCAGTGGTCCCGAAAGGAAGAGGAGTGATGAGAAGGAACTACCAGCCCTCGGACACACCTCCGAGGTCGTGTACCGTTCCCTGCATGAACGAAACAACTTGCAAACCCGCTAACAGTTTGTTCCGTTACTTGTATACGCGCGCGATGCACCGAGAAAAAAAAAGTGTCCATTCGAACAAAGTTTGTTTGCCCCAAACCAAATTAATTATTTGTATAGGGACAGTCAAATATTTTGTTGCTGTAACCGATTAATTCTGGTTGTTCCTATTTGGTTGCCCCAAGCAAAGATTTGTTTAGCTGTAGGTAGATTAAACAGTTTCGGTTAATATAAAAAAAGGAAGCCCGAACATAATTCGGACCTATAGGCTGTTCACGGTAAAATGAGCACTTTCGAGGCCCTAGAAACTTTTTTCTTCCAGCCGTATTTAATGATGTAACGACCTTTTCAAATAAACATTGGCATGTAAGTGATAAACACAGTGTGTATAGTTCACAGTACTCGGAAGTTAACGTCCAACCCTAAAATGAAATATATTTACTGACTATTATTCCAAATGAGAGGCTTTTTTAAAGTGCTCACTTTACTATGAACAGCCTATATTACAACTGCGCCCGAGCTCTATGCATTAGTAACCTCAGCTAAAGTGACCGCAGCAGACATTGAAATAATTTTTAACAAACTCATCGAGCGCAAATAAATAGTTCAAATTCTACAGCTGTACTAGTTAGTTTCTTATTGAACTTGTTTTATTAGGATGTGTATACCATTATAACACTTCAATAAATGCACTTACAAACACTGTTTATATAGCCACCATTCTGGAAATAGGCTAAGTGTCTCGCCACTTAAAAACCTGCACATTTAATATAGCCTTCACAGTACAACTTCTTCGTCAAATTGAGTAGGAATCGGTCGATTGTTTCCCGAGATATGACATAAAAAACATATTTTTCATGTAGGGCCATTTAAAATGGCGGGGAAATGAGGTTCTGTAAATATATATTTGATTATTGTAATAGATAACTGCCAGCATACAAAGTTAATTTGAAATATGTTTCGTATTTTTGTAGATATAGCATGCTAAGCTATAATGTTTATATGGCCACCATTATGACAATAAACGTCTGACCCACTAAAAACATTTAAGTTTACATAGCTTTCGATAGTACTAGTCGTTTGCAAAATTTGGTAGGAATTAGTAAATTGTTTCGCAACATAAAATATAATAACTTTCTTTATTCATGTAGGGTTACCTTACTAAATTGATGGAGAAAAAGCTCCGAGCAGATATTTCGGAAATTTAGAAATACTAAGCTAAAATGTTTATATGGTCACTATTTTAAAAATAATTGGCTAACCTACTTAAAAAATATTTATATGACCTACCATAGTATTGTCTACCAAATCTGATAAGAATCAGTAGACTGTTTCCTTAGATATTATGTTAAAACTTGATTCATTCCTAAAGTGCTCTCCTACAAAACGGTAGGAAAAGTGGTTAAGTGTCAGTAAATATGATGCTTGTAACAGATACTTTCAGTATACGAAGTTAGTAGAAATTGGCTGAACAGTATGGTAGGTATAGTAAACAAACGTAAAGTATTTATATTACCACAATTTTTAAAATAAGAGCTTTATCGATTTAATTTGCATATGTTTACACGGCCCAAAAAAAGTTTTATTTACACACCATATTTGGCAAGAATCGGTAGAGTACTTTACGAGATATAACATAAAAAAATGTACTTTTTCATGTGATGCTGTCTTACAAAATTGCGGACTACCAACAATATGTCTATATTAATTCCTTACACAAATCTATGTCAGTATACAATATTTGGTTTAAATCGGCTAAATGTTTCCCGAGATATGACACAGTAAACTAAATTAAGAATCACCACCATATTGAAAGTAAGCTTCTGGCTTGGTTTAACCCACACATTAAAGGGCATCAAAATAATATTTTCTTTAAGCGATATTCCTTGTATTTCATACTCATCTGAAGTGATTTTTTCCCCTGAGAAAACAGTTTGTGTATATGTTTAGTATTCGCTTTTCAAAACTTGGTCTTGTTTACCATATTGTATTTATTGATTACTAGTTGACTTTAGAAATGTGTACATCATGGTGATTAGTCGGGAGATACGACGCTCACAGCGAAGGAGATGGCGGTAAATGTAGTTTCATGCGGGACTGCTGCACAAAGGCGCCAAGGGCCTCCAGGTGGCCAACACTCCGTCCACCGGCAAAGGCAGTCATCGTACGAAATTGACCCACTGGATGGTCATCATCCTCTCAAAGCACCTCTTTTCTTTTCCACCGTGTTCCCCTTCCACAAAGGATTCATTCGCTTCCCCCTCCTGATTTTATCAGGATGCTGCACAACGGCATCTCTCGAGTACAGTGCACTATAGGCTATTCACAGTAAAGTGAACACTTTTCAAGGCCCTCCCAACACGCATTAACAACTAACAAATATATCTTATTGCAGCCTTAGGTGTTAAATTCTGAGAGTATTGAGATGCATACACTGTGTTCACTGGTCACAGTGCAAGTTTTATATTTAAAAGCAGCAGGAAGATAGAAATTGGATGAAAGGAAAAATCTGGAAGGACCTTAAAAAGTTCTCACTTTTCCGTGAACAGTCTATACACAAGCATATCTTGCTGTGTCATAACAAAACCATTTTTGAACAACATAAATACACAGGCAAGACACACATTACCTGTAGTTAGGGACCTGCAAAATTCGCATTATTATATAGCCTATACCCGAGCCAGCGTCGGGGCCGCGGTTTGTGTAGTGGTTAGACTACTCACCTCCCACGAACCGGGTTTCGATTCCCGGCGGGGTCGCTCCCGGATTTTCTCATGTTGGAATCATGCCAGATGATGTCACTGGTCTGCGGGTTTTCTCGGGGGTCTCCTGTTCCACCCGCCCCGTCATTCCGGTGCTGCTCCACACTCACGCCACTTCACGCTTATCGGCTCCCAAGACTTCGATGTTAAGAGCCCGCCCAAATGCCTTCACTTTGTTTGGAAATCTGTCATAGCGTAAAAGTTATTTTGCTTGACTGACATAGTCTGAGTTTTTATTTAAATATTATTTTCAATTTTGGAATCTTAGGGTGTATTGCCATGCTACCAAGTACAGCAAGAAATGTTATGAACATTGTGATTTTTTTTCGCTTCTAAACTAACATTAATTTTAAATATTAGATATATTTGCTTCATAGTAACAAATAGCGCTTCTAATGTTTTAAATGGTATTGTGCAACGTTCACATCGAACGCCATTTGTATTCATAAAGCTACTTATTTTAATGCTTAGGTAGGTTCGGAAATAAACGTTTTTGTTGTGCGCCAGTCTGATTGTTTGAATCTGTAGAAACTAAAGCCATCCAACTTATTCACATAAACATGGCGACGGTAATGACGTATGGGTGACGTCACAAACTTCCAACTTCCTTTGACCAACAATTTTTTTTTTATCAGTTGGACGAAATAATTTGGCAACGTGAAGGCGCCTTTACATAGCACGGCCACCGAAGACGCCGAGGGTGCGGAAGGGCGACCACCCGGTTAGGGGTGGTTCAGAGGGGCGGCTGGTTGCCAAGGAGACATAAGCAGGTAAAGCGAAAAAAAAAAAGGGGGGGGGGTGATAAAAGGCCGAGAGGGCGGCTTACAGGACAGACAAGCCGGCCCTTCTCACATCGCTGTCACCCTTGCACTTCATTCTCCGGCTGGCACAAGACGCGAACACAAATGTCGGGCAAGCAGCCGACATGTGGGTCAGTTTCAGGAGAGGCCTGTCAGAGCCTATTAGGACCCATCTACCATTGGTTGTATCTGCGGACTTGTGCCCGCACCCCAATCACAGCTTGGATGACGTCGTCCTGGTGCATTCGGAATCACGGTCTACAACCGCGAGTCTGAAAAAAAAAAAAAAGAGCTTTCACACACCTATACAGCAAGCTGAATGTTATTCTCCTGTTATAGTAATTTCCTTATTATATGTTTAGATTTAACAGAGTATCATGCAATTTGCAATATAATTTTAACGTGGTTCCTTGATTATAATTTTTATGCACTGAGTTTTTGAAAGCAAATTAAGATTTCAGTTTTTTTTTTTCTTTACATTACGAACAAGACCTATATTTACATTTAATTCAATCTATTTATTACGTGATTTGTTAGTTACTACTATCATAGGTACTAAAGCATGGATTTTTCCTAGTAGGTATGTTGACTGTTTTCCTAGTAGGTATGTTGACTGTTTTCCTAGTAGGTATGTTGACTGTTTTCTATGTTTATATTATATTTTGGTACTGGCACGCGAAAACGTATAAAAATATCTGTTATCTTCTTACATTATCATCTTAGGACACAGTTTAAGGACAAAAGTTCAAAGTAGGCAATTGCCTGTCCTAGGGCACACTTGTTTTTAAGACATGGGAGCTTCAGACAGCACATCGACGTCAGAGTGTTAGGACTGTCCTAGGACACAGCTTCGGATATCGCAATTTTAGACGGGCCCTTTGGGAATTTCTTACAACCCGAGGGGGTAGACCTGCCTAAAATTTTCAAAGAATCTGCTACTGAATATATTGTTTTTTTTTTTTTTTGTAGCGTTTAACTACGGTGCTTTAAGCGGTGACGTTATAATGTTAATGGAGGGAAGACAACTATAGTGTACAAGTTTGGCAGACGTCCACAAAGTATACAGGTTGTTCACGGTAAAGTGAGCAATTTTGAGGCCCTAGTTACTTATTCCTTTCAGCCATATTTTATCCTCTAACCACATTTCAAAATAAATACTACAATATAAATAATAAACACAGTGCGTATATTCCACCAAACTCGGAAGTTAATGTCCGTGGCTAAAATAAAATATATTTATTGGCTATTACTCAAAAAGAGAAGGCTTTTAAAAGTGCTCACTTTACCATGAATAGCCTATAGTGACAGGTATAAGAGCTGAGATGTGGGAATGCCGTTTCTGACCACGTTAAAGGACATTAAAATAGTATTTTCTTTAAGCGATATGCCTTGAAAGTTATTTGTATTTAATACTCGCCTGAAGTGATTTTTTTCTCTGAGAAAACATTTTGTGTATACGTTTAGTATTCGCTTTTTAAAACTTGGTCTCGTTTACCATATTGTATTTATTGATCACTAGTTGATTTTATAAAAGTATTAAATTACTTTTTAATTTTTTTAGCTATTTGCGCTTCCCTTCAGTAGAATTCTATCACATTTAAGCCTACTACTATGGTGTAATAATGTTACAATAAAATTATAAAACTTTCTTTTCATTTTTATAACACTTTAATTGGGAACTCTTGTCTAAGTCATTGGTTTAGAAGTTGTGATTACTTGAAAAGTAAGAAAAATAGGTAAATGACTATAAAATTATTTTTCTCTAAACGTTTCTGTGAAAAGTACTACCTGGAAGAATCCAGCATGTCTAGTGAGATAGACCTTTGAAAATCATAGTTCGGGTATGTACGCTGTACACGGTAAAGTGAGCACTTTTTAAGGCCCTTCTAAATTTTCACTTGCATCCGATTTTCATCTTCCTGGTGCTTTTTAATATAAACATTGCAATGTGACCAATAAACACAGAGTATACATTTCACCACCCTCAAAATTTAATGCCTGAGGCTGCAACCAGATAAATTTATTGTAGGCTGTTCACGATAAAATTAGCACTTTTGAAAGGCCTGCTTAAGATCTACTTGTATACACGTTGTGTATTCCTCCGCCTTATGTTATATTAACATTGCTATGTGCCTCATCACTTTATTCGTCCGTCGACCAGATGAAACTGTGAAATTATTAAGAAAGTAAACAATTTACAACTCTGCTGATTTTCGCACTTCGATGCATTAACGAAAACAGAAAAAGAAAGAAATAATTTCAAGTTAGCACAAATGGTTACCTAACACTTTTTATTCGATGTTTAGATAAGGAACTACTTTCCATCCATCTTTACCAACTTTACTGGGCGAATGTCACTCAATGCGCCCGTTAAAATATATAAATGCAGGGGCAGGTTCTTTTCTAAAGTTCTAATTTGATCGTGAACAGCCTTTATTCATCATTCCCTGTTGTAACTTTCATTTCCATTGACCTCATCGTTGTTAAGAATACACCCTTATTCGTTTGTTATCTGTTCTAATCTGTGTAAAAGCTTCTATTTTGAAGAGTTAATTAATACAATGAACTTAATCGTAATTATAGAGCAGAAACGGGAAAAAAATCTCCTCATGGAGGTAGTAAATTTTGCTCGGTGCACGCATATTCCAAATCTGTACAAAAGATCGCAGCAGAACACAAATACTGAAAAAAAAAAAAAAAAAAAAAACAATAGCCCGTCTACAGGTATGGAACACAATCGGCCATGACAGAATTATACCGATGTTATTCGCGATTTTGATTTTAGAACACCTGTATTTTAGGTTAGGTTGGATACGCTGTGGAAAGTGTGCAGATCACACGGGCATATGTGCTTGAGGCAATTTACACAGATTTGCCAACGTACCAAAAATACTCACCCGAAGAAAAAATGCGATTGTTGATGGAACGAGTAAAGCCTGGTTCGCATGTACGCCAATCACGCTGAACATGCGGAGCGGAAAACTAGAACAGCCAATCAGAGGCCGTTCTCGGTGTCCGCGCGATTCGCGCAGTAAAGTTGAGCTCGCGCCGATATTTTACGTCGCCGATATTTCCCAAATGTCAGCTCGTTCACATATTTTATACGACTAATGCGTGAAAATAAACGTTAATTGTATTCGAAATTTGTATTAAATAAACTTAGTTTGACCATTAACCGAAAGGTAGCGCTAAAGTGTAAATTATTTTTGTATGAAAAATAAAATTACAATCTCTTGAAAATCATTTAGCAAATAAATGGCACCATAAAATAATTAATAAACTGCAGTAGAAAGACGACAGTGTCTAGTTTGTTATCAATAATTTGTTTCAGAACCTTGGAGTTAAAAATCACGAATTGAACAGCAAAATGACAACGCAGAATAATCTGACTAAAGCCTGTTCACGATAAAGCGAGAATTTTAGAAATGAACCTTGGTAAAACGTCACTGGCCCTGCCTGCGTATATTTTAACGGGCGCACTGGGAGACATTCGCCCAGTAAAGTTGGCAACGTGGGATGGAAAGTAGTTCCACATCTTAACGTTGAATAAAAATTGTTAGGTAACCATATATGATAACTTAAATTATTTATTTCCCTTTCTGCTTTTTTAATGCACAGAAGTATAAAAATTAGCAGATTTCGAAAATATTTACTTTCCTAATAATTTCACAGTTTCACTTGACCGACGCGTGAATAAAGTGCGGAGACCCGTGGCAATGTTAATTTTTCATAAGGCGGAAGAAGACGCAACGTGCATACAAGTAGGTCTTAAGCAGGGCTTTCGAAAGTGCTCGTTTTACCATGAACAGCTTGTTCATGCGAGCAACCATCGGTTCTGCCCGCCCTATCTGTTTGGCATAACCGGCGTACATGTGAACCAGGCTTGACACTTGTTGAAGGTGACATACGTTACTGTTTCACGGGAAAGGAACTTGTGAAGCGAATGAGAGTAGCTGCACGAGTATTAGGAAATACTGAACAGGTGCGAAATGACGTGATGAAGGCGCCTTACTATTCTGTCCACGGCCTTGGGGATGTTGCCTGTGAAAATCAGCTTGGCACTTTGAGTAGGTTGTGTGAGGGTAAGGCGTATTATACTTTATTTCCTCATTCAGGATAGGAAATTGATCAAGGTTCAGTGTAGCATTATAAAACATAGATGCACTGATAGATCATACAACTTTTCAACTTCAAAATGAAAACAGTTTCCTTGAAGAAAATAATTATGCCAAATTAAGGAATAAACTCTGTCTACTTCTTAACTACTGGGAATAAGTAGTCAGAATAGCGTAACTTTTTATTGGATTTATTTAAGAATGAAAGTAAAATCATGAAAGAAAACCAAATTACTTTAACTAATAAAACCTTAGCTATCTGCTCACTTAAAATTCTGTAAGTGGGCAAAATTAAAGTTCTTGTCGTTTCAACTGACTGGAGATTAATTAACTTAAAATTCCACCATCCTTTCAAGAGATATGTATGGGGGAAAAAGAAAATAAAAAACTCAAACTTGAAAATTGCAAATTCTTGGAAATGAAAAAAAAAAATCTTACTAGAAGAAAGTTCAGTGCGCTTTATAAATTGTGTTAAGTAGTTATTAAATATGAATTAACGATATTCCCAATAGTTCTGGATTTCATGGCTCACTGTGCACCCTAGTTCATGTAATAACTACTGAACTCATGAAAATGCATAAAATTCAAGAAAAGGTCCCTGAGATACTTAATCTCCTTTTAATTTAATCACATTTAATGTTACACCACAAGGGTATATGCGATTTAAATACTCCGGCTTTGACTCCTGCAATAAAGTTACAAGGCCACTGGATCGAACCAAAAATCGTCATGATTAACCCTTTCAGACCCACTTTAATTTACTGTTCCAGGAGTTGCCAACAAAATATTTGATGATGCGTGCTGTGCTTAAGCCAACACAATACTCGTTTCGTTGTCACAACCAATGAGCTGTAGGCTATGTGTTCAGCTACAGTTTTATGAACCAATTATGACCTAGCCCAGTGAGACTGTTTGCGAATCTTACACCGACAGGTAAAGTCATTGGTCGTTGAGCTTCATAGTGTGCAGAAGAGGCGAGAAATTATCTACGAGTGCATAATGCACACAATTGTGTACACTGGGTCTGAATGGGTTAAAAATGCATTCATCCTTAGAGTGATTGAAATCCTTTAGCGGGATACTATAAGGAAAGTTCAAATAACTTTATAGAGTCGAGTGAGCCCCTACGGCTCTACAAATCAGTAGGCGTCACCTCGTACGAGACGTCATCGGCATGATGCAACATGGCGCCCCGGCGCTAGGCGGCGCCTGTCTTCGGGCGGCAATTCAAACACTCATGAAGCTAAAGCCCTGGACGTCTGCGCCCTCTTCTTTCCCGCCACGGCGTGCCTACGTCGAACTGAAACTTTTGCGACCAACTAAACCAACCTAAATTACGCCGGAGCCGGGGATTACCTTGATAATCCCGGCGGAATAAATTGTCTACGTCCGCTCAGCTTGAATGTCCCACCAAAAGTTAGCTACATCCGGATTTCTATGCTAAACTAGCTGAAAAACCTGACTTACTTCCGGTACGAACGAAAAAAAAAAAAACTGAAATAACCTAAAAAAAAAAGAAAAACAGAAAAAATTAACCTGTAATTAAAATAAAAAATGAAAAAGAAACAAAATGTTTTTAATATTAATTATAATTAATTACAAAATAAAATGCTCTTAAAAATACAAATTAAAATTTAAGGTCAAAATAATTAATAAAAATCTAACCCTCTGAAATGGATGTAGTGGATTATGATTCAATCTTATTTTTACGTGAACTCAAAATAACAAAACATTTATGAGGCAGCGATAAAAACTGAGATAAAATATATGAACATTAAAAAGTATTGAAAATAAAATCAAAAGATTACATTTATATTTGCTATAGACAAGTAAATATAAACAAATACTCTGTAATTGACCTACAGTATTACAACATTAAGAATAAAAAGTTAACGGGAAATTGAATTACTATTATACATTAAGAATCTTTATACGGAAAGTACATACATAGATTACTTACGAAAGCACAAATTAAAGGTGTTATACTAAATAGTAACCTACAACCTAAAACGTAGAGCAATTAAAGTGTTGGGAAATCAGACTTATGGCATTTATGTTAGTCTTTAAGGACTTTGGTTGATTAATTTTCAGCGAATTCGCATGTAAATTTAATGGAAAGAGCAGTTTTAGTTTAAATATATTTATATTGTTAAATGTTAACGTACTAAGTGTTTATTTAGGCCTGTACCTAACTAACATAAAAATACATAAGTGATTTTTATTGTAACTTCATTTTAATATTTCGGTACATAAAACTGCCAAAAGGAAAAGTTAATTCTGTAGTGGTACAGAATACAAATCTGTTTGTGTCTCAAAAAATGTTTTTACCAGCCAAAATGTTTAAATTAATAATAACCGTTAATGTTTTTATATAAATCATTAGGACATAATATTCACCGATTTTATAATACGGTGGTCCAGTTTTTAGGAAATATGACAACAGCAATATAAATAACATTTAACTGCGATCCTCTTTCTCCCACTTTTATGAAGTGTCATGTTACATAAGTCATATTTTCAGATTTATGTCCGTCGTACTTGAGGCTGAAATCCCCTATTTTCTTGCGAGAGGTTCCTTTGTCTTGTTACTTGTTAACATAAGTAGCCAATTAACTCAGCACTTCACTTTCTATTTCTCAAAGAAACACAACGTGTGCGAGGCAGTTAAAGAAAGACGAAGCATTCCGAAGACGAAATCTGTATTCTTACGAGCGTACACCGGGGCTCTAATTAGCCTCTTCAAACATGAAACTCTAGTCGAGTACACCGAAGAAAATCATCGCATTATCGCCCTGTCTCCCAGAGGCAAGGTTCAACGAAGCTTAAAGAACCTCACCACTCTTTTCGTAAGTTCAACAAACTAAAGGATTTATAGGGGAGAGTTTCCTATATCGGACCACTTTTTACATTTGCAATTTCATCTGTCTCAAATGAAAAATTACAAGGTTTTACGAATTAGCATAAAAAAGTATGACTATTTATGGGTACATTTATATGGGTTACATTAAAAAATGTAGCATCGGGGAAGAAATAAAGAACTTTTTGTAACAGGCTACAACTGGTACGATATAAGAAACTGGTTTCCTGAATCGTACCACAACATTATAAATTTAAAAAAATGAGAGAACAAACAAGACAGCACGTAATAACACATAGGATTATTGTAGTATTTTAATACTAATAAAATTTGATTATTTTTCTACGGTAAATGCAAGAAATATTCAATTATTTACAGGCTACACAAACAAAATGTTTCAATGCTGACTTAACACCCGCACAACTCTCATGAACCCATAATGCGCACACTAGACACTGAACCATATCTTCCACAAACGTTTCTTCACATACACAACAATGCAATGTGGAATGCGGTTGTGCTCTGCTATCTGATATGCCAGCTTGCGTACATCGTCAATCGTGACTCCAAAAAGTAGTTCTTCCAATTTTAAATTAATAAGTTGATTTTCTATTTCAAGTGGCAGGGTAGTAAACCGTCCTAGCGCCTTCGTACCGTCATTAGCAATTACGTTTTTACAGTCTAAGTGGCGCTTTAGCGTTGGTTTTGGAATGCCGTACTGGTGGCAGCACTCGTTGAACCCCATGCCCCCATTTCTGTACGCTGCCAGAGTCCTTTCCATGTGATTCACTCCAGGCACCATATTTCCTTTCCGCCATTCTGTAACACACAATTAACACGTTTGTTACTTGTGTTTATTTATAATCTATATATTTTATGCAAATAGATTGCAAATATAGAACTTCAAATAATACGATATCCCAATTCGTACCGGTACGAATTAGGAACCCCGTCCGTGGTACGATTTAGGCAACTGCGACCAACTGCACTCTTTATGTCATTTCTAACCTAAAACAGGTGCCTCGTTACAGAGCGACCAGCCGTTACGTCCAATATTACTTGCACCACGATTATAAGTGCATGAAATCCAGTAGCACTTACCTAGAAGTGCTGTATTATCTTACACATGGAGTAGAAAAACTACATCAGCAAACACACAAACAATATAACTGTAATAAAAACGCAACACGTGCTTGCACCGACTAACTACTTTCACGGACTGCTCAATATATCCAGTAGTTCAAGTATTCACCGTGAGAGCACTCCACTAGTCCTGCTTTATAGAAAACCAGTGGTGGTACGATTTAGGTGGTGGTACGATTTCGGCTACTTTCCCCTACCATACTTTACTATTGGCATTATATTGGGGAAGGGAGGAGATAATCAACGCCCATCCAAATAGCAATTTTCTTGCGAAATATGCATGTTATCAAGTTAATACACATCAAATAAATTATTTGTCTAGAGATTTACGCATTTTATATCTATATTATTAATATGTCATTATTAACACCAAAACTTACTTTTATTTGTTGTAAAAATATTACATAGCAAATTACATACGATTCAAATTTAGGAATAAATGTGTAAGCGTGTGTTTGAGATTAACGTTTTAAAACAAATTGCTTATTGTATTCTCAGTTATTTTCTAAAAAAAAAAGAAAGGAATCGCTCTTCAGATTAATCCCGAATGCAACTTTCAGCATACCTTGCGAATTGCAAACATTTCGTTGTAACCAACCATCACAGCCAAAAAACAGCACTTTCACCAAATTGCAACCAGTGGCGTAGGTGCGAAAGGGGCGAGTGAGTGAAGAGATTTGGGCGGCTCTTAACAGCGAGGTCTTGAGAGCTGATGAGTGTGAAGCGAGGTGAGCATTTTCTTCTCGAACGTTTCCTAGGTCAGGGGCGCACAGAGTATTTTTATTAGAAAAGGTCCAAAGCAAATGAGTTACTAGCCAATCCTTTGGTTGCATAAAACAATTCCCACGTACAAATGGTTTTACAAGGCGGCATGTACACAGTATAATTTGGTGTTACGGGCATATTCATTCGCTATAATCATAAACCAATATATAGGTATATTGTGTACGTAATTTATTGAAATGAAAAGGAAAGAAAAAATTAATTTGTTACAAAAAAGTTACGATTCACGTATTGCAGTATACTACAGGGTCGTCGGGAAAAGGGAAAGGCATTTGGCCCCCGTGGACACCCCTACCCCCCCCCCCTCCCGTTTTTTCGTGTGTGCGCCCGTGTCCCAGGCAGTGTTATCAAATCACCGGATTTCCCTCCCACCCCATTTAGTGAGTTTTGATTCATACCTAGTGAGCACATTGTTATCTAGTAGTCAGTGGATAAAATATTTTTTTTTTTTTAATTTGTGGGTGAAATACGGTGGACAGTTTTCTGGAAGAAAAATGTATAGAACATTATGTGAATTTCTTAAATGTTAAATTGAAACTTGTGAATGGTGAAGTGGTAGATATCTCTAGCGCACTTTTTTTAACAGCTATAAATGAATTGGCGACATTGTTACGTAATAATTTATTTTGTATACTGTATACGCTGTTTATTGTAAGCTTTTGTCACAACTACATAACACGCACATTTATGTAACTTTAACTCTGTAAAAAATTAATTTAAAAAAAAACATGCTAAACTATAAATCTAATTTGAATAAAAAGGGTGGGTACTGGTATTATGCGAAGGTTTGTTATGTATAATTTTATAATCTGATGAATTCTGGTGGATTTTTCACTTTTTCCTAGTGGAAGTCTCTTTCTGTGTGTTGACAACACTGGTCGTAGGTCCCTCAATAAAAAACCAGAAATTATACGTGAGTACAACTAAACACTAGAACATTCCCTATTCCATCTCACGTATCTAGCGCTATGTATCTTGCGTAATGTCCGCTGAATTTACCACACGCGAAAATACGGGCGACCCCAGCCTGGAAACGAACCCGACTCACCTCGATGGGGCCGTGGATCTTGACGCGCACGCATAATGACGTGTTTACTTCGCAGAAGTACAGTTATAGCCAATTCGCGGTTTCTTCACGCTTTTTGAATCAAACCTTTGAAAAAAAAAAACCCTATATATGACGTGTTCGGTTGTTTCCTAAATATTCAATGTGTCACAAGCGTTTTATATGCCCGTTAGCATGAAATTATCTTATTTTTTATTAAATTTAAATTGTAATTATAGTTTATCTATAAATTACAACATTTAATGTATAACTAATATGAATTAAGGCAGGGATAAAATGGGTGTGTTGGTAATGCTTGTTATAGGCTGTTCACGGTAAAGTGAGCACTCTTGAAAGTACTCTTATTTTGAATAATATTTAATGAATATATTTTATTTTAGCCTTTGACGTTAACTTTAGAGTGCGGTGGAAAGTACACTCTGTGTTTATTACTCACATAGCAATATTTATTTTAAATTGTGGTTAAAGGATAAACAATGGCTGAAACAGAAAAGTAACTAGGGCCTCAAAAGTGCTCACTTTACCGTGAACGGCCTATGAGATATAGTTCTTATGCAAAATACCATTATACTGTGTGCGCACGAATACAGTGCGTTTGCCCGCTGGTGTAGTTCTCTAAGTTCAGTTGAGAGATCTGGGCGGCTCTTACAAGCGAGATCTCGCGAGCCGATGAGGGTAAAATTAGGTGAGAATGGAGCAGCGCTGGAATAACAGGTGTGGGGGGAACGGGATATCTCCGAGAAAACCCGCCGACCAGCGGCTTCGTCCGGCACGATTCCCGCACGCGGAAATCCGGGAGCGCGACCCGGCCGGGGATCGAACCCGGTTCGCCTTGGCCCCGTTCACGCACGACGACGTGCGAACTTCGCAGAAGTGCAGTTTTCGACAGACGGCCGGACATGTGTTCCGGACGGACGCAACGGCGATCCGTTCGTGGGCGGAGGAGCGAGTCTTCGAGAGCAGCCGCTGTCCCCAGGTCTCGCGGCCCGGAGCTCATAACTGACAGTTTCGCCTGTAGTGTTTACGGTCCTTCGGGCTCTTTCGGACAGGAACTGTTGACTCAGGATGTGTACCCCCTTCCTCTCCAGCGGCGTTCGACCTCCCCCCTCCCCCCCCCCTTGGAATAACAAACACTCTCCTGGGGTCTCGTGATGTTTGGAGCCGTCCCCAGTGTGTCCTCTTCAGCTTTGGTCCCGGGCTCATCAGGCAAATAGGCCCTGCTTTCTTCCTTGCGTCCCGTGCGCCGCTTGGGACATATCCTTGTGCTACTATCGCTCCTGCCTCTTACGAGATTAACCCAGACAGGGAAGATTGACCGCATCTGTATGTTAGTGAGAGTTTGGGAAAACAAATAATCACATATACTAATTTACTCCGCAGTTATGCTGTCGTCGTTCCAGTGACCTATCTGGAGACCCTTTAAGAAGGAAGAGAACTATTTGAGGGGCGTAGAACTGTGCATTACGTCCATACCACGTGCTTACAGGTTGTTCACGGTAAACTGAGCACTTTTGAAAGCCCTGCTTAAGCTCTACTTGCCTGCACATAGTGTATTCTTCCGCCACATGCACAATCGACATTGCCCCTAGCCTTATCACTTGATGCATACACCGGTGTAGTAAAACAGTACAATTATTATACATTTGCTAAGGCTTAGACTGATTCACCCGTCAGTCAAACGAAACTCTGAAAATATTACGAACATAGATATGTCGCTATTGCAAAACTAAATTAGATTAATTAAATTTCCGGAAATTATTTATGAATATTATGTTGTCAAAACGACGTTAAGACATTCAACTACTTCATATATCGATACCAACTCTACGGCGAATATTCCAGTTATTATTCTTCGTTAAGTAAAGAGATATAATTATATTTTATTAATAAATTAAAGTATTTCATTTATAATTAATATGAATAAAAACACTGACAAAACATGTGTTGCTATTGCTTAGTAAGGTATTGTTCTTATGCAAAATATCATTACACTGAGTGCGCACGAATTTTTCGTGAAATTTTCCAGACTCGGTTAAGCTTTGTTTGCACGAGGCGGAGGAATGGCCAGAAAGTAGAACTACAGCAGCGACTTCAGAAAAGTTCGAAGTAACGATGAACGGACTGTAAGATTTAATGATGCATGCAAGTGCCAGTATTTAGAGAATGAACTATCTAAATCCTTATTCGTAGACTATTAGTAGTTTACTTAAGGTCATTCGCGTTAAAGTCCCTGCCTACGATCTAATTTTGTTCTCGTTGCGTATCGTCCCGCCGTATGCAAAATCAACCTTTCCACGGACCTCGTCATTTTTGTTCGGACGCCATCGACGTGAAAACTTCGAAGTCTCAGGAGTAGTGCACAAATTCCTGCTTTAACATGCACGAAACAAGAAACACTAACACCATTGGCTGTCAAATTTAAACTCGAAAAACAACGTCAAACCATGCTACCATTTTTACTGACACGCTCACCTCCTAACTGGGAGCCTGCAATGCCATTGTGTATAGGCTCTTCACGGCAAAGCAAGCACTTTCAGTCCCTAGTTACATTTCATTTCAGGTTTTTTTTTTTTTTTAATCCTTTAACCCACTTTCTAAATAAATATGGCCATGTAATACACACAGTGTGTATCTTTCACTGCATTCGGAAGTTAACGTCTAAAGTTATGTATATATATATATAGAAACTCAAAGGAACGATGTAGCTTCTCCTAGTCAAATGTTATACTACGCGGAAGTTAGACTTGTCCCTTTGGTGTGATTTTCTATACTAGATTAAGCTTTGTTTGTATGAAGCGGAGGAATACTCCGCAAGTACAACTTTAGCAGGGCTTCAGAAAAGTTGGTAGCAAACATGAAGTGAACTATAACTGAAACAGAAGTACGCTACAGCGAATTAACCCACCTGAATCCATTAGATGGCAAGTTGGAACCTCGGGTTGGTTATACAACGAATGAACTTTCGAAAAGTGGACAGACAGTGAGTGGAACGTTTGAGCCGCCCTATTCTTGTAACTCAGTCACACGTCTTGTTCTCAAGAGCAACATCCAGTTGTTTGAACTTTTCCGACATCATCGTAATGCTATAAGGAGATTAGTGTGTTTCCGTGTTTTAACCAAATTCAAAAAGGTAATGAGAATAAAGAATAAAAATCATATCTTTAACGAACAATGGCTATTTAACCAACATATTGATAATTTAAATGTGCCTTTTGGTAATTAAGTTAATCATAATGTATGTTGTTTTGAGAGTCTTACAGCAGAAGGACTTGTGACGGAATGAACTATTACTTCAAACATACGCCATTCGAAAGTCATGTGTCACAAAAATACTCAGAACTAGAAATAAAATCCCATAGACAAAAAATGCTATGGTTATCTGATATCAGCAGATATTTAATAACACAAAGGGAATCACTTAGAAGGAATTAATAAGTGCTGGATTTTCTTAGGCACGCAACGAAACTATGTAATGGCGCGTGTCTGGAATAGTTCATCCAGTCATAATAATGTTACAGTTTCTCTCTCTAGAAATTAAGTGGGCTATACCAAGTTCGTTAAGGTATGGAGGTCTTAATCAAATAAAATAATTAATTATAATTGCCTTATTTCCTTTACAATAACTGCAGCAAAATTCTCTGAACTCAAAATCTCACAATAAATTGATATCACTTATTGTTCACAACTAATTACTCCAATTTAATACAATTTATAATTACCACAAAGAAATCAATAAAATAAAGTAATTAAAGATCAGCCCCAATAGACAGTGTATCAACCTATTCAAATATTATATCAAATATGTGTCAAAATCGACAGTTCGAATATTTACAGTAAAATCCGTATTACACTTCCATTCAGTCCCACCTCAGTTCAGTCCATGTCCCGCCAGTCTTAATGTTCTAGAGTCGTCCAAGCGTCCTCACGCACAATAGGCTTCACTCGTGGGTTTCACACCCTCTCGTCCATTCAAGCCACGAACACCCCACTCGCCGTCTTCCCGCAATCTCCTCTCGTCGTCCACACTTATCTTCGCTAGCGCACACTCGCCAGGAGGCCTCCGTCAAAGACTGCCGGCTGCTTTGTTGCGGCAGTATATATATATATATATATATATATATATATATATATATATATATATATATATAGTGTCTTAGGCTGCCACCTAGAATCTTCCCCAACTCGCGTGACGCGTCGCGGAGGGCCGAGGCACCAGCCAGTCTCACCAGAACATTCTTGCGTCGTCGCCAAACCCGTCGAAACCTCCAGCAGGGGAGAGGGGCCGTGACGCAAGCAAAGCGCCAAAAAGCGCGACACCCCAACGGGTTTCTGTCCTTTATTCACGGGTTTCCCAAAACAGGAGGCCGTGAGAGCATTGTTCCAGGAAGAGGGGAGGGCGAGGTGGGTCTCCTACCACGACGCGGGGCAGCTGAGTCGGTGCCAGCTGCAGCACGTAACAATAAGAACTAGGAAACGCTTTATACGTAGAACCACTGTAAGGTAGCGGGTACTGTGTCCGAATTATGGCATTACGAATTTAGATTTTTGTAGAGAAATAAACCAGCTTATACATAAAGATATATTATATTTTGGGCGGTTCACATTGTATAAACTGGGAGACGTTAAAAATGACAAATGTAATCTCTTCCAAATAATATGGTAATTTGTGTACGTTACAAAAAATTTAATTGCACCTATATAAATATGTAATATAAATATTTTGGGTCATATTTCAACTTTACATACATAAATTAACGTAATGTCACATCAAATGTACTTTCACAAAAACTTGTATAATTAATATAACCGCAAAAAATGTTTGAATGAAATGATGATTAATTTTGTAGTATAATTTTGCAAAGTAAAGAAAACGTTTTGTTTAAAATTAATGTCTTTAAACATTTCAGTGTTTGTAGTCCCGCCCTGAATGCTACACATAAAATAATTGTATGCAATTTTATTTTAATTAGTTGCCAAGATTATTTCCGTATTATTGCAAGTGTATTAACAACAAATTTTACTATATTTCTGATGTGAAAATAAAGCATCACTGTGTATTTTAACAAGCGAGTATTGTAAACTTCATGTTTATTAAAAACATGGATTTTTTAAAAATTAATTAGGTATGTTTTTTTATTTCTCTGTGTTTTAAACATAGTTCTCTAGCTATATTACAAAAATGTTTTGCTATTTAAGTGTAAAAAAAAAGTTAAATTTTTAAAACATATTTGCTGCGTAGCTGTGCTAAAAACGTTTGTCCCATCAAGTGCTTTCTGTGTTGTTAGCGGCTTAACTCGGTGGATAGGACGACCAGTTGAAAGCACTCTGACAGCTCAGGTAGCACAGTGGCGTGTTGCGGGAAGGAAGGGGCGGACTTTCGAATGAGAGACTGTAATTATACGCCGTGCCAACCCCGCTGACGTTGCAGAACCGAGGCATCGTGGGAACTAACCTCGTAGCTGGACCAACCTCCCTGCCTGTGGCGTCATTTCGTTCCTCTGGACTATACACTATAGATCAGGTAGACTGATTATTCGTCTTCTGGGCATGCACCCAACATTGTCCTACCCCAAAGTAACACAATTGTCAAACTCACATGCACCGTAAAAAAGAATTTGGAGTAAAATTCCCTTACATGTAAGGTAAAATTACCACTTAAATGTAGAGTAAATTTACATAACAAGTAAAGTACTATTCCCTGACCGTACGGGAAAAGAACCTAACAAAAGTGGGAGAAAAATCCCGTACATGTAAGGGAAAATTACCATTATTGTATATTAAATTTATATATAAAAATGCCCTAAATTTAATTACTATTCATTTATTTATTGCCTATATTCGCTGACGAATAGTATCCGAAACTTCAACACTAAAATCCTTGGCACTTGCTGGTGGGTGGGCGCGAACCATGGTCTTCCATTACACCATGACGACAGCATTGCAGCGTTAGTAAATATTAGCGTGTCACAGGATTGTTTCTTCCACCCGTCCCCTCGTTCAGCTGTTGAGAATGCTCAAAAGATAAGGTAATTTATTGCCTATATTCGCTGACGAATAGTATCCGAAACTTCAACACTAAAATCCTTGGCACTTGCTGGTGGGTGGGCGCGAACCATGGTCTTCCATTACACCATGACGACAGCATTGCAGCGTTAGTAAATATTAGCGTGTCACAGGATTGTTTCTTCCACCCGTCCCCTCGTTCAGCTGTTGAGAATGCTCAAAAGATAAGGTAATTTTCCCAACCACACATGCGATTTTGCCTCTAAGGAAAATTATGTTCCCCCCACAAGTTCGCGAATATTACCTTACACTTGTGAGGTAATTTTCCCTTTTTTTTTTACAGTGTGGTCAACAGTGATGGACGTGTTCGTTTAGATCTTAATTTTTAAATGACAAGCACTTTTGCATGAATAAAATACTTTTACCAATTCTAATCTAATCAAAATGCATTACATATTGGTTAGAGGAAGTATACATACATCTCAAAGCACTTGTTTACTAAACAGTGTTCTAACCTCAAACCCAATCCGCGCCATTTTGCACGTCGTATTGGTACGGAAGCAGTTCAATGATGGGACATGGAGATTGGTTGTGCGCAGCCAGCGAGATCGGTCTACCTCATCTTTAGTCTATGCTTGGGACGGCCGACTTTACTGTAAGGAATTCAGTAAAAATAAACAATTACGTTTCAGTGTTTGGTTTAACTCGTAGATTACCGTGGGTAGCTGATCAAACGATTTTATATTTACACACTGAAAATAATACTTCATGGTGAACACAAAATATTTTGTTTGTAGTCATGCTTTCAAACTTTTTTGTGGTGAACACGAAACTTATTTTGTGACCACTAATAATTTATTTTGTGTGAGGTTACAAAAATTTTGTGTTTTTGCCACAAAAAAAAAAGTATGAAGGGTGAGTACCAACGAAATAATTTGTGACCTCCACACAGCATTTTTTCAGTGTACACTACTATAAACAATGTGACAATTTTGTCGCGTATCTTTTGTGTTTGGGCCTACGTACTTATTCTTTCAACACAGCGTAACGTCTGGACTACAGATGAGGGGTAGCGGTTCTGCAACAGAGCGTACCGCGTCTTCTTGATTGCAATGTAAGAAAGAGCTCCACTATGATTCCAAACACTGGATATCACCACAGAAGAATCAGCACGTTATGTTATACTCTTCGTTATGAGAGTATTGTAAACATTTAGTTTCAGTAGACGTATGTTTAATCCTTTAAACGCATTACTCCTGTTAAAGTGAAAGACCCATAAAATGAATGAATAGATTGTAGTTCCAAAATGCGTTCCTAACACACATACGTGGAAATATGATAACGTTAATTTTGATTGTTGTCTCCGGAAATAAACTGACCGAATTCTTGCGGCAATTCAGGTCGCCTTAGTAACGGTTTTGAAATTTACGACGCCTTTGATGTAAATACTCCCCTAAGTTTGCACGTGCCTCCAAATTTTTTTTTTGTCCGTGTCAAAAACATTGACAGCGTTGTGGAAACCGGTTGGGGTTGTAATCTTAATGCGTATTCATTGAAGACAGCCAACGAAACACAACCAGTTCCGGCAGAACGTATTGTTTTAATGCACACGACAGGAAAGTGGAAAAACGATCGCAACTAAGACGTCAGTGTAAATTGCGTATTTGGGTTTAATGATTTATAAACGTGTCAGAAGCAAATTGTAACTCAAAATGCTAAATAACTTATACTACTCGATATATTTATCAGTAAAATTTACGGATGTAGAGCTGTTGTAAAAAGTTCTTAATCAACCACCATACGCATGTTGAAGACTTATTTGATGTGTTACAGTATGATGCGTAACATGTTCAAGTAAGATGTTAGCACAGTCAACGTAAAATTTACAGTCAGGTCAATAATAAATTTAATTTTTCAGTGCTCTCAAAATGGTTTCTAATTGTAGTCGTCGTAGGCAATTATTTTGCTACCGTTGCCAATGATACAGGACATGTAATGCATGGCGCCCATGCGCAATTCAAAAATTTCTTCTCGCTTGAACAATTAATTTTAGATTTTTGTACAGCGTTTTCCCCAGATATTTCATAGATACATTAATCATTAAGAGTTTCAAACTGTAGAAACAGCAAACATCAAGGTTCCAAAATAGCCATATACCTAAATAGCAGCTCACAAACGTGCGACTTTGTCTGCCTAAATAAGCTCCGAAATCTAATGTATTTTCTTTGTATAGTGTGTTAGCCGTTATCCTCAATTTTCTCTTTGCGAATTTCGGAATTAATTTATTTTCCATCGCTTCCTGTGATTGCTTTACTCACTTATTTGATTTCCATGGGCCCATAACAAATTGCTTAAAAATGCATGGTTTTTATCTTTTAAAACAGTTTATTGCTTTTGTGCTAATGTTAAGTACCCAAGCTCAGTCTTGTTCGATTTCTGTAAATATCATAGTTTAATAAATTAATATTTATGTCGTGTATCTATTGAGGAGCCATTAAAACGGTAAATAAATATGCTGTGAATTTTAAACCTTAAAAAGCAATATATCATTTCTAAACTGTTAAGTTTGGCTGATAAATTAACATGAAATCTGGGAGCAGCTTTTAAAACATGCCAGAAAAATATCGAATAGTTAAAAAGGACGGTGGCCCGCAAAGTACGGGAATTTCTGGCTCTTACGTAATTTACTGAATCTTAGAAATCTCATACACATGATACGTTTAAAGTGACTTGGATTGCTTCCAGCCCAGTCAATATCACATTCGTCAATAATCAGAAATGGGAAAAAAAGTTTAGGAGCATCTCTCTCAAAATCAACTTATTAGATACTCTTCTCCCTTCAGGCATACACTGGGATAAATACAAGACAAATTCAAAGGTAAAAAAAAAAAAAAAAAAAAAAAAAAAAAACAAGACTCGGAATAACTGGAAACACTCTGATATAAATTACTACGTTTTTCTGCAGATTTTTCACGCCAACTTCTATAGCTTCTCGTTTTCTTAGTTGGTTTCTGTAGTATGGTCTGGTAGGTCTGGTAGATTGTGCCGTAATAAGATCAATACGAAATGGGGATAATGCACTAAACTTGAATAAAAGGAACACAGCCTTATCTCAGAATATGACATTTGCATTTAGTAATAGTTTTAGCCACTGTAAAACAGAATTATCTCAAGATTTTGAAGCTGATATTTATTATAAACTTAGTTATCCATTTAGGCATAATTTATTGAACTCATCAATCTACATAAACGGGAAAGTGTTTGGCGCCAACCTAGAACAGGGTTTGTATCACATATACAGGGCGAGTCCTTTAAAAGAGGCCCCCGTGGGACGTGTGTGTAACGGAGCGAGGGAATGAGGAAACACAGTCCAGTGTAACAAAATACCTAGAGTAGGTGGTGGAAGTGGCCGCAATTGACCTCGAGTCACGTGTGCAGACAACACCAAACGTTGTGAAAGCCACGGGCGAGGACATGCTGCGGTTTGGCATCGATACGAAGCCTCTTTTAAAGGACTCGCCCAGCATCAATGCTTCTCTTTGGTGCACAAAGAGACTAGATTTGTGGAATCTCTGGAACTTCTAATAAAAAAAAAAGTAGATCGGACTGAACTGATTTATTGGTTGGAACCTTCCGGCCTGTGATAAAAACCTATGACCTCTGGATGGAGTCTAATAGGCAAACAAAGGGGACTGATCGACTGGTACTTCTACGAGCGAATTAGAGTGTGTACGGTGAACGACAGTGGGCGACAACGATCCAGATGACCACTGTAGATTTATACGTACGTGATGTAGCACGTTGGCCACAAGCCATTAAGTTTAAGTCTTCGAGAAAGAATGTCCCGTTGGACGACAATTTCATCTTCGCCAGAGCAGTTTCGTCACTTGGCGAGAGAATGTGCTGCTCCCATAAGCGTTTTAACTCCGGAAAGGATCACGGCAAACAAATATTTTTAATAGCCAAACTATATAGGTTCGCTTCCGACTTTACAAGCAGAGGTATTCTTCGGGAGTGTAACGAGTATAGTATCACGTAAATCCTAGTGAAATTTCTTGAGGGTTACGAAAAATTTGGTTTGGCTGTGTTGGGGACACGGCCGTTTGTTTTGCGCGAATACGTCTACGTTGACGCGCTTGGACGCCTTGGTGTTTTTTTTTTTTTTTACGTTTCCGGCACCGCTTTACTCGATCACGTGGGGGTTTTATGGGTATCACTGGATTGCTTTTGAGATGCTCTTTCCAACCGTATCCGATTTCTGTATTTCGACATGGCTTTGTGACGAGTGTAGGCCGAAATTTGTTAAGTTTTCTCAATATTTTTATATTAAACGCTTATAATTTTTCCATAACCACGCCACACAAATGGTTTTATGTTATGAGACGCAACGAAACGAACTCAAAATTCCAAGCCCCCCCCCCCCCCCCCCCCCCTCACAAAAAATTCCCTTCTGCCGCGGGCGATGCTTCGTAGTCCTCACTCAACGAAACATATTCTTTGATCCTTTGGCAATCGAGTGGTGTAATGTAGACGATAGATTCGGAGCTGTAATACCAAACTGCATCCTCCGCTTTTGTTATCATCGGATTTTTCTGGATTACATTCCACTATGGTCGCAAATTTAATCACGTATTCAAGTCAAAATTGCTGGTAATGACATTCTCCAGAAATACCAGAAAAATTACGAAAACGTTGCTGTTTCAGTAACGCACTTTCCGTCAATTTCACAGACACGAGAAATCCCCGTAAATTTGCTAGTTAGTTTCTCTGTACTTTTGGTTTAAAAAAAAAAATTGATTACGGAAAACTTTTCTTATTTGCATTATGCAGGTGTTTTACTGTGTGTAAAAGAAAATTTGACTTTTTAGCCCGAAATGATATTTGAACCAGAATTCGAAGTTCTGTAGTCAACGACTGAAACCATGCGCACACTTTTTTCACTGTGTGAGATATTAAAGGGACTAAGTAGCTGCGCGTCCAAGGTCAAGAAGCAAGGGAGCGATACGGGCGACAGATACACGCACGCCTGGAGCCTCATCGCTCCTACGCGCAAGGCTTGCAGTGTTTCCGTCGCAACGCTGTACTGTGCAAATTAGATATGTAACATAGGGGTTTTATTACACGCGATGAATGTCCACAGATTAAACTGCTTCCTTAGTTTTGTACTTTTCTCTTGCCGCTTAACGAAACTGCAAGGCAAGCTTCATAAATGCGATATTTGACCATTTTCACGAATTCTTTTCTCAAAGAATACACTCATTATGACAAAAGTAAAAAAACGGGGGCTATAGATAATTGTTTTTTGTCTTTTATATCAAAAAATCATATTTCCTGAACTTTTATTTACCGAGATACGCGTTTACGCGCAAACAACGATTTCACAGAAAACGCTTCAGTACATATGACCCTTAATATGTCACATTATCAGTTTATGATGGTTGTTCAGGATAAAGTGAGCTTTTTTGAAGTAAACCTTAGAAAAAAGTCATTGCTCCCACCAGCATATACACTATTTACCAAAAACTAATTGGGCACCCGTGAAGATAGGTCAGTACGTCAGTTGACTTGTGTTTCACGGCCTTCAGCGTAAGACCGCTGGTGTTTGTCCGTGGTAGCATGAACACAGAGGCCTATTGTAACATTCTGGATAATGAAATGCTCCCAGCATTGAGGCGTTTTTATGGAATGGACCCGTATTACATCCAGGATGACAATGCCAGGTGCCATGTTTCAAGGGCTACTATGCAGTCGTATGCCGACAACAATGTTCGCCGATTGGACTGGCCCGCCCAGAGCCCCGACTTCAACCCTATAGCACATCTTTGGGACAAATTGGATCGCCGGGTGAGAGCTCGTCAGGCGCGGCCAAAATCCATTGCTCAACTCATGGAATGGTTGCAAGAGTAATGGCGACGAATCCCCGTGGATATCCTGCAAACACTCGTAGAGAGCATGTCAGACAGGGTGGCTGCTCTTATAGCCGCCAGAGGTGGCCCTACGAGATTCTAACGGGGTGACAACCACCGAGCAAACATTGTGGACAGGTGCCCAATTACTTTTTGGTAGATAGTGTATTTTAACGGGCGCTCCGAGTGACATGCGCCCAGTAAAGATGGCAACGATTGAGGGAAAGTAGTTCCATATTATGTCGTCGAATAAGAAGCACCTTCAGCCATACACCCGCGGATTCATCCCCGGCGCAGACTCAAGTCGCTGACACAGCACGTGTCCTCAAGAGAGAGAGAGAGAGAGAGAGAGAGAGAGAGAGAGAGAGAGAGAGAGAGAGAGAGAGAAAGAGCTGACGACGCTCGCCCCAACCTGCCCCCGGACCCCCATGCCGTGGGTGGAGGAGGGTGCACAGTGCCCCACACTGTGTGCGGGGCATTCGTCGTCGGCCCCAGACCAAAACACCCCACCCCCCCTACTTTCGCACACAAACCATTAACACTTCCGGGCGGTCGCAAAGCAAACAAACTCCGCAAGCCGAATGTCTTTTTTCGCAATCAGCCAGCTCAGACGACGAACACGTATAAAGGCTGTTCACGATAAAGTTAGCACTTTTGAGATCAACCTTAGAAAAAAAAATCACTGCCCCTGCATGCATATATTTTAGCGGACGTAATGAGCGACATGTATCGAGTAAAGTTGGTAACGATGGAGGGGAAAATAGTTCCATATATTAGCATTGAATAAAAAGTGTTAGGTAACCATTTGTGATAACTCAAATTATTTTTGTCGCTTTCTGCATTTTTTTATATTTATTTATTTTAATGAAACGAAATTTAAAAATTTGCAGATTTGTACAATACTTACTCCTCTAATAATTTCACAGCTTCACTTGACCGACGCATGAATAAAGTGACGAGGCCTATGGCAATGTCAATTTTACATAAGGCGGAAGAACACACGACGTGTATACAAGCCGATCTTAAATAGGGCTTTCAAAAGTGCTCACTTAACCCTGAAGAACCCATACATCCATTGGGGTTGCAACCGGGACGCACAGAGAGTTTCTCGACGTTGTTAAAAACCGTAATGTCGACCGTAGTTCTCAAATTCAAATCCCGTAGCTGAGCCACGTGATAACCCATGAGCAGCAGGGAGGCGGAGGGGGAAGTTTGGGCTGCTCTTTAACATCGGGGTCTTCAAGAGCCGATGAGGGCGAAGCGAGGTGCCGGCCGACGGCGTCGAGTATCCCGGTAGCAACCACCCGCCGAGAATCGAACCCTGTTCGGTCTGTTGGGAGCCGAGGGCTCTAGCCGGCACGCCGACGGGGCTCCTTTGGAGCGCGCTTAATGTAATAGTTCCGTCAAAACGTCCACTTCCAGGTTGATACACATTTCGTCACATCCTATAGAAGCTAGCCAATATACACTACTTCATTTACAGCCTGTATATTAATCTCCGTTTTATTGGTAAAAGCTGTTCACACTAAAATGAGCACTTTTCAAATCCCCGCTTAAGATCTGCTTGTATATACGTTGTGTATTCCTCCCCCTTATGTAAAATTAACATTGCAATGGGGCATCATCACTTTATCCATGCGTCGGTCAAATGGAACAGTGAAAGTATTAAGAAAGTAAATACTTTACAAATCTGCACATTTTTACACTTCGATGGATAAAAAAGAACACAAATTCAATGAAATAATTTTAAGGTATCGAAAATGGTTGCCTAACACTATTTATTCGTTGTTAAGATATGGAGCTATTTTTTATCCATTGTTACCAACATTACTAGGCGAATGTCTCTCAGTGCGCCCAATAAAATATATGCATGCAGGAGCAGCGACGTTTTTTCTAAGGTTCATTTCTAAAGTGCTCACTTTATCGTGAACAGCCTTTACACAACAAACCCTTAATGAACTCTAAAATGTTAACACTGGGGGAAAAATATAGTTCGTCGGCTAAGGGAAGGAGATTACAGAGCGCCGATATAAGTGCAAGTGTGCTTCCAACACATATTGTTCTTGTGCCAACGTAAACACTAACGAGACAATTAACTGATATTCATTGTGACTTTTCTCCCCACTGGTAGGAAGTTTCCATCAAAGAGCGATTTATATAATTTTATGATTAATACAATAATATACAGGGGCCAAGGCGACGCAGCGGCTAGAGCAAAATATGATCTCTGTAAGCATAATTGATGCTTCTGATGTTTACTGTCAGCGTATAAAATTGGGTAGAATTTTGTTCAAATGGTTTAATGTGTATAATATTCTAATCTCAGTTGTTTGTATTAACGCCATTTAAAAAGAAAGGCGTGCCGCACATAAAACATGCAATTTTACATGCCCTAATGTAACATCTGCGTGTAAGATTTGATTATGGTTATCAGTTGATTGACCCTCGAGATATTGCATAAAACCTTAATTTTTTCATGTGACGTTCTTCATAAATGGAGGACGAAAAGCAATTAGTTATATCAAATTTGATGATTGTTATAGATTTTGCCAGTATAAATAGTTAAGTTTTAATCGGTGTCATAGTTTCGTAGATATAACATACTAAGCTAAAATGTTTGTATCGCCACCATTTTGAAAAAAAGTGTCTGACCTACTCAAAACTTGTCATTTTACTAAGTCTACCATAGTGCTGCTTGTTTGCCAAATTTGTTAGGAATCTGTTGGTTTTTTTCCGGAGATATTGCATAAAAAATGTTTTTTTTCCATATAATGCTATCTTACATAATGGCGGACAAAATACTTCGAGAGCACAAAGTGTATGGTTATAACATATACTGTGAGCATGCAAAGTTAGAACTGCTTACATGGTTTCGACGATACAGCATAGTAAGCAAAAATTGCTCTATGGCAGCCATTTTAAAAATAAGTGAATGACTTACCTAAAACAAACCAGTTTTCATCAGCTGCCAAAGTACTATTTGTGTGCCAAATTTTGAAGGAATCGGTCAAGTTTCCCGAGATATGACAAAAATTAATATATTCATGTGATGATATCTTACGAAATGGCGGGCAAAACAAAAGTGACTCAGGGTAGACATGTTTGATAACTGTAATGTATACTGCCAGCAAATAAAGTTAATTTGGAATCGACTACATGATTTCAATGATATAGCTATCTAAACTAATATTTAAACATGGCCGCCATTTTAAGAATAAGTTTCTGACCTACTTAAAACAACACATTAGTTTACATCATCTGATACAGTAATACTTTTTTGCCAAATTTTGTAGTAACCGTTCGATTGTTTCCTGAGATATTACATAAAAACTTTATTTATTCGTGTGGCGCTATCTTACAAAATGATGTACAAAAGTGGTTTTGTGTTGGCATATAATACGATTCTAATAGAATATTTCTGCATACTATATTTGGTCGATATTGATAAAAATGTAAGGTACATATTCCAAATAACCCTTTAATATTTGTATAGCCGCCATTTTTAAAATAATTGCCCATTAAATTGAAATCACATAAGTGAACATGTCCCACCACGAGATTAGTTACGTGCGAAATTTGGCAAGAATAACTTGATAATTTTTCGGGATAAAATGTAAAGTCGTTATTTTATCACGTCACGTAATCTCCTAAAATGGCGGACATACAACAACGTTGATTAAACAATTAAATGCTAAAACATGGACGCCATTTTGAAAGTAAGTACTCTTCGTGGTTGAAAACTATAAACGTTGGATGTCCTTTCTAAGTACTATATATGTGTGTACCGAGTTTGGTGGAAAACGATCCAAGCGTTCAAACGTTTCTAGGGACACACACACACACACACACACACACCCCAACACACACACACACACACAGACACATATGCACGCATACACATACAAAAAGTGATCTCATAAGTCGTTCTTTGTTTCCAAAAGCATGCTAAAAAGCGTTTATATCTTGTACGCAGTATGTTATTTGGTATATATTATCTCTTCAGTTTAGTGAGAAAAAAAAAAAGCTTAATATTTTGTTTATGGAGGTTTCCTGCTTTTTTTAAGGGTATGAAATAAATCGGCGAAAACAATCCTTGGTGTAGTCAGCTGGAACTAAACTCACGACCTTTTTAATGCAAGTCAGGTGTATGTTAGAGCATAACAAAACACACTAAGAAGTTTTTAAAACACAATTATTTAAGTGCAGCACAAAAGTATTGTAAAGTGTTAGCATGCCAAATTCTTAAGTAAAAAACCTTCTTTTCTTAAAAACACAACGTAAAACAAACAGTTTGTAATAACTGGTATCAAGATTGTCAAACTGTATAAAAAAGGAAGACCGTTCTTCTTTGGTTTCTAATCATACGTTTTGTAGTGCAATTGAATTATTGCAAGAAATACGATTTGAAGATTATGTTAACGCAAATTATTACGTTTCCCAGAGAGGAGACACGAACAATATATCCAGTGCGCGAACTAGTAGGCAATGTTCCTAGTAAAGCAAATATACAAACAAATTCTTCAGTAATACGAATTTTTGTTCTTTTCGCTTCTTTTTTTTTTTTTATAGCTCCACCGGCTGTCATTCTACAGGTCCGAATTTTACCCCGCGTAACACAAGCTTGCAGTTAGAAATCAGTGTTGGTTCTTTAGATATTTTTGTGGGAATTATTTAAGGATGTGGCTAACCCCTTGATGTACACATTCATTTTTATGTGATCTTTGAATGAATAGTGCAATTGGGATAAATGACAAGATGAAGATTTTTGGACATTCGCCGTTGCGATGCATGTCATGGAAAAAAAACAGGACTGAGCACGAAAAAAATACTTTAAAAAGACAAGCAACGTATGGACGAGAAAATAATCATGTGTATACAACACTGGAAAATTTCAAGCGGGAATAGTCACAAAACAGAACAGCAACTAATTACGAAACATACATGTCTATATACATGACCAACAGATGACACATATCAACCAACACAGGCAAGAAACCTGCTGAAAAGGTTAGAACTACAACACTGACAAAATAAGTAAGAACAAAATAGGACAACACAGCAAAGAAACGCACTAAAACACAACAGCTTAACCAGATAAGACATAATAGAAGCGAGGAGTGCTGTAGTCAAGAATATATAGGCACAAATCCAGAAAATCCCATGAAGGAATCGAGTCAAATAAAACAGAACAACAAGCTAAATGCGAAAATCTAATTTAATATATATGTATAAGATAAAAAACTGTATACGACCAATAGGCGACACAACAAAAGGCGACACACGCTAGTTATCTAATTTCACAAATAAAACCAACACGACGAGGACACCCACACAAGAACATCATCTGTATCGCAATGGCCAATGCCCAAAAAGATCCATCTTGTCATTAACTTTTAGTTTCAAATGTAGCAAAAGAATACATTATATAGCGTGAAAAGTACTTACGAACTTCTTATAAGTACTGGCACTTTTGAATATATGGAAATAGTTTCAATAGATCACTGGCACAAGAAACTAACAATGATAAATCATTTGGTGTGGTAGCAGCACCCAATAGCATTGTTCAGGGAAAGGCGATATCCCTAACTGATGCTAGCTTCCGACATTGTACAGCACCGACCATAACCTCGCCTATTCTGTAACATTTCAGACGTAAATGAGTATACTCGGGATAATATGTCGAGGGGTTTACGTAAAAAAACACACTTTCAGGTTACCTGGGATAAATAATTAAAAAGTAACTACGCGAACTTTGATAACCTAATTCCCCACAGCATTTAGCGTAAAATTACTTATCGGTTAGCTTATACTCACAAAGGCCATTGCACGTGAAAACCATGACTCTCTCAAGGTTGAAGTGAAACAACTCCCGATGGAGCACTGTACCCGCCCATACAATGTGAAGAACTCATTAAAAAAAGTAGTACAGACACCATAAAAATTGTCAGAAAAATACGATTTATACTGTATATGAAAGAAGAATGCATATATTTTGCAACATTATAAAATATTTTACTAAAATATACTTTTTGATGTAAAAAAATAATTGATTAAAATTGTCTTTAAACAAAATTTAAGTGTATTTCCATTGTGGATGCTTCAGAAAACAGAAATTGAAAGAAAATCTTCGTCATGGACTATGGTCATAACGTTTACAATGATCGTGTGTAAGAAAATTGTAATAATAATGTAGGGAATAATTTTTATGATTGATTTTATGTGCGTCTATTTGTCACAAACATTTATGGCTGAAACTGACGCAAATAAAGTTAATAATGAAACTGATATGATACATTCTTACTATGATTTTATTACACATTATCTTTCTTGAAGAATATTTTTTTGCGAATTCTGTTTCCGAAGCATCCAGAATGGAAATGCGCTTAAATTATGTTGGAAATACAGATCATTTTAATCGATTATTATTTTTACTTTCAAAAAGGTCTATATTTAAGTAAAATATTCTATTATGTTGCAACATATATACATTCTTCTTTCATAAACAGCACACATTGCACTTTTCTGGCAATTTTTATGGTGTCTGTGCTGCCTTTTCATGAGTTCTTCTCGTTGTATAGTCGGGCGCAGTGCGCCATAGGCAGTTGCATTACTTCAACCTTAAAGCAGTTTTTTTCCCGGCTGTAGACACCACATAAGTGAATAGGCATTCGGTATGCTTGTGCAGTAATTAAAAGCCGTTTAACTTAAGTACTTGGTGCTTTTGAGTGGCCTGTTACGGCTCCGCCTATACACTCGCCACGAACAAAGGAAACTCTTTAGAGTTTACAGTGAATTAGCTGTATACTGTATGCTTTGTCGGCTGCTCACAATGTATGCAGGCCCGCAGCACAGGTGCGGGTTGAGGGCTGCGTCATAAAGTAAGGCGAGAGCCTTGCAACAGTGTTTGCCCAACGACATTGGTCTGTGGACGTTCTGTTAGCAGTCGAGTCTCAGTGTGTGGACACTGCACCCACTTCGAACAAGAGGAACAAAAAGGGCCACATCCGGATGGCACGGTGGTGATGTTTTAACACTTTCTTCTGGGAAAATGGAATCTTTAACGTTGTATCTTTTTAAACAAAGACAATGCTTTAAAACGTCGAGGATTCTTATAGTAAAAATCTTGGGAATTGCTTTGTCAGCACTTACAAATAATAACAATGCATATAAGAGACGAAATTTTTATTTATGCGTGGATCGAAAAGTTTTCTTGGTATGAACTTTCCTCGCTTGTGTGAATTCCGGAAAAAAAAAAAAAAAAAAATTTACACAATTAAATCAATTTACAAATGACAATGTAAGTGCAAAATTGTCTTCTTTTATTTCATAATTGGCTTTATACTAACGTGTAAGATGCTAATTAAAGAATCACATAGGTAATAACCAAATAAATGAATTTATATTCCCCTAGTACTATAAGGTTTTAACCAAATGAAGACAGTGTAGTTACAGGCCGAGAACTATTCATACCTTAATGAAGTGATCAGTTTTGTGGGAAGTTATGATGCATTTACTGGTTACATGCGATTTCTCTACTTCTGGGTCAGGCTAAGCACATCATGGATATCCTATACAAAAGAATTTCCAAGTTCTCAAAATTTAAGTTGTACTTCTCACATTCTTGGAAGATTCCTAAAAAAAATAACGTCAAGGTTTTCTTATTTTTATGCATAACGATGATTCTATATTGATACATTAATCAATAAAAACATAAGGAATATCACGCAGTAATAAAATGATGTATATATATGGTTTAACATACACCGAGAAAAAGGTTTTGTTGAATCAAACAATATTTGTTTGGTGCAACCAAATTATTTGTTTGAATAGGAACAATGAAATATTTTGTTGCTGAAACCGAGTTATTTTGTTGTTCTTATTTGGTTGCCCCAAACTGTAAGATTTGGATGGTGCAACTGAAGATTTGTTTGGCTACACGCACATTAAACAGTTTGGGCTGATATAAAAAAATTTAAAAAGTTCGACTGAGTTTCGAACATAGATCACCTGCAACCGAGCGCTACGCCTTAGTAATCTCAGCTAATGCGATACTGAAAAAAATTGGGCAATGTGTGCAAACAAATATCTCAAGTTTTACAGTTTAACTTGTCAGTTTCTTGTTGCATTGTTTTATTAATATGTTTATACTATTGTTAACCCTCAATATGTGCACTAACAAACACGATTACTATCCTATTTGTCACAAAAAAATACAAACTCTCGAGCTGTATTTTCGAACGAAGGCAGTCAAGTGAGTGGCCAAACAAATATATACAGTTGATTCAACAAAATATGTAGTTGACAGACTAATTTTTTTTTTTTTTTGGCCCAGTAAAGAGATTTTGTTTATTCAAACATATGTATTTTGTTAGACGAACAAAAGTAATTTTGTTGCTTCACAACTTTTGTTTGCTCAACAATATATTTTATTAGGGCTACTAAATATATATTTGGCCTTATAGAAACAAATATTTTGTTCAAAGCGTGGAAAATGAAATAAAAAAAAAACGTCCTGAGCAACTGCACACTGGGGACCTTTCGTGAACAAGTCTAAAACTTCATGATAATGTCTGAAAGTACTAAGTTATATGTAGGAATAAAAATGTTCCCTTAGTTCACTGTTTCAGACTCCGTAACTACCACTTACTCTGTCACGGTTATTCGATAACAGTGATTTAACCCACACAATGCATCGTGTATGACTGAGAACTGTTATTAATGTGGGCTTGCTGCAAGAATTTTGTTCGCGTTTCTTCTTTTTTCATCTATATTTGCTTATAATTAATTAAATTATTTATGTGCGTATTATATATCCGTGACATTTAAGAACCTTCTTTGAGCTTTCTTGTTAAAAGCAGCTAGAAACAGTTATTATTAATATCGCTACTGATAATATTTGTAAGTTATTTCCTTACATAAACCGGACAAAATTTTTACGTGACATAGCACCATAAAAGCCTGAAATAAGAAAAATATATTTATAACTTTGAACATTATAGTCTGAGTTCTTAAGATGTAAAACACTTGTTGGATATGATAATTGTTTTATTAACTAATTCATGTCAATAACTTAAACTGTCTAATGATCCTGGGTTTTAATTAATTTTATGTCCAAACTGTAATGACACCAATTGTAGCATACTAGAAACTTAATCCAAGTGGCATGGTCAATACGTATTTTAAAAAATTGGTATCTAAGATGACGCGACAAGGCAGGAATATAAATATAGACTCTTTTTAAAGCTATGCTTAAGATCTACTTGTCTATACACGTTGTGTGTTCTTCTATATGTAAAATTAACATAGCCATGGACCTCATCACTTTATTCATGCGTCGGTCAAGTGAATTAAAAGTGAGTGAAGGGATTTAGGTGGCTCTTAACAGCGAGGTCTTGAGAGCCGATGAGGGGGATTGAAGGGAGTACGGAGCGGCGCCGGAATGAAGGGGAGGGGGAAACGGGAGATCCCCGAGAAAACCCGCCGACCAACGGCATAGTCCGGAACGATTCCCACTTCCGAAAGTCCGGTGACCCGGCTGGGGATTGAACCCGGTGCGCCTTGGGATGCGAGCGTGCTAATCGCTCAGCCACCGTGGCCCCCTCTACGAGCTAAAAGAACACAACGCGAGATGAATAATTATAAGTTTTCTCAAATGGTTACCTAACACATTTTATTCGACTTTCATATATGGAACTACTTTCCCCTTCATCATTACCAACTTTACTGGGCGCATTACACTTATTGTGCCTGTTAAAATATATGGAGGCAGGGGCAGTGACTTTTTCCTAAGGTTGATTTCAAGAGTGCTCACTTTATCGTGAACAGCTGTAAGTAAATACGTGCCAAATAGTTGAACATCACAAGAAGTAAAGACTGTTCATGGTTAATGGAGCATTTTTTTAATGAACGTTTGAAAAATGTAACTTTCTCTGCCTGCATATATTTTAGCGGGCGCACTTTCTGGCATGTGCCCAGGGGAAGGATCCCAATATATCAACGTTGAATTTAAAGTGATAGGTAAATATTTCTAAGCATTGAGATGATTTTATTTGCTTTCTTTTTTTAAACATGTAAAGTATAAAAAATAAGAAATATGTAAAATATTTACTTTTCTAATCATTTCAACAGTTTTACTTGATATACGTATGGATAAAGTGAGCAGATGCATGGTAACTTTAATTTTACATACGGTGGAAGAATACACAATGTGCTTGGAGGTAGATCGTAAGGCCACGATCCATCATTTCTATAGCTTTTGCGAGAATTAATTTTTTGTACCCAAACGGGAGATCATATTGTAAAATCCTCTTACTATTTTGTTACAAATAATTTTTATTATGTTTTATAATTTCTCCAACGCAAAAAAAGGTTATACTTTTATCCAATTAATAAATTAACGAAAATTTAGTTTATTTAATAATTAGTTAAAATTATACTTTTTTGTGTGTTCAATAAATTATATTACATAACAAACACAATTGGTAAAAAATTGTAAGAGGATATTTCAATATCGGCTCCCGTTTGAGTACAAAAAATAATAATTCTTGCAAAAGCTGTAAAAATGAAGGCTCGTGGCCTTAAGCAGGGCGTTTAAAAGTGCTGAGTTTACGGCAAAAATTGGGCGTGGCTGTGTTGGGGACAGGGGCATTTGTTTTTCCGTGAATATGTCTACGTTGACGCGCTCGGACGCCATATATTTTACTTTCTCGGCACTGCTTAACTTGATAAAATAGGGTTTTATGGGTATCACTGGATTGGTTTTCAGATGCTCTTTAAAAACGTATAGGATTTACGTATTTCGACTTGGCTTTTTGAAGAGTATAGGCCGACATTGTGTCAAGTTTTTTAAATATTCTATATTAAACTCATACCATTTCACCATAACCACGCCACACAAATGTTTTTAAATACGCAATCGATTTATCTTGACGAGAACTGTCTATTGAAACTTAAACGAGCGTTGAAGCTTCTTCTAGTCGAAAGTTATACTACGCTGAATTTATGAGACTCGGCGAAACGAACTCAAAATTGTGCCCCCCCCCCCCCCGGCCCCTTCTCAAGCACGTGATGTGCTTCGCAGTCCTCACTCAACGTAACATATTCTTTGATCCTTTGACAATCGAGACGGTAGATTCGGGGCTGCAATGCCAAACTGTATCCTCTGATTTTGTTATCATCGGATTTTCTAGATTGCCTCCCACCATGGTTGCAAATTTAAATACGCATTCCCGTCAAAAATTGAGCCTTCAAAAGCTTCAGCATGATATGCCGATCAGGTAATTTGTTACCACGGGCGTCATCGCATGTCTGTCCTCGTGGCTCGGTAACGCGACCTAGAAACGTCGGCTCTGTTTTCGCACCTCGCGTAGTTAGCCAGAATTGACGAGGTGGGCGACAGCCGTTATGAATCATGTCGACGCGGGGAAATCAAGCAAACTTCAGCGACGCGTCAGAATCCAGGCCACACACGAAAAAAATTGCTGCGCTTCAACGAGAAAAATCATTGGAAACCCAGTTGCCAAAAAATCCCTAAATAAAACTACAAACAAGCCTCCTCGTAAAATCTGCAAGACAAATATTTGTAGCATTACAAATGATAGCCTTGTATTACTATTTACACTAGTAATAAGTGTACGTAAAATTATTTTTTTCTTCTAGAAAACAAATGTGATGAACTAATAATAGAGAATATCTTTAAAAAATATTTATTTCAAAATATAATTTATGAAAAAAAATTGTTACATCACGGTTTGCCAGCACGGGGACCGGAACCCACGCCCCTTAAGCGAATATACTGCTGCCTTAACCATTACACCAACTCAATTCACTTGCGTGAAGCTTATTTATATTTATAATATACTACCAAGTACTTCCAAAATTTAAGGGAAGTTATTTGATTAAGAAAAATAAATTTACCGGTGCTGTGTTTCATTTTAAGCGTTTCGTGTAGATAGGGCATATTAACAGTGAATGAGTAGTGCGGTCACGTGTGATTGAAATTGTCGTTTGTAATGATTATTCGAGTTCTTCAATCGTTTTACTTTATTAAAACTTGCAATGGGTTTATTTCTGCACGCAACTACATTTTACATAACCCATTGTTTTTACACAAACAGCTATATACGGTTTTACGTTGATGTTGAGAGTGTCGCCGTTTTGCTGAAGCTCGTGGAGACGGGTCAGTATAGTACACACATTTCTTGAGGTCTGTTACAAACACGGTCCTTGTAGTTTTACAAACGAATAGTTTTACGAGAGAAATATTGGTACTATTTCGAGCATTTGTAAAATGACAAACTATTTCTCACCAAAAATGACAAAAAAATTTCACAGTACAGGAGAATAATCCAAAAACGTGACGTTGCAACATTATTATAGTTTGCAAAACTGTTCCGAAGAGCCAGAGTATATCTTCCCCCCAGTAACATGGTAATCGGTACAATAGCATAACCAAACTCTATAGAATGGGGCGGAATTCGGAATGTACATGATATTTTATAACAAAACAAACAAAAGTCGAAACTGAGATTTTCAAATGTATATTTGTCATATATCGTAAACGAAGTAAAATAAAATAACAACTCTTAGAACATTGTTTTCAGTTATTGCTTATTGGGATCTTCAAATTCAGAACGAAATTTCATCAGTACATTTTCCCCAGGAATGGAAATAACGGGGGTCGTTACCCTCTTACCGTATACCCTTCTTTCCCCGTCTGCAGGAGTCATAAAATTGTGATGCTGGGTTATCAAGCAGTACGTTCTAACTAACAAAATTCGTCCTCTTGTTACAACAGCCCAGGACGTAGGCTATTTTTTTTCTTCGTGTAAAATGCACAACAGATATTCCGCTGTAGCGGTACAGTGCCTAGAATGTACAATACTGCCATACATGCGACAATGGTATGCTGCTGTGCCCACTGCACACACGATGAAGGAGAGCTTTTTTTGACACTAACTGTAAACAATGTGCACCATGCATTAATAGGTTTATATTCTGTTCACCGTAAAATGAGCTCTTTTGAAAGCCCTGCTCAAGATCTACTTGTATGCCCGTTGTGTAATCTTCCGCCTTATGTAAAATTAACTTTGCCGTGAGCCTTATCACTTTATTCATGCGTCGGTCAAGAGAAACGGTGAAATTTTTAGGGAAAGTAAATACTTAAAGTTATTACAAATGGTAACCTAATACATTTTGTTTGACGTTAAAATATGGAACTACTTTCCATCCATCGTTACCAACTTTACTGGGACATGCCAGTCAGTGCTCCCGTTAAAATATATGCAGGTAGGAGAAGTGATATTTTTCTAAGGTTGATTTCAAAAGTGCTCTCTTTAAAGTGAACAGATTTTACAGTAATGAAGCTACTGGTTTGTTTCTTGCGGCAGTTGGTATATACGAATCCCTGCAGAAAGTATAGGAATTTCCTAAGCGCATGGAACTGCATTTCTGCCGCCGAAAATTTTGTGTGCGTTTTGCACGAAAATGGCGAGTCCTGGGTAGATATAACAAGAGGACCATCTTTGTTAATTACCCCATAATTCCTAAGAACGTTCATAATACTTCACGGTAAAAAAAGTTGCCTGCAAAATGGGAGTAGACACCACGAGTTATTTTCGATAATGCATACCAATATTCGGAAAATTTTAATTTAATTTCACTTAGTTCCCGGTATTTTGAGAAAATATTTTTTTTTATTTCGTTTTTCTAGACATCATCTGCCGTAATGTTCAATTTAGGTGGGAAGTATCCTGTGCATTTTCCATTTGATTCTGCATAAAGAACCACCTCACGAAGTTTGTCGGTTGAATTCCGCCCCATTTTGTTCAAGGCTTGAAAAAGAAAAAATTGAACAGGGTCTGTCTTGTAGATCCGCGTTGAAAAGAACAGTCTTCAAGATGCAGCTTTCACTTGGCGTGCCTCTCATCGGTTCCTGTCATAACATCCGACCTACGCCAACGGTAGACACACGTCAGTCACGTGTTGTATTTGAGCGGGTCAGCACGACTTGGACCTCCCTCGACACAAGTTTGTATTTATTACAACTATTTCTTAAGGGGGAGTTAGACGCCATGTGGGATTTACATACTTCATGTCATTAATTACATTTGAGATTAAATTTTTTTTGGACATGCGACTTTTGTTAAAGCACAGAAAATTTCTTAATTATATTTTAGGGACGATTTTCGCTTGACTGCTTGTATTACTATTGCTTCTTCAGTCATTGTTAGAAGGTAATCAAAAATCCGTTCCCATTTATTTCACACGGTAAACAAATAAAAGTACACAATTTACATTACAGTTATTCAACCCTATGAGTGTTAGGCCTATACAATGCCTTGTCAAAAAAAGACACCCCCAGTAATCAATGCCGAGTACTGTTTAAAGCTGAAAAACCGATAGCACCAAAATGATTTCTATCTCTCCCTCTTAATGTAAACACATTTCATTTCAACTGTTGCAAAAGGAAAAATAATGTTTTTTTTTTATAAATACTTATGAACACCTAATAGCAACACATATACTGAAGCCCGCGAGAATAGTTCTCGTTGTTATGTCGCACAAGTGGCAGCCAGTTGCAAATTCCGACTTGTCAGCAGTTGCCAATAGTGCTACCCTGGAAAAGGTGTGCCCGCATTGATATTAGTTTCTGACCACGAACAACAAATGTCGTTATTTGACGTATTCTGCAGCATGCTCTAAATAAGCGAGTACACTTGGGGTTAAAAGGGTGATGAATAACAAAAATTAAATTATTTTTTATTGTACCAAATATTGTTAAAGTTGTTCTACCCATTGTATGTGATGACATTTTCCTTGGACGAAAAAAATTTACACTACTTATTTTTTTAAAGATTTGAATTCAAATTCAAGATTTTTCTGTTTTTCTGCAGCCATAACAACAAATATTTTGAACGTGCAAAAGTATCTTTATATTTAACAATTTTTTTTCATGTATACGGCGTGTTATTTGGTGATCACATATGTGTCACGTGGTAGCCTACGTCATTAATTGCATAGTTTTTTTTTTCATTTGTAGAACTTAATATTTGTTAAACGTTGTATAAAAACAGAAATAATTTGTATTTGACACCAAATCATTCCAAAGATATGAAGTGTAAAACTATTTTATTCGAGAAAAATGTCATCACATACAATACGTACAAGTTGAACAATGTTTGGTACAAATATGGTATCCAACACCCTCATGGGGTTGAATTAAATATCGGTGCCGTATTTTTAATAACTTCGATATTTTAGTTGCCATAAACCTTCACTTGTCAAAAATACACCTAACGTAACACACCAGGCTCGTAAATGGGCTCCTCGACCTTCGGTCCGATGACGCGTCTCTGGAGAGGTCTTGCCTTTCGTCGCGACCGCTCCCCCCGTTTACCCTTCTCCCTGAAGAGTCTTCTTTCAACAGCCGACTCTACCCCCCCCCCCCCCCTTCTGCCAATACAGTGGACCCACGGTTGTCGCCGGTGAGTTTTTGACAGCTCGGCGGGGTCTCCAGGTGTGGCTGCAGCTTCGCGTCCTCTTCGGCGAATTTCCCTCCGGAGACGTGCGCGGGGACAGCGCCTCCAGTGCCGCGCCGAAGAAGGAAGGAGTTGGTTGTCCGGGTTACCAGGGTCCGCCAACTGGAGGACGCCGCCTTCCAAGGAACTTGCTTCTATGTGCCCGGGTGATTTGCTCCGATCAGCGATCGACGACGCCTCGTAAAGAAACGCCACTGTTGTGCCCGCTGCGACTGTTACACGGTTACCAACCGGAAAATTTCTTTCCCTCGTAGTAGGCTGCAAACCGTGCCCTCCTGCCTGTTTCCTCCCCGCAGATCTCGACGAGCCACCTCCGCAACGCCTGCGCTCTTCAATAGGCGAATTATCCACGCGCGATGTTTCAGAATTTTCCGCCACTCGCTCGTCGGGATCTCGTTTGTTCCGGGAGGTGACGTGAAAAGGGGCGTGTGCGCGTGTGCATGTGTGTGTGTGTGTGTACCGAGGGGTTAGTTCGACGTACGGAAGCACATTTGGCCGGGAACTGCGTTCGAGATGAGGTTACCCCTGCAGATCCTCCTCCTGATGCTGTTCTGCGTCGCCACCTTCTCCAGCGGGCCTTCTAGTCGTTCCAGGTGAGTCCACACTTCTTCCAACGATGATCCTCAATTATTTAAAAGGCCTCATAACGACAGTCCAAGAAAATCCGATACATTCACAGTATACGATAGTATTTTCAACGGCGTTACTTTACTCGCGAGAAAGGTTTGATGGCTAAACTAAACAAACAACTCTGAAAATTAATAACGACACACCTTCCATTACTCACCAGTGATTCAAATCCCGAGCATTTGTGGCTTTCCTTGACGGAGTCCGCGAACGATACTTTGTCACGAATCAATTTATGAGTCGGCGTACACGAAAGTCCAGATGTAATTGGCTTTTCGGCACGCAACCGTGTGATGTTAAGCCCTTCTGAAAAAATTTATGAGCAGAAGATTATCAGAAACCTGATGTGATAACGAGTGGGGTTTTGAGAAAGATCTTATCGAGTATTTACACCGGAATTCGCCTATGAAAGAGAATGGAAACCACGTTAATTTTGTCGGGATTGAACCCATGTATCTCGAATGCGAAATAAGGAGTCTACCATACGTTGTAAAATGTGTTTGTGCTTTAAACAATATAAAGCTCCTTGAGAACCCTTTAGTGGAAAAGATATTTCGTAAAGTTACAAAACGTTTTCTTGTAAAATATGCTGTGCATGTGTGTGTGTGTGTGTGTATATATATAGTTTTAAATATATATATATAGTTTACAATGTAATTTATACGTAAATTATAGGCCTACATTTAAAATTTATTGTAAATAAGAGGAAATAAATTTTTTGTTACAATACCATCGAAAGCAATTGAAATTAATTAAGAAGGGAATAGTGCAAAAAATCGTTCTAATTATATTTACAGAAAAAATAACACATTTGGCAACACCGAGATTTGAACACATGGAGAGTTTCGCTATACGATTATAAACTATTCACGGTGAAGTGAGCACTTGTTAAGGTCCTCTAAACAGGCTTCAAAACACTAATAAATGTATTATATTGGGGCATCAGATCATTTTTTTTGAGTGGGGGAACGTATACACTGTTATTATTATTACCACGGCAATGTTTATTTTAAAAAGTGGCGAGAAGATAGAAATAGGCTGAAAGGAAAAATTAAGCAGGCCCTTAAAAAGTGCTCAATTTATCTTGAATTGCCTATTCCTTATTGCACAGCACCCAGGCTTCTTTTCGTGATGGCTGTAAAAAATGTCTACGAACGTGAGAAATAATATGGTCTATTGGGAAAAATCGAGGTTATTGATTTAAAGAACTGGTGCACTTCAGAGCAAAATTAAAAGTCTGCAGATGGATTGCACATTTGCAATGACGTAGTTTTATTATTGCAGAATATGTTGTTTCGTCATTGCTTGGATCGGGGTGACGTTAGTTGGCATTACTTACCTATACAAAATATAATTACATTTTATTCGGTTGGTAATAAAAATATTGAGCAAGGGCATAATCTTTCCTAGGAAAGTAAGGTACATTGCAATGGAGTTTTCTATACGCTTGGAATAATTTTATAAGGAAACATTTCCCATTCCACCAGTTCAACGGTTACTATTCAAGTGTTCTTCATTAGTAAATACATTAAATTGTTTTAAGTGAAAAGCTTATCACAGATGTAATAGTCTTGCAATTTTTAATTTACGGCCCTAAGTGATTCCTGATCAGTTCGGTTTTCTGGCATTACAAAGCCAGATCTTATAAAGTTACAAAGAAAAACATTTACTTGTGATATTATTGTATTTTTTTACAAAGGTTTGCAAATATACACATAAATTATCAGTATAATATACACACATTTTTAGAGCAGACTAAAAAATGCATTGGTAGGTGTTACTGAGTTATCACTACAGGATTCTTGACATGATACTGCCCAGTTTTACAATGCAGACAGTTCGTTGGTTTGTGCATAAGGTTGTAATCCCGGCTAATATAAAGACAACTTCTTAGAGAACTGGAATCTCAGCTGGGGTTGTATGAAATCGCTGGGATGTCTATAAAACGCCATGGATTATTCGCGCCACGGGTTAAGATTTGCACCCTAGTGATTCCGAGAAATTCGAGAGAGAAATGTGAAGTGACACCTCATGTGTTAACATACTGAGTAAAAATTGAGAGTTCATTGCTTAAATCAAATCACCAACACAGTTTGTTATCAGGTGTGAATACAAAATAGGAAATAAAATGGAAAAGATATTACGTAACACTAAATACAAAGTTGTAACTAGAAAATATGAAATAATTTAAATGCATTATTTTTTTAACGATACATAATAATAACAGTTAAACGTGCGTTATTTTCTTGTTCAAAAATGTATCCGTATTTGCGGGAAAATAGTTATTTTTAGTCCATTTTGTGAACATAAACTTGAAAAATATCGTACGCTGTATGACCCGTACGACCTGTAAATCTGCCGAGTTTTACGGAATGTCTAGTTGCCAAGCATCGAGTTTGCCTGCGTAAAGTTTGAACTTTTGGCTATTTTAAGTTTTGAACGTCTTAAAAAAATATTTCAGATTTCAAAAGTAATTTAATATGCATGACAAAGTTCAGAACAATTTGACACGCACACTGTTGCCGTAGTTGAAGAGTATTAAAAAATGTGGCGTGGATTATGATCGCGTTCACTTTTCCCGTTGGCCGGAGTAGTCCTTAAATCATCAAGTCTCTGGAATGCATAAAATCATGTGCGAAATGCAGCCTCAGCAACGTCTTGCCTTCTTTCGATTTTTTACGATTTTTTTCTTGATTTTTAATTTTCAAGGTTTTCGAGGTCAAGCTCGTCAACAACCATCTTAGTTGGTGGTCATCAATGTAATATTTCCCTTGATTTTTAGAATTTTTTTTTTCTCGATTTTTTTATGATCGGAGTTGTTGGTAGTTAGGGGTAGGGGTTGATGGTTAGGGTGATGGGATTGAGGAGGAGGGAGTTGTGGTAACATTACATGTTCTTGGAATTTTAAAGATCTCTTCAGCATGGCCGAGAATTTACGGCCTTATCAGGCGCCTATGTCTATAAATATAACATTGCTATAAGGCAAAAAAACTCTGGTGAAAACCTGAATTTGACTTGGTTGCAGACATACTATCAGTCAAATGACGGGGCCAGTACGGATACAAAGTTTTTGCATAATGATATTTCAGAATCAAAATTTTAATGTGTTGGGGTTGTACACATCATAAACACAAACTCACTTACTGATATGAGAGAATTCTAGTTTAAGTAAGATTATATGCGTTACTTCAATAAATTATTGAAAACACGGTACGTAATGTGTTCGTAATGTTTGAAAATTGCTCAAAAGAAGGAAGTTTTTGCATATTTTTTGGTTTATAACAGTCTATGATTATTTGCAAAGTATATGTTCCGAAACAAACCTTAAAATCGATGAAGACGCTACCTTTGAGTTAATCTCATTTAATTATTCTGTAAATGTTATCGTCTCTGTCATTTGGACATTCCAAAAACATTCAAATTTCGATTTCGACATGCCATAATGCAAAAACAATGCGATTAAATTTTTTATGAGAAAAGAGTACTGACTAATAATGTCCACGAGTTGAACAATATTTCGTACAGATATGAAATAACGAATTTTTTGGTGGAATTTCGCTAGCAAGCCAAGGTCTCTTGAATAAGCTTATCAGGACCTGAGGAGAGAATGCGAAATTTACAGGCTCGTTAACTCCATTTTCCTCAATACACTGTTATGAAGTGGACGGGCTGCCTGATCATACTTTCAAACACTGAACCAGACCTCGGGTGTGATTGCTACAACATCTTGCGAAATACAGTTGCAGGAACCCCCTCCACGGGCCAGTAAACGGGGCCAACGTAACACTGGGAGCGGCGTCTTTTGCCATCGGGGCAGCGGACCAAGAAGAAATGGATATGGGTATGTCCGGCCATCGTTAACCGCCTCCAAGTATCAGCCTCCGGCAACATGCACAAGGTGGGGACTTTCCAATTAGATTGTAATTGTAGTGGCGTGCGGTAATAAAACTTATTATAATTAATTAGCATCTTGGTATTCAATTTAAGCTCCCCCGATCAATAACGACGTAAATAGTTATTGTATAATATTTACGGTCAGTAAACCTCGTCATATACTATTGTGCTAGACCTTATCATGATACATTATTTAGCTACGCTCATAGCCCCTTCCAGGTGGGAATTGACTTAAAAGCTAATACGTAACAACACACACACACACACACACAGATATATATATATATATATATATATATATATATATATATATATATATATATATATATATATATATATATATATATATATATATAACAGCGCTGACCATTACCCTAAAATTTTAAAAGCAGTAATAAACCAGCGCTTTCAAGACAAGTTAAAGGTCAAATCTCTCGGGAAGAAGCCGACCCCTTGTAAAACTCTATCGTTAGAGACACCCGCAAGTTACCAGCCGGAATGTTAAGTAATTGAATCACTAACGTGACTGGAACCTAAGTGCCGTAATAATTGTAATAATAGCTTATTACAGGTAAAATAAAACTAATACGGCAGTTCTAGAACAACAATAAACCGATTAATTTAATTGAAACGTGTACTTCCTCATGATTAATATTGCCATGGTAAATATTATTAAAGCAATAAACAGCCTACTACGAGACGCACGAGTAAATGAATAGTTTGGCTACGATTAATTTTTTAAACTGCCACCAGTCACATGTTTGGAGAAACATCAGATTGTTCGAGAGAACAAAATATTGTTCAGTGTAAAATTGTTTTCAAGCAAATTTATTACAACATGCAGCTAAACCTTTCTATCGGCGGATGCTTGTATAAATTCATACAGTGTGGCTTTTCTGAGAGACAGAAATTTAATTTATTGCGTCTTTCTATGTGTAGAATTTTTTGTTGCAATGTGTTTTTTTTTTTTGCCAGAACAGTTTATTGTGTGCTGTAGTGATCAGTAAAAAAGTTTTGAAATACATATGGCGGAAATTCTTTTCGCAAAAATTAAGTGCCCCTGCCAATATCAATGGCATATTCATTTTCGATGTGGGCGAAGTGATGGACAAAGACTTCGTATTATTTTACTCAGTACCACACTAATCCAATGGAAATGTTTAATTTCGAGCGTGCGAATCCGCGGTTTAACAACTGCCAATAAAATAACCATTTTCCCCATTGTTACGACTTGTAGGTTGTAGCCTTGAAACGCAAAGAGAGTTTTGTCGGTTTTTACTAGGGCCTCAGTAGTAGTGAAATTTCCTTAACTGAAACTTCCGCGAATACCTGAATGTACCTATTGGTAGGGATATGCAATATTCGCGTTATTATTCGGCATCAGGCTGAACTTCACAGTACTGTAAGCACTAGAGCCAGCGTCGTTTCTCCTTTGACTGCTGCATAGATGTGAAGACACTTTCTCTCTGGCTGAACTACACGTGATTAGGGCACACAATTGTGAAGTGTTTCTTTATTAGTGCATTAGTGCAGAGTAACCCAGGGTTTGTCACATAAATTATGGTCCAATGATAAATTCATGCAAAGGTACATGCGTTTCAAGTTTAACATGTTCCCAAATAATAACGCGAATTTTGCAGGTCTCTACCTATTGGTATTGTATATTAGTGTGTACCCCTTCCCTGGTCAGAACTATCTGAGTATATATATATATATATATATATATATAACTTCATAGTATTTTTGCATTGTAAAAATAATTTTGAGTACTAGTTCTAATCCATGATGGAACTCTGACAGCACAGTTAAAGGAATTCTGAGTTCGTTTCTTTGTAACTTGATTTGTTATCGTAAAAATTACAAATTGTTCTAGATATGTAGTTTGTATTATTACAGCTCCCTGGCATTAGCGAGCTTCATCAATAAAAAAAAATAGATAACTAACTACAATACTGCATATATGCTAAATGAACAGGTGGGAATTTGAGTAAACCATCGCCAACTGTGAAAAACGTTTTGAATAATTTTTGAACACTTAAATGCGATATGCGCATTCTGACAATGTGTATACGTAAATTATGTGGTCGGAGATCATATAATATGAGTGCACGTGTGTACATTGTCCCATCTGCACACATTTGTTCATGGTATAGAAAGATTTCCAGATTTTTCTCATTATGTCTATCACGCAACCAAGGAAAAACAGCGATTGCTTTATATATAAACAGAAGAATTAGTGATTAGAGCTAGCCATTAGAATACATATATATAGGCTCTTCACGGTAAAGTGAGCTCTTTTGATTGAAAGCCCTCTAATTTGGAATAATAGTCATTGAATATATTTTATTTTAGCCTTAGACATTAACTTCCGAGTGCTGTGGAAAATACACACTCTATTTATTACCTATATTGCAGTATTTATTTTAAAAGGTGGTTAAATATTTATAAATGGTTGAAAGGAAAAGTAACTAGGGCCTCAAAAGTGCTCACTTTACCGTGAACAGCCTATACATACATATACACACACACAATTATAGCTTTTAACATCGCTAAACCTTTTCCTTTGGTATGAAACTATATTTATTTACTACAAAACATGCTCAAAGAATGTGTATTTGCTATAAATAATCTATGATTACCATTTACAAAAACATATGAACAGACATTCTAATAACAGGAAAACTGTATGTATATGTAATCCTCTTTGAACTAAACCTATATTTTATTACTGAAAACCAAACACCTCCAAGAAATGTTTTTCCTTTCTACACAGAAAGCGTTGTATGGATTTTTATAGTGCATTAATTTCATACTACTCGTTTATTGACAGCACGATTATGGAAATCAGTCTCAATGGTAATAAATTCAATGATTTGCAGATATTTGTGAAGAAAATGTTTGTAAATTACTCAGCATCGACAGAGTGCAATGGTAGGAAATTGTATAGTGTCCTACACGTGGCAAGTAGATATATATTTAGAGTTCTCCAAATAATCACAGTTAATTACAATTACTCTATAATCAATGGGAATTTAGACACTCTACTTTAAAGCCATTAAAATTAACAAGGAATTACAAATTGTACTGTTCAAATGCCACCAAGTCAAATCTGACCAAAGCGGTTAGAAAGTCTCTTAAATTATGAACGAATATTAATTCGGTATACAATAGTGTGTGGGTAAATAATACAGCTGATTATTAAATATTATTTGATTATATGTTGCCTTCCCGATTAAGAAATATTCTGGAGTAGTTATGTTAGTGTATCTTAGTCTACCAGTTTATAACGTATTTCACAGTACTGTATGTAACTGCTTCTTCTTCACCTAAATCGTGCAAAGGCACGTTGCCTTGGGCTTAACCCGTGCAGCAAGCAAAAATTCAAATTTCGAATACAACAAACGTCGAAAACAACGAAAAACGTGGTTAAACAAGGAAACAAAATCCTAAAAACTCGCTAAATCATTATTCTAAAGTCCATTAAACTCGCAAAATCGTCAAACTTCACAAACACAGTGACGTCGCAACCCCGAAGCCGAGGTTTCAAATTCCCGAACCGTCATCGACGGCGGCTACGGAAGAACTCTGTGCGCAACTGTATGATTTAAAACAGGAAAACACACACCAGGAATTACTTTATTCGACAGCCATTACATGCTAAATAACTAACTTACATTTTCAGTATGTAGTTGAAAAGTTCAATTAAATCAACGTAGCAGTGATCCTTAATCCCTTTCCTAGAGTGTTTTATTGTCCCTGAGGAAGAGTCCGTATCGCTGCCGAAGTTCAGAGCGGGTGTAGTACAGGCCCTTGTCCACCCAGCGTCTACGTCACTTGTAATCGCTGCAGGCTAAGGGAAGTTCCCCTCTCTCTCCCCCCTTTTTTCCTCCAGCTCACGTACAATTGTAGTTGCAACAAGTAGCTCGCCAAGTTGCCTCAGTGAACTGTAGTTCTCAATGTTCACCTCCGAGCCACTCCCTTGTGGAAGGGGGGGGGGGGGGAGGATAAGGCGGTAGAAGCAAACTCCCACCTGGTTCAATTATTATTAAGACTGCAATTTGGAATATAGCAGGGTTTTTGTGCTATCATTGGTCCCTGAAGGGGGCCAGAAATAGGTGGAAAATTAATCTGCGAATTTTAATTAGCCAAACGAAGTTAGCAATAAGACGATTGGTATTGCTTGACTCTAATCCGCGAGGTCTGGTTGCGTGAGACAAGAAGAGAAGGTGGCGAAATTAATGCGTAGTTAAAATTCGAATACTTGAGATTCTGCTGTTTCGGAATTTATTAATTTAGTTAATATATGACCTGTCTCTTCTAAATTAAATTAATAGTATTACAATTAAAAAGCGCTAAAGTTAAATAGCTGCGATGCCTGGAGACGTACGGTTTGAAGGGGGAGGGGACACTTTTGTGAGCAGCGAGTGCTGCAGGCAGCGTATCGTTCGGAGTCTTGCTATGCTGGCCTGTTATCTGTCATCTGATCACACTCGTTAATGATCACTGCATGGTCTAAGGGGATTAGGATTAGGAGAGAGCATGTAGAGAAGCCCCCCCCCCCCCCTCCCTTCGACATCAGTTCACGTCCAGAGCGTACGACCCCTGCAGACAAAATGGCGCCATAGCTGCTTCCAAGCTGCTGTTACCTAGATGCGGACATTTGTAGGTATCGTTGACTCCTCCAAACTAGTACTCTCCGCCTTAACCAGTTTTAGACTTTAGGTCTAGCATTCTTTGCAAGTTGGCTTAAAACCAAAAACATCATAAATTACAACTTTAATTGAAGAAAATTACTGTGTTAACATGCAAGACGATATTTAAAATACAACAGCTCATTATGCGCAATATATCTCTCCTGAAGAAAAAGAAATTCTAAAGGGCTTATTAACGTCCCGCGGTGTTATGCCTGGAAGCTTGTCAGAGGATGGCTTATAAACTAACTCATAACCTATTTTTTTCATGGCCAACCAAAGGCCTGTCACGCATTTTTCTTATCAACCCCCGTGGCTGTGCACTTTTTGTGGGTAATACAAGGGTACAGAATGTTCCTTTTTATTTGTTTTCTTTTACTTGAAATTTTATTTTCTCATTGCAGCCTTTATGGATTACATTTTAATATAATATTGCAAATTATCTACACCAAATTGCCTGGAAGTGAGTGTTTCGCTGTTTTCCTGCATTCCATCCTGACTCCCCTAGCAACTTGGGGGTCAATTTCTTGACATTCTATTCTATTGTAGGTTATATTATGCGTGTATTGCGGTACTTAACTACTTTTATAGGCTGTTCACGGTAAAGTGAGCACTTTTTAAGGCCCTTCTAAATTTTTCCTTTCATCCTATTTCCATCTTCCTGCTGCTTTTAAATATAAACATTGCTTTGTGACGAATAAGCACAGTGTATAGATTTCACCCCCCTCAAAAGTGAATGCCTTATGATGTAATAAGATATATTTATGAGTTGTTAAAACCTGTTGGGAGGGCCTTAAAAAGTGCTCACTTCACCGTGAACAGCCTATACTTAGATTATATATACTTCAATTGCAGCCATCAGTTTTGGAACTTCCAGTGGAGAGGAAGGCCTGTGGACTCCTTTTCGATCCCCCTCCCCCCGTAGTCCGGCCTTTTAGTCTGGAACCTTGTCATGCCATTACTCTCTCTCTCTCTCCTTTTTTACGGATATGACTTATGATCATGCCCGCACAAAAAGGGTCTAGGGCCATAGTTGAAATGATAGTTAATTATAGAGCTTTTATTGTAATTGAGAGGGTTTATTATGGCTTGAGAAACAAGAATAACAACAAAGCATTTACAGTTTGCATGACACTGAATGAGTAAATACGTGGGAGAGCTACAATAATTTATATTTATTTAAGTTACAACTATGTTGGCACGCGTGGTTTATAAGTTATCTGTTATGGACCATATTCTTGATGCCGGAGGCTGTATCTAGCTGATCGGATGACGGCGGACGGACACACCCACACTGTGATCTTCCTTGGCTGCTGGTCGGATGTGGAAAGAGGTCGAGCCCTGCCTTTCAGTGGCCTATATCAGTGGCCTATATCAGTGCGTAGTTGAGGTGTCCATGTCCCCAATCGCTGGCTGGTGGAGGGGGTTTTAGCAAGCGGCATCGCCCGGTGGTTGCTACAATAAGTTGTCGCAATCCTGGCGTCCTTATTTTACTCTGAAATTGTGTTGGTGGGTTCACGTAAGGACTCCCCGTTAAGGGCTCTTCTATGCGATCATAACACCTTGAACATTGCCTAAGTTTTCAGTATTCTGTTTCGTTTCACTGTTAATTTGCCCTGCTCATTGCTATTTCGATTTCTCATTTCCTTTATTCGTTGCTTTGATAGCCTAGCACCCATGCCTGGCCTAGGATTTGAACCCAGAACCTACCGCACCCCAGACCGACTGCGCCACGGGAGGTTGGCAACTCGTGGAGAGGAAAGTCACGTATTTACTATTTGCGCTGATTAACATTAACGCCAACATTTGCAGACTTCTATTTTGGGCGTGTGAGCAGGAAACGAAAAATCTTGTCTACCTCAACTGTAGTCCATTGTTCCAGAGAGTAAAAATGGGCACGTGCAAGTTGCACATTAGCCATTTTCCGTGTTACAACATTCGACAGTTGTTTTTTTTTTTGCCAACAGAACTATCAAAACAAACGTTTATAGTATTTAACGTCAGCACGCTCATTAGGCTATCTAGGCAAGTGGTCTGAAACGTTTTTAAACTTCCCCTGACCTAGTTTTAATAAACTAGAATACACTCAATTTAGTAAAAAATAGTTTATTCGCATAAAATGGCGGGAGTGTTTAGAAACCAAACACAAACACGGTCATTACTGTACATCATGCGATTTTGACAGTTCTACGATCGACGGACGAGCCAATGTTCGGACTTGAGCTGAAGAGGAAAAATTGGTCTACCACGTGTGTATACTGCTATATGGTTCCTGCCAGCTTTATGGTTGTCAGTTTCATGATTAGTAGGTATTAGTATCAACTTGAACATTATATTTGTTCATTTAAAAGTTGAAATACTTGTGGTAGGGAAAGCTGCGTTGATGCGCACGGGCAATGGGGTTCGGAGCGCCGGAGCCGGGACGGCGGCCTTGTTGTTACGTCACTGTCCGCCATATTTTTCCCCTCAAAACTTCCCTTTTTATCCTTAAAATCTACTAATCGTCCCTACAATTTCTCCTTTCTCCTTCAAAATTTCTCTTTTTTCCCCCTACTACTAATACTATCAACCTCAATACTGCGTTTTAGTTAAGTTATGCGCCACACAAGGCTTTGAAACTGCTATAAAATCAAAGAGTAGGAGAAAAATATCCCAAATAAACTCGTTGGACTGGCCTGCAATGTGTTCCCAAACTACGATGTTATTTAAGAAGCACGATCAGAAGACACGAAACACCAACAAAACGTAGATAAAAATGTTGTTGCAAATAATAACGAGAAATAATATTAAATTCACAAATCCGAAAAAAAAAAAAATCGCCCCATACCGTCAATTCTTGCTGGTTCAGATTTAAAGTGTAGATAATCCCCTGCTTTTGGCCACGCCAGTCTGTCGGTCAAATGAGCACAGAGAATAATTCTTCGGGGGAAATATTTCGAGCCTACGCGTGTTTTCGTTTCACTGAGACATCGCATATTTCCTGCGAGAATGCATCAAAATTCACCAGCAAGTACCTGGATATTTTGCGAGTTGAAAATGGTCTCACCGACCTCGAATATACTTTTTTTTTTTTTTTAGACTGGAAAAGAATACACAGATAAGATTTTTAAAAATAAGTGAAGTTTCACACGTCACCAACTCTTCCCCGGCCAGAAAATATTGACCTTCTAAGGGCAGGTCGCCACGTGTTTATTCTGCTACTACTGATATATGTATTCAAGCGTGTCCTTGGCCTGAGACAATAGTATAGGAGACGGGCGTGCGGGTGTGTGTGTGTGTGTATGCACACACGCGTCCGTATTTGTGAGGAGTTATCTTCCTTTCAGCCGGGTTCCCACCTTCAAGCCAAACTTCCTGTCTGGCGAGTCCTATTGGCTCAGCACCGTGGTTGTCCCCAAACTTCCACGTCAGTCGCAGAGATGACCTTACTTTTCGGGGCAAATTGTAATTCTTTACACGACGAGTAAGCCTTCAGTGGCGTCGAAATATTCATTATTTCATATTAGCGCCAAACGCCTTCAAGGTGTAGAAATTACACGCCACGTCGTTACAACCAAATTAAGAAAATACAATTGCACTCCCAATAGGCACGAACAGTCGTGAGACTTGGTTAGCGACAAATAAAAACAAAAGAAGGCTGTAGGCCGCAGAAATAAAGATTTTGAAAGAAAATCTAGGAATGCCAAAAGGATGAAATAACAATTACTGTATAATTTTTAACATTACTTAAATAGCCAAGATGAAAACGGGTAGAACAATAGGAAAGGCATACACGACAACATATATCTCCGACTCTAATTAAGGTTTTTTTTTGAGAATATAAGTAGTACTATAATTATCTTCGTTCTGGCACATGCATCATGCATCAGGATTAGGGACTCAGAATTCGTCCACCATCTTGGGTGACATCACGAATTTTCCCGGTTTCTCCTTAAAACCCTCAAAATCACTAGATTTTCGTAAAAAATTTCCCGAATTTCTCTCAGAATTACACTTTAACTCTATTTTCCATTTTCCCTCAAAAAAGCACTAAGCCCCTTATTTGAAAAACGAGCCGCCGAAAGGCAATTTTCGAGAGACTGAAGCAATTTGGTGGGCTCGCTGAGGATCAGCAGACATGACCCCCTCACTTCACCACATGCCAAGCTCAACTCTCACCTCCCCGCCCCCTAAAATTATTATAAAAAATTCGCAATAATCTAAAAATATAATTCTAAAAAAATCGAAGAACATATAACATTACCCTACCCTACCCCTCGCTCATCACACCACCTTCACCTCACCCCCCGGGCAATTATCATAAAAAAAATCTTAAAAATCTAAAGAACATATTACGTTAACCTTACACTCATCCCACCACCCCAGCAATCAACCGCTACCCCTACCTACTCACCATCCAATAGTAAAAAATCGAGAAAAATCACGAAAAATCGAAAAACATATTCTAAAAATCGAGTAACATATAACGTTAACCCCATGCCCACTACACATAGCCCTAACCAACCCCGTAACCCTTGAAAATCAATTTAAAAATCGAGAAAAGGATCAAAAAGTTCTAAAAATAGAGGAACATATAATGTTAAACTCACACTTACCCCACCAGCCTAACCAACCACCCACCCGCTCACCTAAATACGCCAAGACACAAAAATTCGAGAATCATTGTAAAACATTAAAAATAAAAAAATTCTAAAAATGAGTAACATATGACGTTAACCACCCCCTTTTCTAAGTTGTAGCCCTGTGCATGTTTGTGATCACAGAGCAAGTAAAGTGGAGAGGCGACAATGCCATGTATTTGAGTCGAGCTCCTGTTTTGAAATACCTGGCCGCAGTTTTACTGCCAACATAACAACATTTGTCAAAGCAGCTTTGAATTCAGATATCGACCACTCTGACGAGACATTCTGAGGAACCCATTTACGTCAAGGTAAACATGGTCTAGGTGACCCATTTGTTTCGACTGTTTTCTTTCCACTATTCATCCAGTTGGAAACTGGAATAATTTATTTCGGGGGTTAACTTCAAATTCTTTTTTTTAAATTACGCGTTGAAGAATGCTGACTAGTAATTTTTTCAAACACGTTTGGATTTTTAAAAGTCCTTCTGACCAACCAGATCCTTAAATCAACGATCTCGTGACGCTAAACGTGACATCAGGCAAGTCACAAGGCGTCAGGTGGAACAGGGTAAGAACTGTGCAACTATCTACTGAAGTTACAAAGTTGCCGTGGTGTAATTTGCTATGTATCAAAAGTGCAACTCATTTCTAAAATATCGTAGTTATAAACAGAGCAAAGGTATTGTGGTTGACCCTAAGTTTATAATTTACAACATGAATAAATTTCCATCGTATTTATTGGAGTTGGCTACACGATTTTAATCTGAGAAAATAATGGCTCGAAAGGGACTGTCTAGAGTCACCCCCCTCCCCTCCCCCGGGGAAGTGTTATGGCAGCGCCTCCCACCACGGCGAACCGGACTTGACCCCCGGTGGGTGCACTCCCGGATTTCCGCACCGTGGTGAACTTGCTGGACGATGCCGCTTGCCGGGAGGGTTTTATCCGGGTACTCCCTTGCATTCCAGCGCCGCTCTTTTCAAGGGCCTCATTTCTTGGAGGACTATGGGCACCTACGGGTCTCAGCTTGACTGCCCGTCATCAGGAGGGCGTCGCCTCCCCTGGGTGCACTGCCCACACGACATTTATAGTCCATTCACGGTTACTTCAGCCTTTTCTGAAGCCCTGCGAAAGTTCTACTTCCAGGATATTCCTCCGCCTCTTGCAAACTAAGTTTAACTAATCCTGGAGAATCACACCAGGGGGACAACGCACCACATTCGTGCGCACTCAGCTGGAACAGTATTTTGTATAAGGACTATTTTTCCCTAGGCGCTACCAATATACCTATTTCTCCCTGAATTGTTATTCATATTATTTATAAATGAAGCATTGTCATTTATAGATAAAATATTAATAACGTTTCAATTTAACAGAAAAAAATAAACTTTTATGAAGACAAGTATAAAACACTTGTGATACAGAACGTATTTAGGAAATAACTAAACACGTCATACATGGCGAAATTTTTCAAAAGTTTGATTCAAAAAGGCCGAAGAAACCGCGAATGGACTATAAAGTCTGTTCGTGGTTTATTACACCATTTTAAAATCAAACCTTTGAAAATAAATCCCATGCATGTCGTGTTTGGATGTTCCCTAAATGCATCACGTGTCGCCGCGTTTTGTACATCTGTCAACATAAAAGTGCTTTATTTTTTGTTAAATTTAATTTTTAATTATATATTATCTTTAAAATATAAGAGTTTATCCATAATTATTGTGAATAAAAAGAGTGAACAAATAGGTGTGTTGGTAATGCCTAGCAAGAAATAATTCTTGTGCGAAATAGAATCAAAGTGAGTGCGCATGAATCCGTTGTGTTGACCCTTTGGTGTCATTTTCTAGACTCGGATAAGCTTTGTTTGTAAGAGGCGGAGGATTATTGTGAAAGCAGAACTTTATCAGGGCTTCAGAAAAGTAGGAAGTAACTGTGAATGGACTATGCAGAGTGTCCCAATAAAATGTACTCGCTATAATCCAGTGCTGTTAATTGCTTTTGATGTCTTTTTGTGACTCGTGTGCGCTCATTTGATACATGTGATTGTTCTCCGCTTTGATAAATGCTGTTCATGATAAAGTGATCACTTCTGAAATCAACCTTAGGAAAAAGTCACTATCCCTACCTGCATATATTTTAACGGGCGCACTGAGTGGCATTCGCCTAGTAAAGTTGGTAATGAAGGATAGAAAGTAGTTCCATATCTTAACGTCGAATAAAAAGTGTTAGCTAACCGTCTGTGATAAATAAAATTATTCCTCTCACTTTATGTTTTCTTTTGATTCATCAATGTGTAAAAATGAGAGGATTTGTAAAATACTTATTTTCTAATGATTTACTTGACCTACGCATGAATTAAGTGATGAGGCCCGTGCCAATGTTAATTTTACATATGACGGAAGCATACACAACGAGTATACAAGCAGATTTAAAGCAGGACTTTCAAAAGTGTTTATACTACCATAAACAGCCTATATCTTTAATTTACATCATTACTAGAGATGATGGATTATCGCACGAAAAGTTGACTGTTTGATAGGATTCAACGTACTATAAACACGTGAAACAGTTATCTTTCCATATTGGCTCCCATGCGTGTTTGAAGCCCCTACCCCATTTCACTGGGCTAGTGAGGATTCTGGTACTATACGGCCGAACGTTCGTGACTGGCCTGCAAACAACTTAGCCCGAGTCAAAACCTTGTTCATCCAATGATGAAAGAAATCAACTAGTTAAGAGTGTTACAAAAGATATGCTGGTTCAAAAATTTCTCACTATTTTCCATCATCTCTAATCATTACAAGGGATAGGAAAATTTCGCGAGTCCAATGACCTGCTGATCAGACACCACAGTCCTGTGTACACTCGAGACTCACATGCTTGTTCATTGGCTGATGACACACACACAGTAGTCAGTGTTACTACACACCTGGCAGTATGGCGCTCGCTATTTGTTTTCCTTGATAGTCTGATATTGGCTCAGGGCCGTCCAGGGCGTGCCTAATGAACTGTGATCGAATTGAAAAGGTGACTTCAGCATACACGTGTTTGACGTCTATCTTGTTCTGAAATGAATTCGCGAAATTTTCCTGTCCCTAATCACCACGCATGTGCCATTGTTAATTCCGCAGGTGTGTGCACTTTGTGGGGACGTCCTGTATCAGTGCGTGTGATTGCAGGTGGAAGGCGCTGACGTGGACGGTGGAGGCGCTGATGGGGCGGTGGAGCGGCGGCAACTGCCAGTGGTCACACGCGACGGGCAAGCAGAGACGAATGTGCCAGCGGGAGGGCTCCCGGGCCGTGCTGGAGAAGGCACGCTCGCTGGCCGTCACGCACTGCCGCCAGGCGTTCCAGTACGAGCCCTGGAATTGCTCGCTCCAGCTCGCCGGCACGCATTTCCTCCGCTCCGGCAAAGGTACGGCACACCACCCGGCCCGTTCTAGCTTCCAGTTATAAAAGCTGTTCGCGATAAAGTGAACACTTTTGAAATCAACCTTAGGAAAAAAAAGTCACTGCTCCTGCCTGCATGTGCTCTAACGGGCGCACTGAGTAACATGCACACAGTAAAGTTGGTAACGATGGATGGGAAGTAGTTTCATCTCATAAAGTCGAATAAAAAGTGTTAGGTGACCATTTGTGATAACTTAATTATTTCTTTCGCTTTTTGTTTTTTTTTTTAAATCTATCGAAGTGTAAAAATAAGCACATTTGTCAAATACTCACTTTTCTTATAATTTCACAGTTTCACTGAACCGACGCATGGATAAAGTGATAAGGCCCTTGCCAGTTTTAATTTCGCATAAGGTGGAAGACTACGCAACGTGCATACAAGTAGATCTTAAGCAGGTCTTTCAAAAGTGCTCATTTTAACGTGAACAGCCTATATACGCATTCGAGTGGCACTACGTATTCATAACACATTGACCTTCCTGGAGGGGCCGCAACTGTTAGAACGGCCGCCTCCCAACAAAGCGAACCGGGTTAGATTCCCGGTGGAGTCGCTCCGGGAGTTTCACATGCGGTGATCGTGCCGGACGATGTCGGTGGTCGGTGGGTTTTCTCGGGGATCTCCTGTGTTTCCCCCCTCCCCCATCCTAGCATTCCGGCGCTGCTCCATACTCGCCTCGCTTCACCCCACATCAGCTCTAAAGACCTCGGCGGTAAGCGCCGTCCGAACTTTCTCGAACTCGTGTTGTACTCCTCGGAGCTATGCGGCTCCAGCGTCATTATTTCGCAATTACGCTTGATCAACGGACCAATAATGTTACCGGGAGTACGCGAGTGCATCTTAACCAGGGATTTCGACAGTGCCAAATTAAACGCAGCTAGTGTAATGCAACTCGTCGCCTTAACCGCAAGGCACTTCCGAGTTTAAGATACAAAATTTTGTAAATAACATTTATTTGCATTAGAGTAAACATCAGTTATAAAAAAAAAACACACGCTCCTCTGTTGGGTTCTTTAGTTTTGTAACGGCATGCAAGAAAATGAATAAACAAGTAACAGTCTGACTGGCATTTATGATTGAAATTCGTTTTAAAGTATCAAAACTGTCATTTGTTTCAGCATTATTGCTTTGAATAATATAAATTGGTGGACTGTAAGTGTTCATTTACCTTTCTTGGTCAGGTTTCCTGAAGGACCCAGTAGCCTGGCTACTGCCGCGAGTTAATACGACGGAAACTCTCAAATGTACCATCTACAAATCATTAAATTTTAATATTAATCAGTTAACTTTCTGTATGACGCCACACTATGTTAAACAAATATACGCTGATTGCAACATAGAATGGGAAATTTAATCATTTCATTGAATTAGTGTAGAAACTGCTGATATCTCGAGTAAAGAAATGAAACTATAAATGGACATATTTCATTACGTTTTGCTACACATAAACTATGCCCAACCGAAAAGATGTAACACTACAGAAGCATAGAGGTGGCATCATTATTTAACTCGGTTACCACGCTAAAACACGCTAAAAATAATTTATGGCACAGGTCGTAAAATAAAATACTGCGCCAAAAATTTCGACTAACTGATGATACAAAAAGTTTTATTTCAGCTGATATATTTGTTATAGTTATAAGAACTCGCAAAGTAGGTGCTTCACCTGCAATTAAGGTTTTAATTATACCTTCTTTTATACTTGGAAATTTATAGTTAAACTAGAATATATCGATCAACCACTATAAGTATTCACAAGAAAAATGCTTTGGCTTTAAGGTGCTGGTAAATATTATTTCGAGCTCTAGTATAACATTTTGCTTGTGTACCATTTTAAAATTTAATTTCGGGCGAATGTAAATTCAAAATTTTTGGCACGACGTTGTAACAGGGAACTACTTTTTGTGCGTTTGGCAACTTTCCTGGGAGCATGACAATTAGTGTGTTCGTTAAAATGTATCTACCCACCGGCATGAAATATTCTTTAAAATCTGTTGATTTAAAAAAAAGTACTTATAACCGAGGAGTGAAGTGAAGAGATTTGGACGACTCCTAACATCGAGGTCTCGAGAGCCAATATAACTGTGGAATGATATGTTACAGCTATTCTACGTACGTCAAAAGATGAAGGTTTTCAAAAGGATGGAAAAACGTTGTCAAACGAAATCGCAAGAAGTTATGTAGAAACTGTTGACAATCTTGAATTTGTTTTTTTGCATATACATGACTTGTTTACAAACAAATTTATAATATTAGAATTTGGGAGATAATTGAGATAATGCCCCACATTTCGTGCTGACATACAAGTTTGTACTTTTATCTTATTACACCAAATTGTTACTAAACAACTAACGTCATTTGTGTTTGTGGCATCAAATGCAGAATTTTTGTGTTGAATTTTCTGCGTGAATAGTACAAAATAACCAAAAATTGACGCCCGAGTGTTTGTGTTCACTGACGTACAAACCCAGACGTTGAATCGAGCACACAATTAATTATCACAAATGTAAATTTTACAAATGCACCAAGAAACAAATACTATAAGCAGAAGTACGTTTTGACGATGTGAACTGCACGAGCTGCAGTGCGCCGGACAGGTTTTCGCGACTGGTTGCCTAACACCTCAAGCTACAAAACAAGTTCCGCGGTAGCTAAACTATGTCGTCTACAACAGGTCAGTTGTTAGTACTCTCATGTACTACGAGCTGGAATAACGAGAGTCAGGCAAGGATCTAGATGAACGAATGGATCGCGTTTCATTATAACATCAGCGGCCGGGAGCGTCTTGTCTGAATCTACGAGTGCTTCTTCGGGGGCTCCAAGCCTTACATTTTTCCCCTGGAAACTTCCAAACATCTGACGGACAGTTTAGCATTTTCCGGACTCATGATCCTGCGGAAGTTTCATAGGCACTGTGGTGTAAATACGGAAATAAAACTTTCGTACGAGGATCCTGAAAGTTCTCAGTAGTTTTCGCTTAAATTTGAACAGATTCTGAAGAGACCAGTGTTTTCGACCACGTAATTAGTAGGGACCTTGCAAATTTCGCGTTATATTTTTACATCAAGCTAAAATCAATAGTACTATATACACTCGAGCCAGCGTCGTTTTCTCCATTGGTCGCTGCATAAATATTACGTCACGTCCTTTCTGAGTGAACTGCACGTGATTGGGGCACACAATTGTGAACTGTTCATTTATTGGCGCAGAGTTACCCACGGCGAGTCAAATAAAGAATGGTCCAATGACACACGCATTGCAAAGGAAACGTGTTTTAAGTTTAACATGTCCTCAAATAATAACACTAATTTCACATGTCTCTAGTAATTAGTTGTGAAAATCACTTCACTTAACATTCTCTATTCTGCTTAGTGTATCTTTAGTGGTGTTAATAAAGCCGTTTATCAATCAAGTGGGCACGTCTGGAAGCCATGCTAAATTTAATCTTGGCCATTAAATATACTCCTACAAAGCGCAAAATTGACAAACATAACCAGTATACAGATGTCTGAGCAAACGTACTCTTGCGATTATAGGGAACATAAGTGCATTGATATTACGCCATTGTCGATTCTGTAACGACATTTAAGAGTGCTCCTTCGTTGGTCGTAAGTCAAAAAACCAGGGACGTGTTAATAAGCACAGTAAGATTATAATTGGATAAAAAATAAACTAACTTTGTCTGCACTAACTAAAATTTAAACTTTTAATAAGAAGTTAATATAGCCATAATCGCTGCCAGAACTACTGCCAGTAACTTAGACAATATTTATGTTTTATAACTTTTGCAGGTAACAACAGGAAAAGTTTTTGTCAATAAGTTGGTACCGAATAGCTAGTATCTCCACAACAGAAAGTCTGCTTAGTATGACGGAGCTTGGCAACCATCTCTTACAACTCACATCTTCAATTAACTGTGAGGTAAAACTGTATAAATTTAAATTTATTACTGCTCCTTGTGGCACGTTCGACATATGAATTAGTAAACGTGAGTTGGCTATTTCATGGAGAGTACTTTGTCGTTTTTCAATAGAAGCAATCGTTCACTACAGATGCACTTATCAAACAGTGTGGGGACCACGTTGGCGTTGTGGTTAGACTACTCGCCTTCCATCAAAGCGAACCGGGTTCGATTCCCGAGTAGGGTCACGCCAGTATTTTCACATACGTCTGACGATGCAGCTGGTCGGTGGGTTTCTTCTAGGATCTCCCGTTTCCCCCGACCAACCCATTCACGCTCTGTTCCATACTAATCTCGTTTCGCCCTCATATGGTCTTAAGAGCCGTCCAAACCATCTTGCTATTCTTGGGGTGCGTAGTAGTCAGACTAATAGCCTCCCACCTAGGCGAACATGAATAGATTCTCGGGCGGGGTCACTCCCGGATTTCCGCATATGTAGGACGATGCCGCTGGTCAATGGGTTTTCTCTGGGATGTCCCATTTCACCCCGGTAACGTATTCCGGCACTGATTCATACTCGCCTTGTTTTAACCCCATAGGTAGGGATAGGAAAATTTCGCGAGTTCAATAACCTACTGGCTAGACTCCACAGTCCTGTGTACAGTCGAGACTCACGTGTTTGTTCATTGGCTGCTTACCCACACAATAGCCAGTAATACTACACACCTGGCAGTAAGTCACTCGCTAGTTGTTTTCCTTGCGAGTCTGCTATTGGTTCAGAGTCGTCCAGGGCGTGTCTAATGAACTGTGATCCAATTGAAATGGTGACTTCAGTGTACACGTGTTTGACGTATATCTTGTCCTGAAATGAATTCGCGTAACTTTCCTATCCCTACCCATAGGTTGTCATTAGAGACCTGAATAATTCACGAGTTCAATGACCTGCAATCTAGTATCTACTGTCTTATGTACACATATGCCGATGTCAACTGTGCATTGGTTGTATGCTGTCACAGCAGAAGGCGACGATTGGGCCAGCGTTCTCCAGGAGGTGTCAAACACCTTTGCGGTCCAATGGCTCAACGTACATGGACACACGCGTTGAATTCTAACTTGCCCAAAAGGAACCCGCGAATTCTTCAGGTCTCTAACTGTTATTAAGGTTGAAGTAAAGCAACTGCCTATGGAGCACTGCACCCGACTATACAACTTGAGAAACTCATAAAAAAGACGTAGTACAGACACCATAAAAATTGTCAGAAAAGTGCGATTTATGCTTTATATGAAAGGAGAATGTATATATTTTGCAACATTATTGAATACTTTACTCAAATATACTTTTCAAATTAAAAAAAATAATCGATTAAAATAGTCTGTATTTTTAATCAAATTTAAGCATATTTCCATTCTGGATGCTGCAGCAAGCAGAATTTGCAAGAAAATCTTCGTCGTGGAAATTTTTTATAATGTTTACTATGATTGTGTGTAAGACAATTGTAATAATAATGTAGGGAATAATTTGTATAATTGATTTTATGTGCGTCCATTTGTCACAAACATTTATGGCTGAAACTGACGAACATGAAGTTAATTATAAAATTGATATGATAAATTATTTCTCTGATTTTATTACACAAGATCACAGTAAATATTATGACTATCTTTCTTGAAGAAAATTTTCTTGTAAATTATGCTTTCCCAAGCATCCATAACGTAAATGCGCATAAATGTGGTTAAAAATGCGGACTCTATCGATCTATATTTTTTTTAATATTCAAAAAGTATATTTTAGTGAAATATTTAATAATGTTGCAAAATATATACATTCTTCTTTCATGTTCATCATAAATCGCACTTTTCTGATAATATTTATGGTGTATGTACTAATATTTTATGAGTGAGTGAGGGAGTGAAGAGATTTGGACGGCTCTTAACACTGAGGTATTGAGATCCGATGAGGGAGATTGAGGGGAGTATGGAGCAGTGCCGGAATCAAAGGGCGGGGGAAACGGGAGATCCCCGAGAAAAACTCGCTGACAAACGGCATCGTACGGCACGATTCCCCCATGTGAAAATCCGGAGTGACCCGGCCGGGGATTGAGCCCGGACCGCCTTGGTGGGAGGCTAGCAGGCTAACCGTTCAGCCCCTGTGGCCCCCTATTTTATGAGTTGTTCACATTGTACAGTCGGGTGCAGTGCTTCATAGGCAGTTGCTTCACTTCAACCTTAACCCTTTCAAACCCACTTTAATTAACTGTTTCACGTGTTTCAAACAAAAAATATATAATTCGTGCTGTACTTATGTCGACACAATACCTGTTTCGCTGCCACAGCCAATGAGGTATAGGCTATACGTTTAGCTACATTAATATGAACCAATTATGACTAAGACCAGTATGAAGGTTTACGAATCATTTACACACATGAAATATCACTGGTCATTAAGCTTCGCAGCGTACAGCATAGACAAAATATTACCCACACGTGCGTAATGTACACAATTGTGTACACTAGGTCTGAATGGGTTAACACTTTAAGGACTACCCATCGAGTGTAGCTTGAGTAAAAACATTTCGAACATTTCTTTGCCGTTGAAAAGAAAACTAGTATTTCCATGCAGTCGTTGTACTGCCTGTATTTAACAGGATCTTACTAGAACTCTACGGCTTGGTAACAATAATTTCCTGACGACGAAAATATTTTTGTTACATCCCCGCAAAAGGACAGGTGTGATTGTAAACCATCTTACACACCTAAAGATATTTTACTGGGACAAAATCAACTCAGCGCCTTAGCGACTGATGACCAGCCAGTAATGAACGTTGTAGAGCACAGTAACATGTTGGCCTGCAGTAGAACGGCAGTGAGTGGGAACACAGAGGACCGATACAACCCGTGTTCCTGCAGTGGTAGATATAAGTAACTCACTTCTAACATGTCTTAGTTGTCTTGCAGATGTCCGCCGACCACAAAGTGTGTTGAGAGCCCGGCGTTGTTGTGTTGCACGCGCGCAGTGTACCGGGAGACGGCGCTGCTGGGCGCCGTGGTCGGGGCGGCGCTGACGCACGCGGCGGCCCGCGCATGCGCGCAAGGCACGGCGCAATTCCGCTGCGACTGCAAGCCGGGCGCGGTGGACCCGCTGGCCGTGCGCCGCGCTCTTCGCTCCGGCAGCTGCGACGACGACTTGCGCGCCGGACGCCGGTTCGCGCGCAACCTCCTCATGATGGCCGCCATCGGCGACGACCCCGCCGCCGCGGCTATGCGAGCCAACGTCGAACTGGGCATCAAGGTGACACCCCTCTCTCACCCCTTACCCAACCCCTTCAAGGTTCGGCCTCACCCGCCATTTTGAATTTTCCATCTATATCTCATAACTTCCTTTTCAGTGAAACAACCAAATATTTGTTACTATAGGATATTCACGGTAAAGTGACCACTTTTTAAGGCCCTTATAAATTTTTCCTTTCATCCAATTTCCATATTCCTGTTGCGTTTTAATATAAACATTGCAATGTGACCAATAAATGCAGTGTATACATTTCACCACCATCAAAATGTAATGCCTGAGGCTGTAATAATATATATTTATTAGCGGTTAGTACCTGTTTCGAGGGCCTTAAACAGTACTCACTTTGTCGTGAACAGCCTATATAGCATTATCACATAGGATAGGAAAATTACGCAAATTCATTACAGGACGAGATAGACGTCAAACACGTGTACACTGAAGTCACCTTTTCAATTCGATCACAGTTCATTAGACAGGCCCTGGAAGGCTCTGAGCCAACAGCAGACTAGTCAGGAAAACAACTAGCGAGTGTCCATACTGCCAGGTGTGTAGTAACACTGGCTACTGTGTGGGTCAGCAGCCAATGAACAAACATGTGAGTCTCGAGTGTACACATGACTGTGGAGTCTAGCCAGCAGGTCATTGAACTTGCGAAATTTTCCTATCCCTAACTATCACAATTGACATTCCCCTTCAAATTTAGTCGTCAAACTTCATCCACATGTGATATGGTGATTGTAAAATTGCATCAATCTGTTCATAATTCTCCAGAAAACACGGCATGGCTACTTAACGAATTTTCAGAATTTATGTTTTTACTTCAGCGTAACGTATATTGTCATGATTGTATGGTAGCGGTTTCGTAAAAAGTGTCGGTATACAACTGGAATAAGCTAGAACCAATAATTCAACATGGCGTGTGATGCCGAGCCTTAAGGGTGGGATGGACCTCCGTCGAACCCCGGCGTTCAAGGTCAAGTAGCGTGGGAGCGATACGGGCTACGCTAACACGCACGCCTAGCGCCTCATCGCTAGGGCTAGTGAAATTTCGCGAAAATATTTCAAGACAAGTTATATTTCAAAACACTGCATTGTCGTTTACCTATCTAGATTGGCTGAATTACTTTTCGACACGTGTAAACGGCCTGCACACGAATCACATAGGAGCCGTGCCGATATTGCTGAATTCTGGTGGGTGGCCCGGTCAGATATGAAAACGCCTTCTCAATCAGACAGCAATCTATGGCAATATGGCAATATGGCAATATACAAACTGGTGTTGGGTGCGAAGAGTATTGAAGTCTACCATGCACTCATTTTTTTCCCGCGAAAATTCACTAGCTCTACTGTGCAAATTAGATCCGTAACAGTGGAGTTTTATTACACGCGATGAAAGACCGCAGATTAGACTTCGCACGTAGCTTTGTACATTTCTCTTTTCGCTTAATGAAACTGGATAGACAAGCTTTAAAAATTTGATATTTGACCATTTTCACGATTTTTTTTCTCCGTTGATACACTTAATATGATAAAAAGTAAAACGATAGGAATACATACAATAGTTTTTATCCTTTATGACAAAAATTCGTATTTGCAGAACATTTATTTACCGAAATACGCGGATTCGCTCAAACAACTATTCCACAAAAAATGCGGGGGTCCATCCCACTATTAACATTTGTCAGTTTTTCTATGCTTATGCTGCATATTAAGGGAAGGATACAGGCAACATGTTGTAGAGTCGCCATTCAATGGCTTAGAAAAGTATAATGGATATTCACGGTAAAGAGAGCACTTTTGAAGCCATCTCGTTTGGTATAATGGCCAAGAAATTAATTTTATTGTAGCCTTAGATGTAACTTTCTAGTAATATTTATTTGAGAAAGAGCATGGCTTACAGGAAGAAAGTAACTAGGGTCTCAAATGTGCTCAATTTACGGTGAACAGCTTATACAATTATGACAACACGAGATTTAGAGATGATGACATTAGTCGATAGATGACTAGAGAACAAAGGTATGATATTTGTTCGATAGATGAGTGATGTCGTTACATGTATGATCGATGTATATGAGTTTAACTGTGCATACAGTGAAAATGGTGAGATGTGTAATAGCGCGACAGAGTCAAGTAGTATTGGACATACACCAGGAAGATGGCGTCTGTCAAGTAAAACAATATATGAGAACCGAATACAGTCTGAGAATATTATGTATATTGGATCTTAAATAAAATGCTAAATTACAATCGTCACACACCTCATGGGTGTATGCCTTATAGCGATCACTTTACAGAAGATGTTTGTTCACTATCGATATTTGGGGAAAGGGTGCATTGAGGTTTCGTTTTGTAAGAGATCGAACACGGAGTTAATTTATGGGCCCCTACGGGCTTTCGTTTATTTCATAACTGTAACGGGGCTGAAACCCTAACTTCCCAAAGTATCCAAAATATTAACTTAATATTTTGGGATGGTTTTGTGATATCCTAACCAAACGAACAGCGATTCCCACCCTTGTGGTGTGTGACATTTGTAATTTAGCATTTGATTTAACCCTTTAATGCCCACTCTAATTAACTTTTTCAGGTGTTGCAAACAAAAAAAAAAGATTCGTGCTGTACTTATGTCGACACAATACCTGTTTCGCTGCCACAGCCAATGAGGTATAGGCTATACGTTTAGCTACATTAATATGAACCAATTATGACTAACACCAGTAAGAAGGTTTGTGAATCATTTACACACATGAAATATCATTGGTCATTAAGCTTCGCAGCGTACAGTACAGACCAAATATTACCCACACGAGCATAATGTACACAATTGTATACACTGGGTCTGACTGGGTTAAGATCCAATATACAGTTGACTCTTTGGTGACCTCTGACAGCCGCCATATTGTTTCCGGAGGACGTTTTGTTCCCAACCACCATTTTGTTCTCAGTTGCCATCATGTTTATGGCTGAAAGCTCGGATTATGTCACAGTCACCACCATGGATTCCATTTTATCATGCTCTGTCCATTCGCCTCGTTCTAGTCTACGCCACTAAACCCACCATAGCGGATTCCATTTCCCTTGGTCATATTTGTTCATGGTCAATCATTTTACCTCGTCGTCCATCATATTGGATTTCTTTATGTTTTTTAATTTAACAACCAGGCGAGCCGATGTCACTCGCTGAATGCCATCATTTTCAATTCCGTACTTTTCCCTTAATGCGCTGATTACACATAGCTGCTAGAGTGCACTGATTATTCAGCGAACTTCGACTGCTACCTTTAATTGGAAATTTGGCTGCTAGTAGGACTGGTGTCGCGGTGAACCTTGGGTGCCACCTCAGACTTTGATGCTGGGGATGATGTTCCAGTCACCTTATGCCGGAACCCCATTCATATCACAGCAGTTTTAATTATTGTGAATTAAATAAAAAACACCTTTGGAAGTGTGCGGCTTCGATCTGGTCACCCTTGGATGGTCATGAAGATAGCTTAGACCACCACCAAGACGAATAGTGGAAAGACATTCCAAACTACAATATGAGTGAAAATACAGCAAATCCTACACGAATAAAATACTTTATAAGTATTATAAATATGGCAGCGAATGGCAAGTGCAACCAATTAGTGTGATGATGCCACGAGGGCCCGGTGCTCGGGTGGCTAGAGTAGGTTACGGAACTTTTTTTCCATGTCCAGCAAATATGGTGGCATACAACAGACGAAAAAAAAAATCAATATGTCGGTAGCTATCAGCTTGCCTGGCTGCTAATTTGAACTACATCAGACGAAAGCAAATAACGACCACGAATTTAATCTACGAACTCGCTTTGCATGTACCCCACTAACTCATATCGGAACCCGAGTGGTCTAAGCTATCTTCATAACAACCCAAGGGTGGCCGGATCGAAACAGCACACCTCCAAATAACTTTTAAGATACAATAATGAAAATGGCTGCGATAGGGGTAAGGTTTCTGCATAAGGCGAATTGAACATCATCCCTACGGGCAAAATCTGAGGTGGCATACGAGGTTTGCAGCGACACCAGCGCTCCGAGCAGCAAAGGCCGTAATTAAAGATAGGATTATAGGTTCACCGAGTAATCGGCGCATTATAGAAGCTAAGTCCAAAATTAAATATTTCTGGTCGAACAGCTGTCAGTAATTAGCAGTCCTATTGGCAAAATCCGTAATTATAAATGGTGGCATATAGCAAGTGACACTGGCTCGTTTGGTGGTAAAAATCGGAAAACTTAAATAAATACAATATAGCAGATGACTAGGTGAAATGAGAGAGCATGAGAAAATGGAATGGCAAAGGATTGCGTTGCGAGTTATAAGGGTCTCAAATCCTTACACTTGCCGTATTGCCGACTGTGAAATTTCGTTCGCTTGGTGTTGCGCCGAAACAGTATCCTCATTAATTTTTTTTATACTATATCAATGAATTAAACGAGACGTTTTATTACTAATGTTCACGAGCTGAAATGTTCATTTAAAAAAAAACTATTAACTACAGATAAAAAAAATCTAGATATTATAGCAGACGTGCTGTTTTCAATGGCGGATAATAAAGCCATCCGTAAAGGAAAAAAGTTAATAAATGCAAAGCATGGAGGAAAAGTGCAATTATTGAGAGAATGTTAAGTATAACATCTATCGGTTTAGATACGTCTAGAGGTTTTCTCCAGGCTATACACATACCACTTCACATAAATGCTACCTTAGAAAAACGTTAAGTATAGTCTTTGTAAAAAGAAAACTTTTCACACGTGAAAAGAATCTTAATGTGCCTACGAGTACTTAATGAGGCATTAAAGTAATAAAATTCTGTTTGCCTTAAGGCGAAATCTGTTCGCGATCAATATTAGCAGTTAAAGAATAAAACGGCATAATACCGCAATGGCGTCCACTCTGCTTCGTCGGAAAGTGTAAAGTCTACCAGGCGACTTGAAAGAAATCGTAACGAGTTTCTGGAGAAGTTCATTGTACATAAGTCGAATGTCAAAGAAGCATGATTACTCTATTCATTGTAAAACTGCTGACAAATTCTTGAAACTTTTGAAATTATTTGCTAACCATGCTGAACACATGTAAAACTGACGAAAGCTGCGAAAGTTATTGAAATTTTCATTTCTGATGCTAGCGTTACAGAAACGCGTTACTGGCCAGTACTTGCAGACAAATATGCTCATATCACTAGGATTGGCTATATTGGTGTCCTTCTAGCGTTACAGAAACGCATTACTGGCCAGTACTTGCAGACAAGCATGCTCATATCACTTGGATTGGCTATATTGGTGTCCTTCTAGCGTTACAAAAACACATTACTAGCCAGTACTTGCAGACAAGTATGCTCATATCACTTGGGTTGGCTATATTGGTGTCGTCCTAGCGTTACAGAAACGCATTACTGGCCAGTACTTGCAGACAAGTATGCTCATATCACTTGGATTGGCTATATTGGTGTCCTTCTAGCGTTACAGAAACGCATTACTGGCCAGTACTTGCAGACAAGTATGCTCATATCACTTGGATTGGCTATATTGGTGTCCTTCACAGCGTTGCGTTTTCCTTTAGAAACTTTTGAGTTAGCGATTACTTAGTGATGAAAACAGTACGCACATAGCTTTTAGTCCTTTCTAATATTCTTTGCTGAGTGCGCCCTAAATATTTGTATAGTTAACAGGTTTTACGCCAAGAAAACCACTTAACCTTATCTGTATAGTATATTTTTCAATAAGCGCAATACATTTTGGGTGATAATCTCTCTCCCCCTGAATTAAAAGCAAGGATTACCTAAACTCACGAATTTCACGGTTTATTGTATGTGTAACGTAAGATTAAATTCCCGCCATTCTACAGGTTATTCCCAAATATGTGGGAAGTGATTGGAGAGTAGAGACACTGTAAAAAATTTTCTAGTAAACTTCCTACACTTTAATGGACGTTTTTAATCTATAAATTGTATGGTAATAATACCATATGCCATGCTGCAAATATACGAATGTTCATTACCTCTACAATACACGATTGGTAACTTCCGTATGCATTTGACTGTTTCCTAAGCAAATATAGGAGTGTCTTAAAGTCGTTAGTTTCCAAGTTACAGACCTTCTAATGTTGTAATGGACGTATTAACCCTTTGAGAACGGCACAAATTTCCTGGCACTGAAGACAAGGTTGAAGTGAACTGCCGATATTCTCCACTACAGGAATCTCAGTTGTGTTGGTCTCTGTATTTTCACTTACAATCGTCCTATTGGTCGTGGCCACACCCGGAACGCCTACTGTACTCTGCGACGTTTATTATTGGCTGGCGGTCGGCGAAAGAAGCCGCGCATTAACTACGTGCCTGTTAATATGTCGTAAGAGATATAACCGGTTATTCAGTCTATCGTGTACATTTGAGAATTTATTGAAAACAACAGGTTTCCTCTTCCGAACTGAAATGTTGACTAGTTGTAATTGTTTACTTGGATTTTGATATAGTCCAGTGAAACAATAACATTATAAGAGAGTGAGTTATGTCTTCAAGAGTAAAGAAATGTCCTTACAAACGTAGCCCAGGTTATATACGTGCATACTCCTCAAAGGGTTAATAATAGTCTTCCTGGCACATTCCAGTTCGAGTAGCTGTAACCATGATCGTGTAGCAGCAGTGGTACGTCACATACAAGAACTGCTCAAAATGTCCACCTTGGGCCTGAATGCGCGCTTGACCACGCTGCGCCATTGATCGTCTGCAACGTTCAAATACTCCAGGAGCTGCACGTATCTGCTGGCAACGTTTGTTCCACTCGCGGGAATATCCGGAACTGGAGTTGCATAAACAATGGCCTTGAGATACTCCCACGGGTAATAGAGTGGATTGAGATCCGGGGTTCTAAGCGCATGGCATTCGGTGTTAGTCGCCTGTCAACAGCGCAATGGGACAGGTAATAACACTCGCGCCATTCAGCTGATCACATTATCAGGCACACCTCGCAAAAAAAAATTGATTTACCAATACGTGTAATACAATATTGGAAGGTCTGTAACTCCGAAACTATCAACTTAAGGATATACGTTCATAGATAGAGCCCTGAGTATTTCGCGGATTAAGTTGGAAACAAGCTAGGCTGGACAGCCCTCTGTACACTGGAGACAATATTGTTTGCTTATTGGTTGCTGTGGTCAAGCGAACCACCTGTACAGGACTGTTAAATACTCACTCACACTACTGCTCCCTGCTTATTACTGGCGCACAGTTATACGGGACGTGTTTAAACAACTGTCGTCCAATCACAGCATTAGGAGAAAACAACACGTGTTTGGAGTCTACCTCGCCTCCGAATGAATTCGCGAAATACTCGTGGCTCTATTCATAGGGACATTTTGCGTTGTTTTAGGGTGTCTACTATCCACTTCCGATTACTTTCCACATATTTGGGGACATTCTGTGTATGAATAAGTTGGGTAGCCGTGTATAGATGTTTTAAAAAATTCGTAGTGTTTTCAGATAATTTTCCCTGCTAGTTTTCAGACAGAAGATATACAAATTCATCACGGTCGTTAAATATGCAAATCATGTATCATTATTGTTCTTATAAAATGCTATTCCAAACCTGTAAATATTAAATCATTGCTTCAACCAATCACACACTTTTCAATGGATCCTGAATATTGACTAAAAAATTTAGGTCAAATTAAATAAAAGTTGGTTTGGACACGCATTTTGATTGCGTGATCCATTTAAAAGTTATTGAAACAAAAATTCGATGCTGAACCTAGTAGTTTGGGATTGTAAAGGGGCAATGAGTATTTTGTTGTTGATACCAAATTATTTTGTTTTTTCTCAATTGGTTGAACCAAACTATTTGGCTCTACACTGTGAAAGATTTGTGTAATTTTACACCATATGTATGTGGCAGCAATCTCTCCACTGACATCGGTGTAATTTTATACGGACATATTTTTTTACTCTACTAACAAGCAAATTTATCATACTAATTAGTAAAATAACATATACTGTGTAACACTAACGTTACATAAAATTGTGTAAAATTATTATTACTGTGTAGCGGAAAATAAACTGCAACATTCGTGTATTTCCTCTCCATGGCAAGTAAATTTGCGCCGACATCACAATTGTAATTTCACCTCTGTGTATGTGTATTATCCCACTGTTTTACTAAGCAATTTTAGCGTCAGCACATGTTCTTTTACAACTGCGTCATGTAAATTAATATATTTTGTATTTGTAGTTCTATAATTTTCGTGTTATTTTACACCGTTTTGTAACTTGGTAGTTTTACAGTTATGAAAAGTAATTTCCAAAATTTCCAAAATGTGGGAAACGATTGACCAGTGAGTGGGTGTATTTTTACACACACAAAAAATTGTGTGAATTAACACCAACATTGTGTTTATTAAGCCATGCATGCATGTATTTTCACCAAAGACTTGTAGTACTCTCTAGATTATTAACATTTTTGTAAAACTACATGTACTGTTGCTGTTTTTACAAATTACACATACAAAATGTAAGATCACCAAAAAAATTGTATGCGTAAAGTTACACTTATTTTTTACAGTGTACGTTCATTAAACGTTTCGGTTATTACAAAAAATAATAATTGAAAGCTTTCCGTAATTAAAAAAACATATCGTTTGCGCCCGAGAAATAATTACACCCTAGCAGGCTCAGTTAAAGAGACTAATTATTTACTAAGGTGTGATTTTAAGTACCGTCCATACAAATTAAATATTAGAAAATAGAAGTCAATTATTATTTCAAGTTTTACACCTTTAAATTTAATATTTTGTTGGATTTGAATCGTTAGGAGTTTTACACCACTATTAAACACCAATAAATGCACTAACAAACATTGTTATTATCCTAATTGCCACAAAAATTACCAACAAACTCTTCAGATGTTTTTTCGTTTTCAAAAGAAATCGGCCAAGTGAGTGGCCAAGCAAACCTGAACAGTTTACTCTCCTAAATATTTTGTTGACAGTATCAATTTTTTGGCCCAACATAGGGATTTTGTTAATTCAAGCGTGTATTTCGCTACACGAATAAAGCCATTTTTTTTTTGCTGTGTTAGTTCTGTGTGTTCAACAAAATGTGTTGTTGAGGCTACTAAATATATATTTGGCACTGTACAAACAAATATAAGCTGTTCACGGTAAAATGAGCACTTTTGAAAGCCCTGCTTAAGATCTACTTGTATGCACGTTGTGTGTTCTTCCGCCTTATGTAAAATTAACATTGCCATCGGCCTCATCACTTTATTCATGGGTCGGTCAAGTAAAATTGTGAAATTATTAGAAAAGTAAATATTTGTACAAATATGCTCATTTCTACACTTCGATACATTAAAAAATACAGAAATCATGAGAAATAGTTTAAGTTATCACAAATGGTTAGCAAACACTCTTTATTCGACGTTAGATATGGAACTACTTTCCCCTCCATCGTTACCAACTTTACTGAGCGCATGTCACCCAGTGCACCCATTAAAATATATACAGTTAGGAGGCAGTGACATTTTTCTAAGGTTGATTTCAAAAGTGGTCACTTTGTCATGAACAGCCTTTAGTTTGTTGGGGGTGGAAGAAACCTTTCTCTCAGTGATAGGTGTTTGTTGAAGAACGTGTCATTTGGAAGCTTACTCGAGGGCCGAAAGAATCATCACCTGCACTTTCAAACATATAATACGAAATCAGTTGTTTGTAAGTTCTTTTAAAATTTAGTTTTGCTGAATTCTGTTGCGCAAATGACACGTTTCGTCTCGAGATATCAGCGCATTTTTCAAGACTGCACTGTACCCTTCATGAAACCATGTATATATGAGCGTTTATGACGAGTACATTTCGCCCCCACAAAACCCGAAATGCTGAAGAACGTTATTAATTAATAAAAATAAAAAAATGTGGTTTATAAATATTTTGTACTGATGTCAACTCATAATACCACGAATGACAGAACGAATAGTGAAAGACAGTGAAAGTGAAATAATAGCAAATATCCCATCTAGTAATTGGCGTGTCTTATCGATTTATATTGCTTTTAAAATCTCTTCATTCCCAGCGTGTTAAGTTGAATGAACTCTTCGAGTTCTATTCCAAATGCTAACCCGAAGGGGGAAAAAAAGGGGGGGAGAAAAATACAAGACATAACTTAAATTCTTATCTGCTGGTATTTTTGCTGTCCTTTTCTAAACAGCTTGTTTGTCGTTTTCTTAGGCGCATGTAGCGTGTCCCATTGAATAGCAAACGTTTTCCTCTCAGTATTTTATGGCCGGTCAGGCCCCGAGTAACCGTGGGAAAGTTTAACTCTCTTGCCGAGGCGAAGTTTAGAACGACTGGGACCACAACATCTTGATACAGATTATCCTCCGCGGGGCTGGAAATGTTTATTGGCAATGGTAAATGGAGTCGGGAGGTATCTCGGAGTTCCGAAATCCTGTTACCGGGGCCATGCGTAGTAATGGGACGAGCTCCGAAGTAAACGTAATATAAAAAAAAAAAAAAAAAAAAAAAAAAAATGTTCGGAATGCGTGCCCGCAGGCGACCATCCGAACAAAATGACGCAAATGTTAACTCTCGTTTCTACGAATCGTAATTTGGAAAATCTTGTTGCAGATTAAAGGCACGCAACACTTCCTTCACCCATGATTTTTCTCAAGAGAAATTTCAGTGCAGCTCTATATAAACAGTAATTCTTACCAGCAGTAGTTACGTAATTGTAAAACGAATAAGTTTTCATTTGATTAACTAGGAAATCTTAGTAGACGTACGAGAAACATTTGTTTTATACAACACAAAAGTCCCGCGACTTTCTATACCGTCCCAACCAAGTGGGCAAATAACTCCATATTCCTATCCGTCCCCAGCTGTATACAATCTGGCTGCGTTCTGTGTTACATGCTGTTCACAGTAAAATGAGCACTTTCGAAAGCCCAGCTTAAGATCTACTTGTACGCACGTTGTGTATGCTTCTTCCTTATATAAGATTAACATTATGATGGGCCTCATCACTTAATTCGTGAGTCAGTCAAATTCATTTTTATACATCGATGCATTAAATTACAACAGGAAGAGAAAGAAATAATTGAATCGATCACAAATGTTTATCAACACTTTTATTAGTCGACTTTAATTGAACTACTTTCCCTCCATCGTTACCAACTTAACTGGGCTCATGTCACCCAGAGCACCCGTTAAAATATATGCAAATAGGAGCAGTGAATTTTTCTAAGGTTGATTTCAAAAGTGCTGACTTTATCGTGAACAGCCTTTATTTGCTTTTCCTGTAACCGCAGCGGTGGCGTAGTGGTTAGACTACTCACCGTCCACCGAGGCGAACCGGATTCGATTCCCCGCCCCGGATTTTCCGAGTGCGGGAATCCTGCCGGACGATGCCGCTGTTAGGGTGGGTTTTCTCGGGGATCTCCCGTTTCCCCTGCGCTTACATTCCGGCGCTGCTCTGTACTCACCTCGCTGAAACCTCGTCGGCTCTCAAGACCTCCATGTTGAGAACCACCAAACCTCTTCCACTCCATTCAGTTCTTAGTGCCGACATCACGTGGTTCGGAGACCGCCGCGATAAGGAGATCCCGCTGTAGCTAGCCTTCAGATGTTCCACAAGTGCTACTGGGATTAAAATTGAGTTAAATAGAGCACTCGGAATTCTAGTAGAGCACATAGCGTGTTGCAAGCATTAGGTAAATTCTTTAGGTTCCAAACAGTCTGCGTGCACACGATGTCCAGCTCAGTTTGCAGTTTTCGAAACAAGCTTCATACTCACTTGTACTTGGCGGTATAAACATGTAGTATTACCAGCCAGATTACATGTAGATAGCGCCATGATAGACGCTCTAGTACGTCTGTCCCAGTAGTGACGCCGTCTGCGTTGGGCAGCTCAGAACACACATTTTCCACAAAATATCTAGCCTGTGGGCTGCCTTGGCAGGAATCACAGGACACCTAGCAGAAACTGACATCAGAAAATCACATTTCCAACTACTCCTGGGACCTCACACTGGTCCACCACTTAGTGCAAACTGGGACCTCAAAAGAAACGCCTGAACTTTATCGTGGCTGCTGGTAGGATACGAATTCGGGGCTTACACACCCACGCCTAGACGCGATTGCGGAAACCCCGAATCTCATTGTCATCCGCTCAACCAAGATTGGCTGATAACAATGGAATTCAAATTCGGCTCCTCACAGCCTAACCTACATCTAGGGGTACCTCCCGAGAACGGAAGTAAACAACATGCTGGCTTTACATGTTAAACGAAAAGACTTCTAAAATTTTACAATTTTAAGTGCGCCAAAAAAAGAAACTTCTTTGAAGAGGAGGAAATGTAATTCCATCAGTACAGAAGCGCAGAATCCGCGTTACCTTTCGGTGATATGATAAGACTTTACTGCCTTATAAACGTTTGACCGCAGTTAGTGGTTTCATTCGCCGATGCACTGTAATCAATGTCACGTGTCTGCTTGATATCAAATGAGATTGGCCACTCCACCGCTAAACTTCTATTATTGGCTCAAGAGTTCTCCAATGCGTGCTAAACATATTTTATGGCCAATGGCTAAAGTTGGCTAACTCACAGTAACTAGCAGTTCATTGTTACCTTAAAAAAAAAACGTGAATTTTACTGGTCTCTATTAGAAATGTAGCACTTGCATGTGGTAAAAGTTCCAAAAATGCTTTCCATTGGGAAAAATATAGAAAAATATGCTATTTACAACAAAGCTTGTCACTGAAAAATTCATTACTTAAGACTTGTAAGAAATTCTGTTCTACTTGAATACATTACTTACGAGTAGGCTACTATTTCTTCGCAAAAAAGTTTTTGACAGCATATTTGTACCACAATGGCCTGTCAAAATCGCAATGGCAGTGTTTTTACAACGTGCAAATAATCAAAACTAATTCACGTACCGAAATGAGATAACTCCCGTTGAAATACTATACCGCAAGTTAATTCAAGGAATCTTTGAAATCACGGCATGAATTTTTATTTCTATTTTAGAAAATTGCTTAAAATAAGGAAATTTATGTATGTTTTTAATTTGTAGCAGTCTATGATTTTTTTGTAAAATAATTTTTAATAAGCACACCTTAAATTTAATTCGTCTCCTTTCAGACGCCGTTGTTAAATTTTCTGTAAACGATTTCGTAATTTCGTTTGTACGTTCCAAAAACACTTAAATTGTGATTCTGACATGCCATAATTCAAATCTATACGATTAAAAGTAGCCTAGTAATAAGTACGAGACCTGAAGAATTCGTGGATTCATTCTGGGAAAAGCTAGAATTCAAAACAGGTGTGTTTATATAACTTTAGCCATTGATACATGCGTCTCCTTCCACTGTGACAGTAGACAACCAATAGGCATATTTGTACATAAGAATGTAGAGTCTAGTATGCAGGTCAATGGACTCGTAAATTTTTCAGGTCTCTCCTTATAAATAATGTCTACAAGTTGAACGAAGTTTCGTATATGCATAAAAAATGTATTATATTTTTTGGTGAACAACCTTAAGGCACCTCCTTACCTATAATGATTTTCCACATTCCAGACCCAGGAATAATGTAGCGATGAAGGTGACGCTGAAATGTAATGTCAAGTACCACATTAACCATAGACACAAATCTTAGAAATTCCATGCAGGCTTCGCCTAGTTCTGCGTGTAACTAAGGCAATTACATCTATTAGGGAAATTGGGGATGCATATGATTTTTAGTTTAGGGTGGGTGTGATTTTTCAATTTCCTTAACCGTTCGTTGATATCTTTGTTGTTTACATATACGTGCTGCACAGTAATAGGAAAATAGCTATCAGGATAATTTTTGTAACCTAATACAAGAGTGTTGCGGCAAACTTTATAGCTCCTTATGGTGTGAATTGTGAATCTACTGCGTATCTTAACTGGCAAGTACTGTAAAATTCGATCAGCTCTCAAGACCTCGTCGGTAAGAGGAGTTCAAATATCTCAACTCAACTGTAGAATTCGTGTTTATTAAAAGCATAAATACATACAATTAGTTTAATGTCGTTAATATAGAATTTTACATATAGCGTTACAAAATAGTTGACAGCAAGTTTCGCAGTACCTACCTATTAAACTATTTTTTTTTTACTCTGTATTGTTCATTAATAGAGGCCCGGGAATCTCGCGGATTCATTCGGCAACAAGCCAGACTCCACACTCTTTTGTGCATTCGAGCATCCGTTAGTAGTTCATTGGATGTTGCTCCAGTTTAACCCTAGACCAGGTAGCACGGTATTAGGTTCGTATTTTCCTTACAGGTTCGTTATTGGCTGAAAGTCGTTTGAGGCGTGTCTAGCAGACTATGGTTCAATGGAAGCACAAGCTCATATGTACACGTGAATTCATTTTAGCTTGTCCGCAGATGAAGCCGCGAAATTTCCGGGGTTCTATTCATTAACAACTCGGGGAACGATCTTCAGTTACCGAAAATGTTTTTCTGCCACACATACAAACTTCTTGTAACGTTTCTAATTGAAGCTTCTGTTAGTTAAAATATAGGTCCTCCGATAATTTAATAATTATTTCAAACTTCTGTGAAATACTCTTTCGGCTAACAGCATTTTAATCCTTCATAGTCATGATTTAATTTTTTTTAAGTTTCACATTATCTTTGTAAGCTACTTTCATCTCAGATTTAAATGTCAGAACTTCAGTGAGGTTTCCGTATAATTTGTTAGAAGACATAGTTATTATAAGATCTTAATAAATCCGCTTCACTTAATATATTAAAAATCCAGGAATTTGTCTGGTGGCGGATAGGGAAATTTCTTTGTGTTTGTCCTTCCTTGGTTCAGGACTAACATTTTTGTCGTGCCTTGTACGTGCATACCGCAGAAATCGGAGCCAAACTACCACAGCGTCATTCCATTTCGCGTGCCGCGGGCATAACGGTATTGCCATCAACGCCACTGGCCTTTCGGACTGAAAAAAAAAAAACTCATCGTCATTCTCTGGAAGTGCCTTCATCTCAGGAATAATTCCCCGCTGCCAGAATCATACTTCGCTCAACATAATTACACCGGCTGACTAAACCACGGAGCGCAACTAGCCAATGTTCGTTGCGAATCCTCAGTTCACTTATTAGGTTAAAATCCCTTCTTCCCACTGCACCGCCTTCATAACTGTGGTTAATAATTGCAACGTAAGTACCTCATGCACCTTTAGTCTCTCTGGTACTCAGTGTAATAATATTTTTTATAAGAACAATTTCTTACCAGGCGTTTCCAAAGCACCTATTTTCTCTGTTTTAATTAATCTTTATATATAAATGCCTTTGTGCGTTACTAAGCCGCATCATCATTAACAAACCACTGGACCAATTGAGACCACAATTCACACCATATGTTATTGAGGTGGCGAGTAAGGTTTTTAGTTATGTTTCATTTCGATAGGTGACGTTGGAGTATGATTTCTATATTTATGGGCCGATTTTGCTCATACTTCAAGGAAATGTTTGTTGGTCTTAAAGAAATTGTTTTATTGTGCTTTGCATTCGGTAGGTTAGGTTCCTATAGGTGGCGCTGGAGTCCAACTTCTATCTTTATGGGCCTATTTTGCTCTTACTTGCAGGAAATGTTTGTTGATCTAAAAGAGAAAAATGCCAGCGATACCACGGTCAAACATTGGTCGACGTACCAGACGTAATAGAGAGGACGAATTGAGAAGGCAAAATAGAACGTGAAAGAGGCGGAACAACGTTCGCCGGGATCAGCCAGTATTAAGAATAAATGAAATGCTGTATTTTATAAATAAAATAAACGTAAAATTTCAATTTAATAAAAAATTAAGTTGTTTCTTATTTTCAGACAACTATACTTTAAAACGCTTGTTTAACGTGACATGTTTAGAAACAGCCAAGAACATTATACATGGGTTGATTTTTCAAAGGTATATTTCAAACAGTGTGAAGAAACCGATAATAGACTTTAGCATCGATTATCCCTTTATTCGTTTTGCTTGGAGGGTCGTTGATACTACACTGGCGTCACAATTACCGCAGGGCACTTAACGGTGATAGCTAAGTTATCACGGGGCCACGGTGGCTGAGCGGTTAGACTGCTCGCCTCCCACGATGGCGAACCGGGTTCAATCCCCGGCCGGTTCACCCCGGATTTTCGCGAGTGGGTGTCGTGCCGGACTATGCCGCCGGTAGGCGGGTTTTCCCGGGGATCTCCCGTTTCCCTCCACCCTTTTATTCCAGTGCTGCTTCATTATAACCTCGTTTCATCCTCGTCGGCTCCTAAGACCTCGATTTTAAAAGCCTTCACTTCACTTCGTTAACCCTTTGAGGACGTCAAAACTTAAACGGCACTGAAGACAAGGTGGAAGTCAGTTGCCTATATCCTCCACTACATCAGTTTCTGTTGTGTTGGTTTCTTCATTTCCACTTACCATTGTACTATTGGTCCTGGCTGCACAGGCCACGCTTTATCTACTCTGCAACGTTTATCATCGACTGGTCATCGGCCAATAAAGTCGCGCGTTGACTGTGCGCCAATTAATGTGTTGCAACTGATGTGACATGTTTTACAGTATATCGTGTTCATCTGAGAAAAGATTATGGAGAGGAAAATTTAGGGAATTAATTTCAAGACAAGATATACATTAAACACGTGTACACTGAAGTCACCTTTTCAATTGTATCACAGTTCATTAGACACGCTATGGACGACTCTGAGCCAATAGCAGACTCGCCAGGAAACAACTAGCGAGTGGCCATACTGCCAGGTGTGTAGTGACACTGGCTACTGTGTGGGTCAGCAGCCAATGAACAAACATGTGAGTCTCGAGTGCATACAAGATGTTGAGTCTAGCCAGCAGGTCATTGAAGTCACGAAATTTTCCTACCCCTAGAAATTATCGATAAAAGCCAGCGATGCAGTGAAGCTATAAATGTGCAAGGTTTTTTTTATTCAAGAGTAAATAAATGTTAATATAGACGTGGGCCCGTGTATATACGTGCATACTCTTCAAACGGTTAAGTACCACCACGACAAAACTGGCAAGAATCCCAGCGATCTCCTTTCGAATTTCCACGAGTGGGAAACATAACGTGCGTTGCCGTTTATCGGTGGGTTCACTAGAGACAAGACGATTCCCACCCCCGCGCCATTACCCCAAGGGCGCCACCTACGTGCGGCAGTTGACTTACGTCACAGACCGTTTGAAATCCGCTATTTGTTACGAAACCAATAAACCTGTCCACATTATACCAATGTAAGAAAAAAAAAAACACACTTCAGAGGAGGCACGAATATTGTTAAAGACCGTTCGTGATAAAATGAGCACTTTTTAAATCAACCTTAGATAAAAGTCACCGCCTCCACCTGCATTTATTTTAAATAGCACACTGAGTGATAGCGCCCAATTAAGTCGATGACGATGGCTCAGAAGCAGTTCCGTATCTTAATGTCGAATGAGAAGTGTTAGTTAACAATTTCTGTTAAAGTTAATTATTTCTCTCGCTTTCTGTTTTTTTTTTTTTTTTTTTTTTTTTTTTTTTTAAATGAATGTAAGAGTAAAAATTAGTAGTTTTGTATAATATATATATTTTTAGTTCCACTGTTTCACTTGACCGACGCATGAATAAAGTCATGAAGGCCATGGCAGTGCTAATTTTACTAAGGGGGAAGAATACACAACGTACATGCAAGCAGATCTTAAACAAGGGTTTCAAAATGCTCATTTTACCATGAATAGCCTATGTCAATAAACATTGTAAATGTTATAAATATTTTAAAAATCCACTCCATGTAAGACGTGTTTGGTTGTTTCCTAAATATGCCGTGTGACATAAAATTAGGTCTACCGTATTTTGGTTGAATTAAAATTTTATTTATATTTATAATTAATATGAATAAAAATAGTGAGAAATTTAGTTTGTTTGTAATGCCTAGTCAAAAATATTTCTTACGTAAAAGATTACTCAGTGAGCCCACGATTGCGTGGTGTTGGTTCTTTGGCGTAATTTTCTAGATCTGGTTAAATTTAGTTTGCATGAGGCGGAGGAATATCCTGGAAGTAGAACTTCTAGCAGGGCTTCAGAAAAAAAAAAGTGTGAAGTAACCGCTAGTGGATTACATTCCTCGGCATAGACGAACTGGGCGCGAACCTCGAGGGTTGGCCCCCCCGCGTCAAGACTGATTGCCGGTAGCCGGCCGGCTTCGACACCACGCCGTATAATGACGCGGCCAGCGATGGTATCTCCAGGTAGATTAGCGGGAGGAAAAGGAGGAAAGGGAGGTCAGGACCGATAACCATCTCTGCCACCCCCTTCCCCTCGCAGCCTCATCTTCGCGAACCCTTCAAGAAGCCGCGGTAAAACGCTTCTGGTGTCCCGGGATTCCTGGCTGTCGTTTTCTCACGCTGCCTTGCCCGCGCCCCCTTTGCGGGGGAAAGACTCGACAGACCCATTTATCCATACCCCCCCTCCATCATCAACCCCCCCTCCTCCTCCTCCAGCACCATCCCCTCTTTTTAACCACCCCTTCTCCGCCCTTCCTGTCAGGACAGCAGCTTCCCAGGATCTTCCCTTCTCGTGAGTTGATTCGCGGTGACAACCCTCCCCCCCCTTCTCCGAGCCCGAAGCAAACCAATCCCATTTACGTGGGGGCGACGAGCTAAGCACCCCAGGACGCGCGACGTAGTGGTTAGACTACTCGCCTCCCACCCAGGTGAAACCGGGCTCGATTCCCAACGGGGTCGCTCACGATTTCCGTATGTGGGAATCGCGTTAAGTTGAGAAATTTTGGGCTGCTCTTGGCAACGAGAGCCGACGTGGGTGAGATATGAGGTATAAATGGGGCGGCGCCGGAATGCAAGGGCGGTTCAAAACGGGAGATCCCAGAAAAAAAACCCCCCCCCCGTCGACGAGCGGCATCGTCCGGCGCGACTCCCACTTGCGAAAATCCGTTGGTGACCCGGCGGGGGGGGGGGGGGGTCAAACCCGGTTCGCCTTGGTGGGAGGCGAGCAGGCTAGCCGCTGAACCACCGCGGCCTCATTTACTCTGTGCGTACGCCAAGCAACTCGATTGCGTTTTAGGCATTCTTTAAAGCTATCGACGCCACAGTTGCATATCTCTAAATTTATTTTCTTAAAATCATGAACCAGTAAGAAAAATTTAGAATCCAATAGGTCAATTGAGACCTATAGTAGATTCACGGTTACTTCGCAATTTTCTGAAGCCCTGCTAAAGTTCTACTTCCGGGATATTCCTCCGCCTCGTGCAAACTATGTCTAGAGAATTACACCAAAGGACAATGCACCGAATTCGTGCGCTCTCAGTTGTAATAATATTTTGCATTAGCACTATGTCTTACTAAGCGTTGCCAACACGCATGATTTCTCACTGTCGTTTATTCATATTTATTGTATATGAAATATTACAACTTATAAATAAAATACAGGTTAAACTTAAATTTAACGAAAAATAAGATACCTTCATGTTAACAGAGGTAGGAAACGCTTGTGATTCACGGAATATTTAATAAATAACTAAACACGCCATGCATAGGGCGATTTTTCAAAGGTTTGTTTCAAAAAGTGTGAAGAAACGGCGAAAAGACTATAGCCATCAAACATCATTGTTTTTGGTGCGGCTGAAGAATATTTTGAAAATGATTTTGCCCTAGCAACAAAAATGTGTTTTAAAAAGATTTGCCCTTTGCCAGAATTTACAAAATTCCCCTCAGTTAGCAGAAAGGCACGTGAACATACTAGCTGCAGCAAAACGTTCTCAATGGTCTCTTTACGAACTCACGTGGCGCAATTAGTTGGTGTGCCGCCGGTCTGGTGTGTGGGAGGTCCTGGGTTCTAATCCTAGGTAAGGCATGGGTATTAGTTTAAGTTAGGTTACGAGTTAGTTTATAAGCCGTCCCTCGAAAAGCCTCCAGGCATAAAACCTGGGGACGTTAATAAACCCTTTCAAATCCAAACCAATCCAATGGTCTCTTTACAATGTAGGTCTGGCCGATAGCCTAGAGATAATGATTTATTTAGCTCGTTCGTACCGAGCGAGGTGGCGCAATGGTAACTCACTGGACTCGCATTCGGGAGGAACCGGGTTTTATTCCCGGTCCGACCATCCTGATTTCGTTTTTTTTTTCCTCCATGGTTTCCCGAAATAACTCCAGTCGAATGCTGGGATGGGTCCCTAACAAAATCCATGGCCGATACCTTCCTAATCCTTCCCCCCAATCACTCTTCTCTGTGCAACTTGCACCGTCTCTAATGACCTCGCTGTCGACGAGACGCTAAGCCCAGTTACCTACCTACTTTTAGCTCCTTCACGCTGGTTAGTTCAACCACTTCATATGCAGACTTATTTGAAATCCTTCAAATTACGCTCTACAGGCGGTGAAATATGAAGTAAGGATTTAATTTATCGCCTTCTTTACGGCATGCACTATTGCAACTAAATCAAATTTCAGTTCGTAAGAGGCCAACTGCCTCAGTTATTTAGACTTAGGCTCATATCGCTGGTTACCGGTACTATCCTCCATGTCAAAATAGATAAAAATTTATATAATTAATAATTTTTCCACAAAAAAATTACAAGCACTATACAGCTTGTTTAAGACAATATGGTACAAACGTATGGAGGCGATTCTTTATGCAAAATGGGACGAAAAAATAATACGACTTAGAGCCTAAATTAATTATTGAGGGAGGTACGCTCCCTTGTTACAATAGGTTTTGGAATACTGTTAAGAACATAAATAAACGATACAATATTGAACCACTAATTTTAGTACAGCGTTTATTTGAACGAAGGGGTTATATGTGTGCATATTTGTTTGGTAATAGCATCCCTATTACATTAATAAATTTAAGCGTACCTTCGTAATATTCAAAATTTTGAAACATGCATTTAATTAATACTTTTTGACGAGTTCAAAATTCCATGCTCAGATAAACAGAGATGTAGCCTTGATGTAACGCTCTCAAGGCATCGGTTTTCCTTGAAATTCACCTTTTTATCGTAAGTTGATTGCCGAGATATAACGCCCGCAGCTATGCAACCTCAGATACTTAAGCTTAGCGGTTTGTCTACCGTACAGGCGCAGTACACATTAACTAAACCAGAGTAGGAGAGAGATTTGGGCTGCTCTTAAACAACGAGGCTTGAGGGCCGATAAGGATGAAACGAGGTAAGTACGGAGAAGCGTTGGAATGAAAGGGCTAGGGAAACGGGAGATCCCTGAGAAAACCCGCCGACCAGCGGCATCGTCCACCACGTTTCCCAAGTGCGAAAATCCGGGAGCGACCCCACCGGGAATCGAACCCGGTTCGTCTAGGTGGAGGCGAGTAGTCTAACCACTACGTTATCGTGGCCTTTTTTTTTTTTTTTTTTTTTTTTTTTTTATATAGGGTTTCTGTGTGGCACCAGGAGTTCTGTTACCCAAGGAGGAGGAATTGGTCCCTAATAAAAAATAAATAAATTGAGAGCTTAGGATGGAACGTTACGAGAACCAGAACAGGAAACTTGACTGACATTTTCATATCTCTGTATACGGCTGTGGACCTAATGCCTCGTAGTATCATTTTCTTTGGTGGTCATGTCACACCAATATTGAAGTATTTGTTTTGGAAATATATTTTTATAATAATTCTACTTTTTGCTTCCTTCTATATTTTCTGGCCTACAAAACACGTGCCACGAAGTTCCTCTATGCAATTTTGCAAGATTTGCGACTCAACGAATTTGCTGAATCGGCTTTTGTCGCATATTTGGCAGTTCACAACAATAACAAAGTTGCACCTTATGAGTTAATTATTTATCTTTTTTTTTTTTTTTTGGCTTTTGTGTAGTTGTCTCAAAATAGATCATGTACGTTCAAACAAATGGAGATATGACATAATAATTAAGTTATTGGAGCAAAAGCATAGTCACCATATCTCTTCTGAGTCCTGATTTCGTTTACATGCACAATTACCAGGCGCTAGAAGTCTTTTACAATTGCAGGTTGCTGTCTGAAGTATGCTATAACTAGAAGGCAATCTAGTCCCATTTAGAAACTTCGTAGAAAAAAATTATACTTGCTGTATTTATGTTTGTTTGTATACGTGAACTGCTATTCGTTTCACTTGTCTTCAAAGGAGATTTTCTTTAATAATTTAATGAGTTTGATGTCTGAAATTTGTATGGTGTGAAATGAGGTGGAGATGGAGCAGCGGCGGAATGCAATAGTGTACTATATCTAGAATATCTACTAGTCAGCGACGATTGCCACGTATGATCCCACCGGGAAACGAGTCAAGATAACTTCAGTGTAATGCCATATCATACTAATCATACTAACCACGTCACCACAGCAGAACCTTATGATACAGGTGGCGCAATTAAGCACTTAGGGAGGGAATTGAGGTGATTTGATTTCATAGGCGCCCTGAAATCCTGCCTCTAAGCATTCCCTAGATATGCGAAGTACGTTTAAGTGTCTGTGTCACAGAATACATAAGGATACAAACGTGAAATATCAGCTTACGCCGCGAATTCTAGCCGCACACGCTATGCGATATCTCAGAAATTCGTTCACCAAAAATCGCTTGTTAACATAGCCTAACCAATAGGGAATGTGTCGCAAAACACAGTGGCCAATCAGATACAAATACATCCTACAGAGCCTCACAAGGCCAATCAGCGAATGGATGGCGCAAGATCAAAGGAATTGGCATACAATTCCACTATTGTGTATTTATCTTGAGAGACCCCGAAATTTCGCGGATTCATTCGGAAACAAGCTAAACTCCACCATACTTTGTGGATTCGAGTGTCAGTCAGTTATTCGTGGCTGTTGCTCGAGTTTAACCCCACAGAAGGTAGCGTGGGACTCAGTCATTGCTTTCCTTGCAGGCGAAAGTCGTATGGGAGCATATCCAACAACTCGTTGTCCAATAGAAGCAGATACAGAAATGTAAATACTGTTGAAGTTTAAGTTGTGCTCAGATGAATCCGGGGGCAGTGGTGGTGTAGCTGCTAGGGTACTAGCCTTTCACCAAGGCGAACCAGGTTTGATTCGCAACGGGGGCCGCTCCCGGATTTCTCGCTCGTGGGAATCGCGCCAGACGATGCCGCCGATCGGTAGGTTTTCTCTGGGATCTCCCGTTTCCATTTCCTCCTCCCTTACATTCCGGTGATGCTTCATTTTCGCCTCGTTTTACTCTCGTCGGCTCTCAAGACCTTGTCGTTAAGGCTCGGCTTCAACCCTTTTGCAGAAATATTAATAACATATAAATATATCCTCCATTTTTTACAACAAGCAGATAACACACGATTAAAATCCCGCACAAAAACCTTAAGAAACTCGTATAATGTAAACGTTATATAATCGCACATCCTCTGCTTAAGAGCTGCCCATATCTCTCCTCTGCAATCTACTTATCTCTGGTGTGTTGACGTGTTTCAGGTGGCGTCACAGCGCACAGAGGAGCTGTGCCGCTGCAGCGGGCCGAGCGGCTCGTGCGCGCGCAAGACCTGCTGGCGTCGTGCCGCGCCCTTCGCGCGCGCCGCCGAGACACTGCGCGCGCGCTACTACCGCGCCGTGCGCGCGGAACCGCGCAACTCCGGCACCCGCCGCCTGGGGCGCCGCCGGCAGCGCGTCTCCGCCGCCACGGCGCTCCTGCTCTACCTCGACTCGTCCCCGGACCTGTGCGGGGCGACGCGTGGGCGCGCGTGCCGCGGCGACGACAATTGCGAGCGCCTCTGCTGCCTGCGAGGGTACGTGGTGCGGCACATCCCGACGTCCCGCTACTGCCGCTGCGCCTTCCGCGACAGCCCTGTGCTCGATTGCGACCTGTGCCACTATGTCCGGGAGGTGCGCTTCTGCCGCTAGACGCTGCCTCCATTTCCACCTCTGCACACCTGCAATCTTCAAGCCGACTGTGAGCTGTGCCACTCCATCAGGGAGGTGCGTTTCTGCCGCTAGACACTGCCTCCATTTCCACCTCTGCACACCTGCAATCTTCAATCCGACTGTGGGTTGTGCCACTGCATCAGAGAGGTGAGCTTCTGCAGCCAGACACGGCCTCCATTTCCACCTCTGGACACCGGAAATCTTCAAGCCAACTGTGAGATGTGCCACTATATACGGAAGGAGCGCCTCTGCCGCTAGACACTGCCTCCATTTCCCCTTCTGCACACCTGCCATCTTCAAGCCAACTGTGAGCTGTTCCACTTTATTTGAGCGGTGCTCATCTGCTGCTAAATGTTCCACCTTCCATGCTACACACCCACCTACTTCCGGACATACATAATGTGACTCTGGTTGAGAATTTGGTTGAGTGGCATGTCTATAGTTTAAGGCATCCACAACTGAAGTTACACATACACTCCTAATGTATTATTCCTTCCAGTAATAGGGTCTAGTGACGTGGAAGTTGTGAATGAAGGGTTAATGATCTGCATTATCACAGTAGAAAAACAGCATCAAAAAGGGACACGGGAACTGGCATTTGTTGCTGTTGGTGTTTCTTAAGTTCATTAACAGTTGCTGCCAATATTATTAAGCTTTAAATACATTTGTTGTCAGTCCCAAAGTGAAAGCAAGTGTTATGTTTTAGAGTGAATATTAATAACCTTACCTACCACCATTCCTTTGTTAGAATGAATCTCACATTACACGTGTGCGAGGTAAGGTTTTGTGCATGTAATGCTAACGTCTGTTTGCTTCACTAGATCTGTCAATACTGCCAACAACAGAAATTTTTATTGGTGGATTATTATTTACTGTGCCAGCTCTCTGGGACTGTTCAGCATTGCTTCAAAGACTGTGGGGAAAAGGGGGAAATGTTATTACATTAAACTGAGGTATGTATTTAAAGTATTAATTGTAATGACCATAAATGGATCAAAATATTTATTACATATTTGACCACTGTAATTTATTTCACAATTACAGTAGAAAAATGCCATAATATTAACCATGCTTTGCCACTTCACTTGAAGAGTAAATTTGTTTTACAAAGAAAATTGAGAATTTTATAATTCACAAATTCTGGCTATACCAACTGACAAAAGCCAATTACTATCCTTATAAATATCTCAAACATCACTAAAAACAAAGTGAGAAAATTTACTATCTCTGGCTGAAAAAGGCCAACAGAGGCCAACACGGATCTTTGAAAATTTCAACCATTACTGAATTTATAAGATTTATTATTTTCTGGGTATGTATGACAACAGAGGCCAACACTAATCTTTGGAGATCGCAAACATTACAGAATCTACCATATTTCTTCTTTTCTGGTTATGTACGCCAATAGAGGCCAATACTAATCTTTGAAAATGTCAAACATTACAAAATCTACAATATTTAGTATCTTCAGGTTATGTATACCAACAGAGGTCAACGCTAATCTTTAAAGATCGCAAACATTACGAAATCTGCCATATTTATTATTTTCTGGTTATGTCAAGGGTCAATTACAGAACTTTAGAAATTCTGAGTACAAAAATTTACAAAGATTCGTGGCTGTATGTTTAAACTCAAGCCATTTTCAAGGTAATATTTTCTCTTCATCAGTTTAACAGGGACGAATTTTAAAATGTTTACCATGATACCAACTTTATTAAAATATCGGCACTATTCACTTTATTTTTTCGCCATATTAAAATTAATTAATGCCAATTACTTTAAGTTTTTAAGCAATAATGGCGCCTGACAAGTCATATCAGGACATCAGATATGTCCTCCCGACTTCCACCATATGGGCATACATTATTTCTTTTATACAACTCGAGGCATATTAAATCACTGCAATAGATGATCCCTCGGAGCAGTCATCGACTCCGAATGACTAGCTCACGGGGTTTTTATACAGATCTTTTCAATTGCTCCTTAGAGAGGGTCAACCAATCCCCAACCAACAGGAGAGGGCGGAATTGTTTCGATTGAACTACAAAGTCAACTTCCTTGTAAACAATCCTTCCACCGGAAGTGACTCCATCATGACCAAATAGGGTAGCCAACACCGCCATGTCGCCACTCTTCCGGCCGATGACACCAAGTCAGGAAGTGACGTCACCCACCAACTCTTCCAGGTGGCAGCCTTTAGCGGCACGGGCCGCCTGCTGTGACGTCAAGGCCGCGCCAATTCCTGGAAGCTGCTGGTGGCCAGGTGACAAGCGATCGACTCGCGCTCTAGGACAGCGAGCCAGCGCCGTTCTTCCATTTTGGCAGCGGCGAGCCGCCCGTCATGTAAGGTGGAGCGCATGCATGCCGACTCCGTGTCAACCACGTTCGCCCAGCCCGCAGCTCGGCGAACGTGCTGTCGAAGTAGACCATCCTGAGCATAGGATAGCAAGTTGTAAATCCATTAACTTTTAAGTCTTTTTGCGTAAGCACAAAACTTAGGTAATTTATCGTAGCAAGAAAACTACTGAGTGACATCTGTGCTCATGTAGCGTAACAAAGTCAGAGAGGGCTGGTTGTGGGCGGCGTCCCAAAACGCCGATATTTTTGAGATGGTGTCTCAGAGTCCTCCCCCCCCCCCCTTTTTAGAGAGGGGATCTCCAAAGAAGATCACAGAAGAGATGCCAGAAAATCTGCCAAAGTGACCAGCCTCGACATAGGCTCCGACAGCCCTCTCCTCCAAGACGACATCGTGTAAGAAGATCTTCATCTGCCGGATTCCTCTCCATCACTGGAATAGAACAAACAGGCTTGTGCAAGCATCAAAGCAGTCAATAATCAGCATCGTCAATATACTCAATCATTTAGACATACAAAATTTACTAGAAATGGCAATGCAGAGGGAGTCCCTATTATAGTAATGAAATTACTTTTTCCTTTACGAAAATATCATCCCGGACTCTCACTATAACCCTTTTACAGGAGCAAATCTATTAAAATCAACAACACTCTAAACCTATATGAGCATGAAAAATCCCCCTAATGAAATGAGCATGAATTACATCTTATGACTAAATGAACATGACAACCCTCAATTAAATGAGCATGAATTACACCTTATAAATACATGAGTGTGAGCACCTCAATGAAATGTGCATTAATGGACGATAGCAGATCCCAGGGGTCATCACAGCAGCTAAAAACACAACACTGCAGAAAAATAAAACACATGATGATAGCACAACATTATAATAACACAACATGATGATAGCACAACATAATCGTAATCACAAAAAACATCCTACAACTACACCACAAAATATTCCCCTCAGTGGCTGCAAATACTTCACACCTCTTATTGCGAGGTACTTAATTTAAGAAGTTCAGTAACATGGGATTTACTAAGACTACCATGATGATTCTCATCCTCCAATGAAACAGTAACCAGGGCAAGAAAATTTTTTACCCTAAATGGTCCTGCATATTTAGGTACTAATTTAGCACTGAATTTAGCCACCTTATTACTCAGATAATGAGTTTCTACAAACACTATATCTCACTGCTTGATAGAAACCGAACCACTGTTATATAATGTTCTGGAAGCTAACTTATAATGTTATATTTTAAGATTTTGGGTGGTTTATTTCCAGACCTCTTCATGGTCTTTCTTGCCTACCGCAACCCAACAAAAATCATGGAGGTCCCATGTGTGAAACAAAGGGCGGAACAAGCTTCTCCCGAAAAACCACTCTGCTGGTACCTATTTTTGTAGCATTACTGATGACATTAATAAAAGCTAAAGACAACTGGTACAGGGCAGTATCCCAATACCTATGGGATCCCATTTGGAAAGCCCGCAAGGCAATCTTTAAATTGCGATTATACGGCCTAACTAGGTTTGCCTTCGGATAATAAGGAGTAGTTTTTACTAGCTTGATTCCCCAAAAAAAAGGCAAGATTTTAAATCTCCGCTGACACAAAATAGGTGGCATTGTCGGTCACGATACTAACTGGAGACCCAAAAATAGGAAACTATCTCTGACTAAGCACCTTACAAATTTCAACATACTTCATAGATGGGCAAGGGGAAAAAGGGGGGGGGGGAGAATTTGCTAAAACTATCTACCGCAACTAAGATACATGATAAACCAGCAGAAGTACAAAGCAGAGGAACAAAAATGTCTAGGGACAAACGTTTCCAGGGGAATGTAGCAACACTAGCACTGTAGGGACTTATGATCTTAGCATTTCGAGGCTTAGATCAATTGGTATCTATGGATGTCACTATTTCTTTAACTGGGCTGGATGGTATGTCTACCTGAACAAATCCCTTTTTTACTTTATGATTTTAATCAATCGTATGAAGTACACTTACTACTACAGGGGGGTATACAAGAAATTCATCTGAATCGAACATTCTGGATCGCACATTGGCAACACATTCTCTATCGCTTTCGCATGCTTTATATAAACTTGAAACAGGTAAACCAAACAAGCCACCATGCTAATCTACCTGCAAGCTTATTGGTAGAAATAAACCTGCTGAGAGCTTGGCAATCGGTATGTAATTCAAATTTGGCACTCTCCAAGTAAACTCGAAACTTCTCCATGCCAAAAATTGCTGCCAACACCGCCTTTTCATAAGCCGAAAACTTATGTTCAGATGGTGTCCGAAGTCTACTGGTGTATGATAAAGCTAAATTATCTCAATTTTTTTGGCATATAACAGCACCTAAAGCTTTATAACCCGCATCAACTTAGAGGATAAATTGTTGGTCAAAATGAAGTATAGACTGTTCACTATAAAATGAGCACTTTTGAAATCCCTGCATAATATCTACTTATATGCACGTTGCGTATTATTCGCCTTATGTAAAATTAACATTGCCATGGGTCACATCACTTATTTCATGCGTCAGTCAAGTGAAACTGTATAGTTATTAGAAAAGTAAATATTTTACAAATCTGCTAATTTCTACACTTCGATGCATTTAAAAATCAGAAAGCGAAAGAAATCATTTAAATTATTCTCAAAATGGGTACCTAACATTTTTTACTTGACGTTAAGATACTGAACTACTTTCCATCCATCATTACTAACTTTACCGGGCGCATCTCACTCAGAGCGCCTGTTAAAGTATATGTAGTCAGGGTCAAAGACTTTTTTCTAAGGTTGATTTCAAAAGTGCTCACTTAATCGTGAACAGCCTTTAAGTGAAGTACCAAAGAAGTAGCTAATTTCTCCTTTAAGAAACAAAAAGCATGATTCTGTTGTACCCCCCCCCCCCTCCCAAGAGAATATATACTCCTTTTCTTTTAAGTACATTTAATGACTTGGCAATATTAGCACAATTTGGAATAAATTAATAATAAAAACCAACTAACCCTAAAAAACGATGAACCCCACATAGATTCTTCGGTATAGGAACATTCACAACCGGCCTGATTTTCTCAGGGTCCATGAGTAACTTAACCTCTGAAATAACAAACTCTAAATATCACACGTACATCTTTGCCCAAGTGACTTTACTTGAATTTACAGTTAACCCTGCTTCTCACAATGTCAGTAAAAAGAGAAGTAGATGTTCCGCATGATCTTCAAAAGTCTCACTATAATTGTACTTTCACTTTCCCAAAACTTGAAAAAGTACACGTGACATTGCTTGAGAGCCACGATTAACCCCCATGGGTAACTTTTTCCACTGATATTGCCCTACGGTGTTACGAAGGCCAAAATACCACACAAAGTGGGATGCAAGTCGCATTGAAGAGACGCCGAGTTCAGGTCGAAAACAAAAAATTACGTGGCTTTACCTACATGCTGAAATACAGACTCTATTGTGGGCTATAGATATGGGTCTACATAGATTGTTTATTTCCCTACAATCAAAAATCAACCTATAGTCTCCTGATAGATTATTGTGTAACAAGAAGGCTGGGTTAGAGTAATTACTATCAGAAGGTCCGACTATGTCTTCCCTTGTAAATTTTGCACAATATTCAGGAAAAATCTTTAATTTTGGAGGAGCCACTCTGTATGGCACATAGGGAATAGGTTCCTGATCTTTAAGCTTCAGAACTATAGGTTGTTTACTATAATGTCCTACTTTAAGCTTAACTGCATCAGCAAACTCTTGCTGTAAATTTAACAACTGAATATCCTGGGTACAATCATTTGACTGAACTGACTGAACACTAATATAATGAAAACTGATATGTTTTGAAGTTACGAACACTGACTGTGTCTTACAAAAAGCAAAAGTTAATTCTTTCCGACATACATCGAGAGTCACCTGAGTCTTTCCTAAGAAATCGACTGCCAACAATAAATAGTGGTTCAATTCTGACAAAATCCTGAATTGAAATTTTTAAGAGAAGTTGGCTGTTTTTATTTTGAAAATTGCTACTCCATGAGAACTTATTATTCCCCTATTTACCAGGTAAACCCTAACTCTTCCCTTTCTGTGCACAAATGAGTCCCTTCGGCCATATTCCTGAGTAAAAAATTACAAAATTCATTATTGATAAATGAGCAAGTGGCATCTAAGTCAAGAAGCGCAGCAACACTCACTTGATCCACAATAACTAACGGGATATAAAGTAAACCATACTTTCGTTCATAATTCAATACATTTACAGAATGCTCTCCAATTACCTACTCCTTCATTGGGAATTTGGCCTTAATACGCCCTTTCTGTTTACAAAGGAAGCAAACATAATCCTTAAACGTATCCTTTGGTCCTGGTCTTTTCTATATCCTGGGTTTACGAATACCAAGACTGGGTACTAACCCTACTTTTATTGGAACTATCACTCGGGGACACAGCAAAAACAGATTTTCTGTTAAAACAATCCTTGGTTACGTGATTTGTTTTGCCCACAAATTAAACAAAATTTTGATGAACCAGGTTTAACCAATCCTTCCTCGGGGTTTTTTACATCGCGAGTTTATGTTTCAACTGAACAATCTCTCAGTGCTATTTCAACTTCTATTACTAACTCCAGAAATTTTAACAGAGTAGGGGGTTTAGTCGCGAAACAGAAGAATCTACTATATTTGGGATGAAGGCTGTGAAAAATAATTTGAGTGAAATAATCGTCAACTCAAGGGTACCCTAACACATTTACCACAACTAAAATGTTTTTCACAAATTCCTGCATGCTCTGGCTAGATGTTTGTTTCCTTCTTAATATTTTCAAACAAAAATTTGTAACAGCTACCTCACTGGAAACTACCCGAACACAGGATTTTATCAATTGCTCACTTTCCCAATTTTCCTCCCTAGCTTTACTGAAAACTAGTTGCAATATTTCGGGGACCCTGAAGTTGACTACTGCATAAATTACTTGCCTAGCACAAAAGTTGAAGGCGATAACATTATTTAACTCGACAAGAAACTGGATAGCTGCCTTTAGTATAAGTTTTGTTAAGTATGGAATTTTAGAAGAAAGTTCAGAAGGAACATCTTTGATAGCTTTAAGCAAACGACAGGGCTCAGCCACAACAGCCGCGGCGCCAGCGACGTTATCTCTCCCCTCATCACTCCGCACTTTCCTCTTAGGTCATCTGTGGTTTCAAACACCAAGACCTCCACGCCAGCTTCCTTCAGAAGTTGCGAAAGTGAAGGCTTGGTTAACTTCTGAATCCAGGCTGTGGACATAATGAAACATAGTAACCACAAAACGAATAAGACAAACACTAAATTTTGCCACCACTGAAAAGATCTACTCTTAGGTGTATATTCTCCACCATAACTCATGTGTTTTGTCCCTAAATGCATCATGTACCCTGCCCAGAAGGAGCAGAGTGTCGCATATTTCCCTTTTGCTACGCCCTTGACCCCAAGGACACAGCAAAGTGCGCTACAAACTTCCCAAATAATGAAAACCGCAATAAAAGAAAAAAAAAACAATCAGAGAGGGTGCAGAAGCAAAAATAGCAAAGGTAAACTACTATCACCACACAAGAACACATGTATCAGGCAAATCTTGCATTTGCTATGTTCCATTAAATATCAGTACAAAATACATGATTTTATGAGGTACAAATAGCATACTAGCACAGGATTACACAAAAAGCGCCTTTCTTTAATATTTTTCTAGAATCTTAAAATATTAGACCTTTAAAATTTTAATATTTAAATTGTTCTTTTCTCAATCTTATGTGAGAAATATCGCAAAGATGTTTACATTTATTTAAATTATTCTTTTCTTTTGTTCTTTGTATTACAATATTTCCAAACTGAAATATCAGCTTAGATACTAACAGTTTAAGGATTTGTTTATATTTATTTTTTCAAATGTTAAACTTGTGCACAACCTAAAAATTGAAATGCCAGAAATGTTATTTTCTTAAATTATCTAGTCCCTTTTGGCAAACAATTATAGTAGAAAAATGCCACACTATTAGCAATGCTTTGACACATCACTTTAACAGTAAATTTGTTTTACAAGGAAAATTGAGAATTTTATAATTCACAAATTCTGGCTACAACTGACAAAAGCCAATTCCTATCCTTATGAAATATCCCAAACATCACTAAAAACAAATTGAGAAAAAAGGCACATAACAAGTCAGGTATGATCCCTATTCCACGGTAATAGGTTTTCTCCTATCTATATTTTGGATATTGCTATCCAGGATACTAAAGATTTATTTTCTCTCAGATATAGTGAAGTGCAAACTGCAAAATTTGTAAGATACAGTTTCCTATTTGCACTCCAGATGGTAACAATAATTTTGAATAAGTTTGTAATTTCAAAACTGTTTGGATAGTCAACGGAATAGCCATCTTGTATAAAGGAAAAATTGAAAGTTTAATTACAACTTCCTCCATGTGTGAACCTTCGGTAAAGACAAGTGCTGGAAAAAAACGAACAGGGAATGCGAGAGCTGTTGAAAAAGAAAGTAAGTGAAAAAGCATGTTGGATGGAATGTTTGAGGAAGGACTTCGGAACAAAAAAAACTGCACGATGACAACAAATGAGTTTAGGAGCTACAGGAAATGATTTTCACCGAACACCGAGGAGATGGAGATGTACGGGGAACCGAAAGCTGCCAACGGGGATGTGCGACGGCGGAGTGCTTGATTTGGTGACCCGAGGACGGCTGGAACTGCTCGAGGTACTCTGAATCCGAGGTGCCAATAAAACTGGGTTTCCTGCATCGCCCCTTAGATGAATGAAGTAAGCCAGCGCCAGAGTAAATTTTCTTCTACAGTATATATATTTTCTGAAAGTTTAATTGTAATTATATTAGTTAATGATAAAGTCCTTACACAGATACAGTGCTCGAGATATTGAAAATAAAAGCTTTTTTTTTTGTTGAATCTCGCTTTGAACCATTAGAGGTCCCGAGTGCCTCCAACGTACAGCTAGCAGGACTCATTTAAATAATATATTTTTATTATTATTATTAAACTGAGGTAACCAGATGAAAACACCTAATTAAGTTCTCGAGGTCGTGATATTGTATCTGGTGTTAGCATTGTCAAGTTATAATTTGATTGAGCTGACAGCCAGTTTTTCATGTTTTCCTTTAACTTCAAATGTTTGTTTAGGTCTTTTCTATTCCTCATTAACATAATTTAGGTGTATCAGTTGTTTGTTAAGACAGCCATGTGTGATAATTGATTTATTTAAATGTCTTCATTAAAATTGCATTGTCTATGCTTATTCATGTCACTCTTTCGGAGTGGTGTAGATGCTTGTTTAGTGAATATTTTTATTGCAGTTATATATAGTTGTGATTGCAGTGTCCAGTGTATGTCTGGTTAATTAATGAAGCTTATCATTCCTCTGACACAATTACCTTAAAAAATGGTTAACAAATTCTCTCATGGCACACATCACACGCATATATTATATATGTAATTCTGATTATACACATCTGTACACGTTGTACCCTGTTTCTCCAACCCAGTGTGGAAACTAAACCGTTTTTGAAGAGTTTTGAGTGTAAAATGTTTCTAGCACGCGCACAAATGACGTGTACAACGGGTGATCTGCAGAAAGGTTTTTGGTAATTGGACAGAGTGTGTTCACGGCCTGTGGAGGACCGGCCCATTGTTACCACACAGGCTGCTCAGAGATCGTTACATATGATTGGTTTGCTTATATTTGCCTGCACTATTCTAAACACCTCACAAAATAATTCAACATATGCTATGAGTATGGAAGTGGCAGATTTGAAATGTTAGGGATCTGCGCTGCAATCGTATGCACTCTACTGCACGGCCTACCACACGTAGTAATCCCAGGTATTCAAGAGCAAATAAGTTTCATGTGCAGATTGATTCATGCCGGTGCCTTTTTTACTCTTACCTACGCATTTGATTGCAAATGGTGTTGTGATTACGTACACGTATACGCCCAGTGCTTTAAGGTTGTAATCCTGGTACGTACACTGGTTGTGTGCATTATAGTAAGCCAATTCGTCTGCATTATATGATAGTGCACACACACAGCAAATATACAGCATTTTTCCAACTGCCATTTGAATACACGCAAACTCCCCGTGTATATCGACGTGTGTGACTGTTACATATATTTCATACTTCTCACCATCTTAACCCCATCTTTTTTTTTTTATTCCATAAGCATATATGGAATCATTTAGTGTTTGAGTCTCAGCGGACTTATAAACGGATCTCGGTAGCTTTTAAAGTTACTTCATCTTTTTAGCGCTTTTCTTTACCCTAATAGTTCGATTGTTGGTGCACTATTCTCTCAGGACTTATGCGTAAGGGGGAGCTAGCAGCACGTAAGAAATAATTTTCTGTAGTCCATTCGCTCGGCGCTTCCTTGTAATATGTTGTAAGAATGTGTACTAATTTTGATACAGGAATAATAATATAAGTATAGAGTTGCATTGCCTAAGATAATGGAAGCTACAGTTATGACTTCTACTTGGCCAGTAACAGTTTCAATGTTTCATTAGTATAATTATCTCACAGGTGAAATAAATGGTCGCTTTCACACCGTAACAACTGCGCGTTGATGCCACTTTTGAAAGTACGTGGTGGTTTTTTTTTTTTTTTTTTTTTTTTTTCCAGGCGTAAGTAAACTTAAACTCTCACCTACCAGAGATACACGACTGAGTTTCATCTTCTGCGCATTTAACCAACAACTGCAAGAACTGTCAAAATCACGTGTTCAAAAATCTATGTTCCATCAATTTACATTTTTTTTTAAAATTTGAGTGCATCGCAGTTACATCAAAACTTAGTCAAAAATAGTGTACAAGCATATCTTAACTCTCATTGATGTAAACATTGTGTTAACCTTTCTTGAAACCGCATATTTGATAGTATTAATGGAAATGACAGTCGCATGGGAGATGTATCCATCTGGCATGCGCACTCTACGCCGTGTTTCCTGTACTGTACAACCTCATGTTGTTGGTTATCTATGCGCTGTCTGTTACATTATCGTCTATGGACAGGACGCCCCGCGCATGCGCCCGGACTCAATGCTGCCGCTTTGCTTTGAAAAAATCTCAACGCGCTGAAAATATAACCTAGTGCACATTGGTTTTGTGTGTAAGCGAATACGAAGTTTATTTATTTCTATAGTGATTGTTACTGAACGTACAGTCGTCCGGCGAGTGAGTTGGGACTATTTTGGAAATACTTTTGAGGTACGTGAGAAATATTTTTTTGTTGTCTTGTAACCATGTCAGTGGCTTAATATCATTAGCGTTAAAAAAAATTATCAACAGCGCAAAGCCGATTGAATTAATTTTTGATTGTAACAATACATCCATGTTCATTTTATCCGCGATATAGAGTTTATAAAGTTATTTCGTTAAACTGGCTTATTTATGGAGTGCCCGTTGATCAAATTAAAACAAGAGACTAGGATTGCTGTGATCTAGTAATATTCGCATGGGAATATTTCTTTCTAGCGGCCAATACACACATTCCGCACGTAAGAATATTTACAGGAACGAACGAAACGTCTTAAAGAGCCCCACCCAGTAATTTTAGCCACAATAAAGAGTTCTTGTATTCAAACATAGAGGAATACTTCTATGTATAGGTGACACGAACCCGCAGACTGGATAAATTATTATCTATGACTAAGACCACACGCAATAACTTATCTTTGATAAGTGATCAGCTCAGCAAGCTGATAGTATACTGTGTCACAGTAGTTTCCTAGCCAGCTGATAAAAACCATTCAATATACATTGACAATGTTAGATTTGTTATCGCCAATGCAACTGAATGTTGTCATTTAGGTTACTGATAAAGGTACCCGATACGGTTTCCCCGTGATTGTCTGCTTTCCGAAAGAAAAAAAAATCCCGTAAAGGCTCGTCTGGCGCAAAACGGTAAACGCTAAACGTCGCCATAATAAAACTGACATCTCTACGATCGACGTTAACAGGAATTACAATAACAGGAATGTAGATGTATATATACAAATATTTTCGTTCGTGTTTGTAATTTAAAAAAAAAAAAAACCCTTTTGTAAAAAAAAAGATTCCGCAGACTTAATAGTTACAATTAATTATTTGCAAATGCGTTTTACGTTTTTTTTTGTATTTATATATTGATTTCGTATAACATTAATATAATAAAACCATACGGCGACAGAGGTCCCATCTGTTGCTAATCGTTTGTACCATTTGTTTTGACTTGTTTGTGACGTCTTGAATTCTGATTGGCTGGCGTTAAACGCAAAGACTTTAATGTTGGCCAACTTGTAACGCGTTACGTTTGACGTTCAGCATCGCTGCAACTTTTTTTTTACGTTGATTGTAGACAGTGCCATTACTCGTCACGAATTCGGAAGTTATTGTAACGCATTTTTGTAGCGTCAACGCGATTATAGCCAAACATTTAAGAGTCTTGCGTTCTTCCTACCTACCATTCAGAAGCAAAGATTTTGACAAAATTGTTACACCTTGTTAATCCAGCTAACGATACAGGGAAGTTCCAACCTTTAATGCACTATAACCGATTTAAATTGAGTGTTTGTCCCGAAAGCAAATTTCAGCTTATTCTCGGGTACGTACCTTCGATGGTTCATTGTTGAAGTTACGTACGCTTTAGTACATCTGACATTTCGTTGACAATATGGTCTCGTAAACCGCGTTTAGATACTAAGATAATTACATATTTCATATTTTTAATAATCAATATAATAATTAGTAATTTAAATAATTAATTATTTATAAAACTTACAGAATAACAACGAAATCCCTAAAGCACCACTTTTTTTTTTTTTTTTTTTTGACATTCCTGACATGCAAGGAACAGAACTGTCTCACGTGATGATTTAAGTGTTTGAAAGGCAGGTAAAATTCTAAATGGATTTTTCCTTTCAAAATGTCAATGCTGAAACAACAGTTATGTGTTATTTCCGCAATGATTTTACGCATAAGCCTAACAGCGTTTGATTTTCAGGACTGGCGTTTTTGGTATAGGTGTATTGCATGTGTGTGTATGTGTATCATATATAGTCTATTCGCGGTTTCTTCAGACTTTTTGTATCAAACCCTTGAAAAATCTCATGTATAACGTGTTTAGTTATTTCCTAAATACGCCCTGTGTCGCAAGAGTTTTATACGTGTGTTCATAAAAGTTACGTTTTTTATTCTGTTAAACTGAAAAGTTATTAATATGTTATCCATAAATTGTAATACTTCATTAATAAATAATTTGAATAAAAAAAAACAGCGAGAAAACATGCGTGTTGGCAGCGCCTAGTAAGAAATAGTTCTTATGCAAAATACTGTTGCTCTTGAGTGCGCACAAATTTGGTGCGTTGTCCCTCTGGTGTAATTTTCCAGACTTAGTTAAGCTTAGTTTGCACGAGGCGGAGGTATATATATTGGAAGTAGAACTTTACCAGGGCTTCAGAAAAGTATGAAGTAACCGTGAATGGATTATATATATATATATATATATATATATATATATATATATATATATATATATATATATATATATATATATATATATATATATATATATATATATATATATATATACGCACACATAATTTATCTGTAGCAGTGATATGGTAAGATTCTACGAGTGCTAAACAAGTACAAATGACCGCATCCTAACTAAACCAACTAAATCACAAAAAAAAAAAAAAAAAAATGACCAGTGGAAAATAGGACCTTAGATGTTTCGTCGTCTTCACCAAATACTCGAATTTGACAATAAGGAATTATTTAAGTTGAAGCCATCTTCGTCTAAACAACACTACATATCACGTCATTCACCAGTTATCGAATTCTAAACCTGTAGGAATTAAGTGATATTGGACACGTTTACATGTGTAGGCTGTTGTAATATATTTTTCTTAGAAATTATTATGGTTAACTTTCGTTTTACATTTAAGTATTGGCCTGGTAAGGTTTTTAACAATAAACGTCTTGGACCATGGCAATGTATTAAGTAGGTAAATTAATAATTACTACCAAGTGTTCACTTGCGTATATCAATTTCTATACTAAAACAATTTACTGTTTGAACTTGTAAGTGCTGTATAAGAGTTCGTGACTTTCCCTAACCTTTATCGGAAAGGAACCTAGACCACATTCCTGTCTCCAAGGCACAATATCGTTTTTGTTATCTTTATGACCGAGTAATAGACACAACAAAATTATGAACGAAGCTAAAGGAAATAAATAACAGATATATTCTGTTCTCCCAACCTCTCTCGATTTTTTTTTTCCAGTCGACCAACAGATGATAGCGATAGTTTTCCTTGTAGGTAAATCGCTTACTATCTCTAATTCACGAAGAGACTGTAATAATTCACCATAGCCCAGGGTATTTAAATTATACGCTGTTCACGGAAAAATCAGCACTTTTGAAAGCCCTTCTTAAGATCTACTTGTATACGCGTTGTGTGTTCCTTCGCCTTACGTAAAATTAACACTGCTATTGGCCTCATCACTTTGTTAATGCGTCGGTCAAATGAAACTGTGAAATTATTAGAAAAGTAAATACTTTTTAAAAATCTGCTCATTTGTACAATTCGATGCATTAAAAAAAATACAGAAAGAGAAAACACTAATTTTAAGTTATCACAAATGGTTAGGTAACACTTTTTATTCGACGTGAATATATGGAACCACTTTCCATCCATCTGTACCAACTTTACTGGACGAATGTCACTCAGTGCGCCCATTGAAAAAATACGCATGCAGGGGCAGTGACATTTTTCTAAGGTTCATTTCTAAAGTGCTCACTTTATCGTTATATGCTGTTCACGGTAAAGTGAGCACTTTTGAGGCCCTAGTTACTTTCTTTATTTAATCCATTTTTTTATCGTTTAACCACCTTTTAAAATAAATATTGCAATGTAAGTAATAAACACAGTGTGTAGATTCCACTGCACTCAGAAGTTAACGTCTGAGGCTAAAATAAATTATATTTATTGACCATTATTACAAATGAGAGGCCTTGCAAAGGTGCTCACTTTACCGTGAACAGCATATAACTGCCTTTGCCAGTTTCCGGGCCACAAGCAGCTACCAAAACTCGTCACCGGACAAGATATTTTGTCAGCTATTTTTTTTAATGTTTGCTTTCGTATGCAGTTATCTAATTTAATGCCAAACTGTTACTATCACCAGTGTGAATAATTACGTCAATAAACAGGCTTTGTATAACCGAGTCACTACTTTATACTGAGTGTGGCCCGTTTACAATTTTAATTATTTGTAACTGACCCGACAGGGAAACTAATTGAACAATTGGACAGCCCTGCTACAGCCTGTGTCTGAATCGGCAGATGTGCATGCAGGTAAAAGTAAAAAATAAAGAAAAGTATCATTAATTTGCATTCTCAGCGAAAATTTGCCGCCGGCTGCCAAACGACATCTCATACCTTTGAAAAGAAAACCCTTGCATTAACATAACTACTCAACAGACGTAGAAAAATTAATCCATAGGTTGGTTGTTCACGGTAAAATGAGCACTTTTGAAAGCCCTGCTTGAGTTCTACTTGTATGCACTTTTGTGTACTTTTCCACTTTATGTAAAAATCAACATCTTAACGGGCCTCATCACTTTATTCATGCGTCAGTCAGGTGAAACTGTGGAATTATTGGAACAGTAAATATGTCACAAATCTGGTCAATTTTACCACTCGATGCATTAAAAATAAAGATAAAGCGAAAGAAAAAACTTACGTTATCACAAATGGCTACCTCACACTATTTATTCAACGTTAACATATGGTACTAGTTTCCATCCAACGTTGCCAACTTTACTGGGTACATATCACTCAATGCGCCCGTTAAAATATACGCAGTTACGGGGGGTGACTATGTTTTAAGGTTGAATTCAAAAGTGCTTACTTTATCGTGAACAGCCTGTATTAGTAGGAGCGCAAGTGTATTGGTTTTTTTTTTTTTTTTTTTTTTTTTACTAGCAGCGAAAACTCAAGTTTTCATTTCTTTACTAATATAAGTAAATATCTCTGGATAATGTTGATCCATGATATTTACGTAGGAATTACGTACTATTTCATCAAAGGTGAGTTAACCCCAATAGTATGTAAACAATTTATTTCTGGCATTATGTCGTTCTCCTGCAGACACATTTTAAATTAAATTGATTTTGAACGAAGTTTAAATATACCATATTTTGACTTTTCTCCCCCCTCCCCTTCGCGGGGCAGCGGTGGCTGAGCGGTTAGCCCGCTCGCCTCCCACTAAGGCGAACCGGGCTCAATCCCCGGTCGGGTCACTCCCGGATTTTCGCATGTGGGAATCGTGCCGGGACGATGCCGTTTGTCGGCGGGTTTTCTCGAGGATCTCCCGTTTTCCCCCCACCCTTTCATTCCGGCACTGCTCCATACCTCAATCACCTCATCGGCTCTCAAGACCTCGCTTTTAAGAGCCGCTCATACCTCTTTACTCACTCACTCACTCCCCTCCCCTCCTTCAAGAGTATAGTATATTCGGGATTTCTTCACACTTTTATGATCAAACCTATGAAAATTCACCCTATGCATGATGTGTTTGGTTGTTTATTAAGTAGGTCACGTATTACAGGCGTTTTATACTTGTGTTAACATACAAGTAAAGGCTGTTCACGATAAAATGAGCACTTTTGAAATCAACCTTAGAAAAAGTCACTGGCCCTGCCTGCATATATTTTAACGGGTGCACTGAGTGACATGCGCCCAGTAAAGTTGGTAACGATGGAGGGAAAGTAGTTCCATATCTTGACGTGGAATAAAGTTATGTAACCATCTGTGATAACTTAAATTACTTGTTTTCCTTTGTTGTTTTTTTTTTTACATTGACGTGTAAAAATTAGTAGATTTGAAAATATTTACTTGTTTAATAATTTCACAGTCTCATTTGACCGACACATGAATAAAGGGGCGAAGCCCAAGGTAATGTTAATTTTATATAAGTCGGAAGAATACACAATGTGCATACAAGTAGATCTTAAGCAGGGCTTTCAGAAGTGCTCATTTTTACCGTGAACAGCCTTTACATAATTTTTCGTTAAATCGAGCTTTTGCTTATATTCGACCTACAAATTATAATATTTCATTTATAATCAATATGAATAAAACCAGGGGGGGGGGAATAAGTGTGTTGGCAACGCCCAGTAAGAAATGCACCTTATGCGAAATAATATATCGGGTGCGCGCGAATCCGGCGCGTTGTCCCTTCGGCGTAGTTTTCTACACTTTTTTAGAGTTCAGTTTGCACGAGGTGGAGGAATATCCCGAAAGTAGAACTTCAGCAGGGCTACGGAGAAAAGCCGGAAGTATCCGTGAGCAGGCCATGGTGGGGGCGCGAAACGCGGAGACGGTGTCAGTGTGAGATCAGCAGCTGAAAGCGTCGGTGTTGCGACGGTAGCCTTGTTCCTTTCTGTGCCTCGCGGGGCTGCATGCGAAATGCAAAATCGCCACGCCAAACACCACGTGATGGAAGAAGTATCGACAATCCGGATTCCGTCCGACGTCCTTCAGGTAATAAACCTTCGTTTCTGTCAAGTAATGCCGTAATACCGCAAACAAAGCAACTTTATACCCCACTGAAACCCCCTCCCACCCCCCTCGTAAATTGTTGAATACTGTGGCAAGTATTAAAAAAATTGTTATATATATATATATATATATATATATATATATATATATATATATATATATATATATATATATATATATATATATATATATATATATATGCACACACACACGCGAATGATTTACATGATGAAGTAACACATCTTACGACGTTTATCAGACAAGAATAAATTTTAACACCGAAAATTAATAAATATTGTATCTCGCGTTGTGTGGGAAATGCAAGTAAATAATATCAGAATCGGCCTTTTTTTTTTTTTTCCTCGTCACTTGGGTGAAAATTAAAATATCTTCGTGTGTCATGTGGTACGTTGAAGAATATATCGCGTGCATTTGAAAGTCGTCACTGAATTTTATACGATTCACATAAGTATCTGAAGTTGTAAACAAATACTTCCGTGCTTCCGTTCTCGGGTGATGTAGAACATTTATTTAACTTACGTGCATTTTGATAGCAGGAAAATATACAACGTAAATAATCTCAACATTTGCTGTGATGCAAGGAAACTAAACATTTACACATTTTATATATGAGAAATGGCAACGATTAAAATATTTTGGTTCACTCTCTTATGTGGCCCTGAAAGAGACTCGATACGCTTTTGGTAACGAGATTTCTTGCGTTATTCATGCTGCCGTTGCCCTTTTGCACACTCCAATACCAATAATACATAGGCCCTAAACTTCTTTCAGGAATTCTTAAAAACAGTTACAAGGCAATGATGATACGTTGAAATTGTAAAGAACAGACTATTCAAGAACTCTGTCAAGGTGGAAGGAAAAAAAAAAAAAAAAAAAACACGGTTCGGTGACCGAAGTTGTATTTCATGTATATTTCTGAGGATGGTCATGTGGATGTGTAAAAGATTATGCTGCGTTTTGCAGACACAGCTTCTACTTTCTTTTTAGAAATCGTATTATTTGTAACCTGAGACTGACGACTTGAATCTTGCTACTGCGATGCCTTCTCAATAAATTTATCTGTGAAAGCCGAACTCTGACGAGATAAAGGAGTCGTGTAGAGGATGCACGAAATATGAGCTACATCAGTGGGTGGGTGCCGGGAATGGAAGGGATAGGTTCAAGGTCATTTAAATTCGTGCTCTCCTAAATAACTGGTTTGCTGGGACCAAGGTAGCCAACTTAGGGAGAAATCACGAACCGCAGGAAACGTGGAGTAAAAGAAAAATTGAGGGGATTTTGCAAAGGAAATTAACTGTAATGTGTACTGTGTTAAATTACACTGTAAAATTACACATCAAAAGGTGTACTTTTAAGAACAAGTTAGTATATTGTAAAATGTTGTAATGTGTAAGTAAAGAGGAAATAAAAAGGTTATTATATATGTGGTAAAGATAAAAATAATTAATTATAATGTTGTGGTGTGTAAATAGGAAGAATTAAAAGAATAATTTCAGTTTACTCAACGTGTACCCAATCATATTAACACATATGCTGTAAAATGGTGATATACAGTGACACTGAGACTGTTTAAACATAATGTATATTAAATATTCTTGTATTGCGTACACAAAACAGTTCTCTGCAATAAATATAAATGTATACGTAGTACATTTTTAAACGATTGAAATATTTTCTTCCTCGTCACTCATTACTCATTTATACACAAGAAGAAATCTAGGCATCAAATTTTAATACTGCTCTAACATATTTAATAAATGAGAACCTTTGAATATTTTAAATATCGTCAGAGAAATAGTAACTATCACGCATAATTACAGATTCCAATAATTTTATCTGTACTCCACAATCTTTTGTTAAAATTTCCGACTCTTGTAAAATGAATTAATATCTCCGGTTTCCACTCGGCATTAAAGATCAATCAATGTAAATAACTTAAAATTTGGTTTGACTTCTGGTTCTCAGAATATTAATGAAAGTTTTATACATTACATTTAGTTTCATATAGAAGCGTTCTTAATGTAAAACCCATCCATTTTACTATAAAGGTTATTTCAGTAGTGATGTGTTCTGATACACATCACATTGATCCAAAATTTACATTACATATCACAACACGTCTCTATTAATCTTCAGCCATCGCATAATCAAACGTTTTTGAGACTTCACAACAGTTATATTTTTTTTTACCTAAAAACTTTCGTATCCTATCAATCAATAAAACAATTACATCGATCATATTCAAACAGAACAAAAAACTGAAATTTTTTTACTCTAAGCGTAACAGAGATTAAAGGCTAAATTTCTAACAAGCATAAACTTTAATGTAGGTTCGCCTTTCATTATGCATCTTATTTTACATATTAATTTAAATTAATTAGAATATCAAATTTCTCATGTTATTTTAAATATAGAAGCATATTCACCTTCTAACATGTGCAGGGGTCTTTAGTAGTAATTCATCACAATATTTTCATGGAATTTAGGAGAATTTTTCCTAGGGTCTAGGGAGAGTCCTTGACACTCACCATGTTGGCAAGACTGACAATGACACCATAGGCTGTTCACGATAAAATGAGCACTTTTTAAGGCCCTCCCAACAGGCATTAACCACTAATAAATATGTTTTATTGCCGCCTCAGACATTAACTTTTGAGAGTGGTGAAAGTAAACATCAATTTTATTAGTCACGTGACAATGCTGATATTAAAAAAAAATGGTTTAAATATAAAAACTGGCTTAAAAGAAAAATTTGGAAGGGTCTTAAAAAGTGCTCACTTTACCGTGAACGGCCTGTAGTAGGGTTGCCGTATTGGGGGGGGGGGGGGGGCTCCTGAGTTAACACTGTTTATTGTTTAATCACTTTATGCTGTAAAATACCACTTGCTAGCTGATGGTCAATTTGGGTTGAAATGGGCTGATGAAGGAGATGTAAAATTATTCTACTTTCCTTAGTCCTCTCAGCCACGTAGCACGTCTGCTGTTGTGACTCGGCGGCAAATATTGGACCAGACAGCGAATGCTGTTGCTGTCTTTTGTGACCTTGTGTTTGGATTACTCTCCGGGGGTGGACTGAAGAGGGCAATACTGTTACGTCCTGTAGCGCTTGCAGGGCGACACAAAAGTTCGAACTTACGAAAACACAAGACAGGAGTCTTCACAGCAAAGGGTTAGGAATTTTACGGCATATTTTTGCAAACATTACAAAAAAACACGAGTCGCCTTATAAAAACTCTGCATTTAATATAGCATTCCAACGTACATTACAAAACCCATGTAAAAATATTACAGTGCAAAGCTCGTCCATATAATAATGGGCAAAATAATGACTGTTCACGGTAAAATGAGCACTTTTGAAAGCCCTGCTTAAGATCTACTTGTATGCACGATGTGGCAATCTACCGCCTTATGTAAAATTAACATTGCCATGGGCCTCATCACTTTATTCATGCGTCGGTCAAGTGAAACTGTGAGATTATTAGAAAAGGTAACAATTTTATATATCTGCTAATTGTTACACACTGATGCAGTAAAGAAAGAGAAAGCGAGATAAATCATTTAAATTATCACAAGTATTTACCTAACACTTTATATTCGACGTTAAGATATGGAACTACATTCCATCCATCGTTACCAATTTTACCGCGTGCATGCCACTCAGTCCGCCCATTGAAGTATATGCAGGCATGGGCAGTGAATTTTTTGTAAGGTTGATTTCAAAAGTGTTCACTTCATCGTGAACAGCCTTTAGCAATATTAACATATAATACTTTTATGGAAAATACAGCATAATATGTCCTCTTAAAATTTCTTTAAAAACTGTGGAACTTTCTGGAAATTATTTTTTCTGGATAGTTACTTCCATTCACGTAACGTTAAAATACTAAAGTTAAATTCAGGCAAGAACGTCTTTCTAGAAATTATACTTTACTTTGGCTTGAGACAATAGGTAAAGATGTCTACAAATATTTCTTATCATTAAACTATCTTAAGGCTGATAGTATCCCCAATGTAAAACAGCCTTTACTTTACAATTATCTTTCCTGGAATGCATATAACTTTATCATAACGTAACTCCCACATGATACAGTTACGTTTTAAGTTATGTTAACCGATGATATTTCTGTTTATTATTTATAGTTACTTTAAATGCTTTCCTTTCTTTAAACACTGTTACATGGCTTAACATTTTATGTTGAAGATGGATAACACCAAATGCCTTTAAAAGAAATGCTTTAAAATTGATGTCTATCCTATACAGTATTTCTGGCAGTTACAACTTTCATTATTTTTGCTACCAAGATGGACACACAAGGTTCCATTGTGCAATTCCAGGGCTGAAAGGCATTAACGGGCCTACCAAGCCGGCAGCCACGAACTTCAAACGTGGAATCAATTTTAAACGAAATTCCTTCTCATTGCGCCTTTTTTAAAGATAACTATCTCAAACAAAAAGTATTTACTTGAAATTTCTTACGGAATTATGCTGCATTAAAATATTTATTATTAAAATATATTATTATAATATATATTATTAAAATATAAAATTAATTTTTTTTTTGAAACAATTTTATGTAGCAATATTCTCTGAGAAAATCGTGTCAACATGTTTTCAGCTTGAAATAGTTATCTTTAAAATTGGCGAAATAAGAAGTAATTTCGTTTAACATTGATTCCCCATTTGAAGTTCGCGACTGCCGGCTTGGTAGGCAGGCCCGTTAATAATATAAATATCAATAATTATCTTAGCTGGTCCCCAGGAGCCATCTCTCCAAGTTAATCCGGCCCCAGGGGTGTTTATACTCAAAATCTATGGCTAGCTTCTCCACACGTACGGGGTTCAACGACATAAAATTTTAATTTCTGCCAATCTAAAACGTGGTATATTCTAGAAATCAGTCTATTGTCACGAATTTGCGCCGTGTATAGTTGAATCCTTATAATCCATTCACGGTTACTTCAGCCTTTTATGAAGTCCTGCTAATGCTCTACTTCCAGGATATTCCTCCGCCTCGTGCAAACTAAGCTTAACAAGTCTGGAGAATCACACCAGAGGGACAACGCACCACATTCGTGCGCACCCAGTTGTAATGATATTTTGTATAAGAACTGTTTCTCACTAGACGTCACCAACATACCTATTTTCTCCCTGTTTTTTATTCAAATTATTTATCAATGAAGCATTATAATTAATAGATAAGATATCAATAACACAATTTAACAGGAAAAAAAAAAAGTAACCTTTATGAACGAACACAAGTATAAAATGCTTGTGGCACAGGGTGTATTTGGGAAATAACTAAACACGTCATACGTGGTGAGATTTTTCAAAGGTTTGATTAAGAAAGGCCGAAGAAACCGTGAATGGACTATATGCGCTGAAAGGCGGTGTCTCCAGTCTGCTGAGAGCCTACACCATGTGCGATCGCGCTGGTAACTGCATCTCTTCGCCGACCTGCCTCAAGGCACACTTGATTGTCCGTTGTATTGTGACGCCGCGTATCGATCGACGCATCGTCCCACCAGCATGAAGTTTAAGGTAAGAAAATACGTATTCTTCAGCTATAGTTGTAGATTCTTGCAAAATTAACCGAAAAATATTCCGATCATAAACTGCGTAGTTTCTTGGTGCGGACAGGAACATGGCTTTGCGTAGCTGGCTAGGGCAGTTTCGCTGGGGCAGGGTGGAATTTCTTTTGGAAATTGGACGAACCCTCTCGATACTTATTTCATGTTCATACTGGTATACGTTTAGTTTTTTCCCCTGCCATGATTAGTAGAAGAGCAAGGACGTTTTTGCCACTTCAAGCCGAGACATAATCGGCCAGCTTAAGATCCAGTCTAAAATTAGGGCTACTTGAAAATAACTTGGTGTTAATCATTATGCCTCAACTCTCTAGCCAAAGAAAAAATTAGAATTTTGTATTGTGTTAAATTGGTATGTTTTCACAACTTTAAGTTATGCATTGCGGAGAATCCGGGGGCGTAGCTTTAAACTTATGACAAAATACTGAACACTTCCTCTGTCGTTGGTGCTTCAGTGTCAATCCTTCGGGAATCCTGCGGACATAACACTAATTTCGTTTGTCAGGCAGATTTCAGTTAAACCTTTGAAAAATCATCCCATCACCCCATATATAATGTGTATAGTTATATCTTAAATGTGCCACCTGTCACAAACGTGTTACACCTCTGTTAACATAAAAGTATATTATTTTTCGTTAAATTAAGTCTTACCTTATGCTTTATTTATGAATTATAATATCTCATTATTATATAAAAACAGTGATAAAACATGTGTGTTGGCAACGCCTAGTAAGAAATAGTTCTCATGCAAAATATTATTACAACTGAGTGTGCACGAATTCGGTGCGTTGTCCTTTGGTGTACTTTTCTAGACCTAGTTAGGCTTGGGTAATGAGGCGGAGGAATATCCTGGAAGTAGAACTTAGCAGGGCTTCAGAAAAGAGTGAAGTAACCGTGAATGGATTATAAAATAATTACCTAGAGGTCCGCGCACGCGTACTGACATCAAAGACAAGCTAGTTGTGAATCGCTTATGTTCACTACTACTGCAACACCAGCTGTGTGGGTTTCTGTATTTCCAATCTGTTCCAAACCATCTTTCTCTTCTAGTGTTTCAAACACACTTTAATAATGACTATCTTTTCCCCATCCTCTGCTCTATTAGAAGCCTATTTTCTACTTCATAAACTGCGTGCAATGTTGCAGTTATTTTCTGTTGAGGGTTTTTTAGTTAGGTTAGATAACGTGAGGGGCAACTGCAACCCAAATCGCGCATGTTTGTACAATTCCAGAAAATCCGCGATACATGTACCTTGTAGGTAGAATATTTCTTGCATGCTTAGGCTAATGGGGCTCTGCCCCGAAACGCGCTGGCTGGCTCTTCGCTTCGCTGTCTTCACACATCTTGCGCGTAAGGTCGCGCTTTCCTCCAAACTCTCAAACTGTCGGCTCGGATGCTTTTCGAGGCTTAATTAGTCTCGCTAGCTCTATCTGAAAGGTTACCCGCGCCCCGAATCGTACTGAGAGAGGCTAGGACAATAACCAGAACATTATTTCAAAGTAACCCCAAACGGTTCTGCTGGCGGTCAGGAGCGCGCGAATTGAGATAGGCTTATTTAGCAGCAGTGGTAGGCAAGGTGGCATGCCTTTGAACATCTCCGTGCGCTCCTCAGGTTACTAGCCTGGCCTTAACACACTCCTTCGCTATCTTGCGAGGAACGGGTCAAGGGAAATGACGAAGACCGCCAAGAAGTAACACTGCCTCTTCCTCAAGTCTGTTTGTCCCGAACAGACTGCAACATCCGGACCTTCATGGAGTGCCGGTTGGTTGATGAGGACAAACTTCGGCTTTGCTGAAATCATTTACGATAAATCCGAAAGATCACATCATTGATCTTCTTCAGAATCCTGTAGGTGCTTTCCCAACTTTCTGTAGCTTCGGGTAGTGCCAGTTTTGCCTCTGTGGGTAGTATTGCCACACCAGTTGTCGTTCTTGAAATACCTTGACATTTTCCTGTCACACTACATTTTCATCCTGTCACTATTTATTCTGAGGTGCTGTTGAACAAAATCATGAATACCTACTAGTCTGAAATATAGTTCGGTGTCATAATCAGGGGCAGCCGCTTCCTCTTCTGTCGATCGGCCAAAATGCAGGTCACTAGAGAGATATAGATATCTTCCAAATACCATCCTGGATGGTGTTGCGTGTTAGCCTTGTAGACTCGTGAACTGCTGAACGTTACGCAAGGACAAACAGTGGCACCTTTGAATCCCTGTCGTTTTGGTTGTCTGCCAAAAAGATCGACAGGCACTGTTCAAGAGTGTGGTTAAGTATGTCGGCCATTCCATCCGACTCAGGGTATAAAGCTGTGCTCCTAGTCTGTGCAGTTCATTGGCGAGGACAAAGCCTGCCACGTTGACACCACCAGTGTTGTGCTTCCTATGAACAATACACCAAGTCGAGTGTCGATACAGCACCCCCAACCTACATAGTACATCAAGCGCCGCCAAAAGACATTCATCTTCTATTTCTGCTATGTATATATCTTGCTCTATCTAAGGTCACCAAGCTTCAAGTTCACTTTTCTCTTGCCCCTAACTGGTGTGGTCTCACGTGTCACCGTAGTCAAATAGCATTGTTCCATGCTGTCTCCGGGCGATCTATTATTACGGTCGCCCAGGTGTTGATGACCATCTGGCAAAGAACATCATTCAGGCTCCCCTCCACAAGCAGTCACCGACCTTCTGCCCCCCAAGATCAGTGTAAATTTTCCGAATGATTGTATTCTCACCTGCCTCTCGCTGCCTTTTGTCCCGCTGCTGCTTCTGTTGCTGCTGCTGTTGCTGTTGGCAATAGGCTCTTAGGTGCCCCGGCTGTCCACACGACCAACACCCTGGCCGTTTAGATGAGGGGCGGCGAAGTTCTGAACAACATAACCCGAAAGCGATGCCCCTCACAGACATCTGAAACTCCTTCAGTGATCTTGCGCTGTCTATGGTTCTAGTTAAAGCGTCCATTTCTTCGTAGGCTTGCCTGAAGCTCTTTTGCACACTGGCATTACAGTTAAATTAGTTTCCGATCGCCAGATGTTTCTCCATAAAGAATTTCACACACGTCACTGGAGTACGCAAAGCCAAGGTTTGAAATCACAGTAAACCGCAACTTTCACTTTTTCAATTTGACAGACCGCACGCATGACATCGCCGTCGCGGATGTGATTACTATTTTAGGACTGACCTAGGTTTCCTGGCTAATATTATTGCTTGTATCGAGAATCCAAACCTTTTTCATGCCTCAAAATGTACGGATCTATATGACGTAGTGTGAATCTAACCCAAGAAGCTGAAACACTATTTACAAACAATGTCTAGCGAATGTGAATCAAAACAAATGTAGCACATGTGTAATAGATTATATACTACATCAGAATAGGCGAGCGATCGCAATATTTGTTGTTAAATCCAACGTCCATAGCAAGGCAAAGTCAGCGTTACATGACTTTTGTTAACTGTAAATCGTTAATCCAAAATTTTCATAACTTGTATATAGTAGTTAAGAACACTTCCGAAATATTTTACATAAAATATGAAATAGTTTCTCTCAGTCTTTAGTCATTCCACTCAAATCAACAATTATTCCAACAAAACAAAGCGACATGTCTGTGGTGATGTAAACAACCGACAAAACAAACAGCGTTTAAAATTAATTACAGTCAACACAAAACGCTACGATGTTGCCGTAAGGCATTGCCGCTATCTTGAAATGGACCAGGAAATTGCTCGAAAAAATATATACATGAATAAATTGCATACAATGAATTATAAAGTGTGATAGCGATATATGAACAGAAGACAGTGATACCACATCAGACTTTAAAATGAAAACAAAAAAAAAAGTGCTTCCACGATATTCATAGAAATAGAGGTCGCAGACATTCGTGGAAATAAATTAAACTTACGTGATTTTATTTTGCATGTTTACGCGAGGTGTAGATTGTAGATGTTTTTAGTATACATTTTTTTGTTTGTGGAAGTTGTGACCGAGGAATCTACTTAGATATAATGCGGACATGATTCGATGACCAAATTATAAAAAGTTAACTGTGTTCTATCGTTGGAACATCCCCGAAGGCATACTACAAACTGCCGATAAAACCCACATGCAAGAAACAAAATAACTACCAATAAGACGCAATAAACTGCAGACACGATAATTATTCACTTCTGTTGAAATCGGACATCTGCCGCCACTGTTTTGGCTAATAGCTTTAATAAATAAATTTTAATGTTTTTTTTTTTACATTAGTTTCTTAAAATTTTAGTGAGAAACATTACTGGTGAGCCAGTACAGCCAGAACATTCATTTTTCATTTAAAAAAAAAGAGGTAACAATATATTTGAATCATAGAACTACGCTTTATTTGATACATTTTATTTTGACATGTTTGTTATTTGTATTTGTATGCTCCTTGTTTGCTATCGTAAGCAGTGGTGTTCTGTTTCGATAAAGAAAGTTGCAACCCGTTTTCAGTTCATTTTAAGCGCAAAGAAGAAGCAGAATTCGACGGAATTCGTGCATTTACTTTGTCTGGAGTGTCTCACGAACTATGGTCGCAACGTGGCTGGTAAGATGACCACGGTATATAACTATAATTATAATAGGTTTACCGGAAAATTTTCAGGTTATATTTGCGAGCTCTCTCGTTTAGAATTGTATCGCTAAGTTCTGATGTTTCTTCACTAATGCCGCGAGAGCATAGTCTTTTTTTTTGCTGGCATTTGCCCATTTTACAGGTATAAATACCTTGACAGCTAATTTATTACCGACAACTCTTTTCTCACAGTCTGCAACATCGCCACTCTTTGTCATCCTCCAATTTTCGTTTTCAGTGAAATTTCCCTCATCGGTTCTGTGGCCTTTTTTCTGTGTTCACCGAATCGTCATCAGTCTTTTCCTCGCTTGTAGCCGTCATGTGTTGGTACAGACGATTTTTTTTCCTTGTTAAAGCATACAATCTTATTGAACTTCGTTTATTTCTGCTTCTTGAAATTCCTTGGAAGTCTTATTCATTTTAAGGGCCGCGGTGGCTGAGTGAGTACCCTACCCGCCTCCCGCCAGGGCGAACCGGGCTCAATCCCCGGCCGGGCCACTCCCGGACCTTCGCAAGTGGGAATCGTGCCGCTGCTCGCCGGCTTTTCTCGGGAATCTCCCGCTTCCCCACGCCCCTGCATTCAGGCGCTGCTCCATACTCACCGATCACCCTCATCGGCTTTCAAGACCTCGCTTTTGAGAGCCGCCCAAATGTTTTTAACTCACTCAGTCTTTTTGGTTTAGTCGCAAATTTAGCACTGGTAAGAAATACAATAAGAATTTCTTTTAGGTGAGTTCATGTCTTCGAGACGCATGGATTAACAAAAAAAAAATCAATATTTATTTTACGAAATGACCCCCAAGGAGAAATCGCTAAAGAGTATTTTGCATGAGTTCATGGAACACTTACCTCCTCCTCCCCCTCCTGCTATAATGAATATTTTCTTATGCCAAGTCTGTATAAGTTCGATGTGAATGATGTTTAAGTAGCGGGGAAAGGTGATATTTATGCCCCTCGCCGCCTCCCCCAATATTTAGACACAAATCGAGGGCTGGGGCAGAAACTGACTTACTGTACTAAATTTAATTTCGATTGTTGTAGATTCTAATTGTACTTTATATTTGCATGTTTACATTATTTTGTATAGGTGTAAATAAACTTAAAGTGAACGGATTTGTTTCCACATACATTAAGTATTTTGGTTTATTACATAACGAAGCTACCCGGTGTTTTCTACACGTGTATTTTAATGTCATGACTAAAGAAATTTCTGCAGCGTCTCATGTTTAAAACCACGGAGGCTCAGTTTTTTTTATATAGTACGCACCCCTTCACTGTCAAAAGTAATTGAGAATCATAGCTGGCAGTAGAATGTTAACTGACACATAGTCCCATAAGTATGCTTTTCACGTTCGTCAAGAGATCTGCGATGCTGGTACTTTGTGTTTAAGATTCATTTTTACTCAGATAGGGAAGGTCATTGTTTTTAGTTTGGCAATTAAAATTTTTTTGCCACTAGGTAAGCGCTAGTGTCACATGACAACCGGATCTTCTCTATTTTCCACGTTAAAAAAATAATTCCAATGATCTCAGATCAAGTATAAAATAACTACGTAACTAAGTATTGACTTTTATTATCCACGCAGCTTAAAATTTTAATCATACGCGACCTCTGAGGAACACTCGGAGAACTAGCGGAGAAAATTTTCCCTATGCAACACTTTCCTTTAAGAAAACTCTCGTTGTTCATAACCTGAGTAGAATTAACCTTACCCATGGTCAATGTTGGGAGACCGCATGAGTAGAGACCTGCAAAATTCGCGTTATTATTTGAGGACACGTTAAACTTTAAACACGTGTACCTTTGCAATACGTTTGTCATTGGGAGCATAATGTATCTGACACGCCCTGAGTAACTCTGCGCCAGTAAATGAACACTTCACAATTGTGTGCACCAATCACGTGCAATTCAGTCAGGAAGGGCGTGGCTTCATATCTATGCAGCAGCCAATGGAGAAACGACGCCGGGTCCAGCACAGACAGTACTGTGAAGTTTAGCCTGACGCCGAATAATAACGCGAATTTTGAATGTCTCTACACTCCAAATATGAATCAGTGAGAATTTCACTATTTCAATCAGTCAAACGTATCTGACTGATACAACAGTCACTTGGTGATTCAGTGATATTTGCCACTGATTTGTAAGTCTTTTTTTCCATTGTTTACTCAGTGGTTTATTTTTGACTGATGGATCGGTTAAACAGTGTGTAAAAAACAAAGTGCATCAATTGAAATAACAGCGACTGAACTAATAAAACCAATAGAAAATACTTTCTAAAATGCGTTTCGTCTTTCAAAACGTCATTCTATGAGGTAATAGGAACACACATCATGTAATCGTCACAGCGCTCTCTTTGAAGTTTTAAACTGCGTATAATATGGTGAGGATAGTGCACTCATATATACTATTCGTGTTAACAATCCTAACGGTACCAATTAAACCAAATACGAATAGTAAGAACATACAGTTTAGATATTCACGATTTCCCGGAGAAACTATAACTCATATTTTTTTCTTCCCTTATTATTACTTGGCTTGGTAGCACAGATGGCAAGGTAAACGAAAAGTGTGTGAGTTCAATCTCAGCCACCTCTGGAAGTACTTTTACTTTTTTTTTAAATTACGGTAAAGTTCCCAATATAAATGGTAAACTATCGTAAATATGTCTATTTTACGTAATTATTGGCGTACATGCAATAAAAACGATATTTAACTCGCCACTGTAGTCGGCCATCACTTATTCAATAAATGAAAAAATTTCACGTCACTAATTCAATCAGTGAATTTTTTTTACTGAAACAATTAGTGGATTCTAAGTAGAGCAATTTTCACTGATTCGATTAGTTGAATTTCACTGCGAATCAGTTGTTTCCCGCTGATTCGAATTTAGAGTGTGCATATGAGAATAAATCTTTGGGGATGTTTGCTTGGAAATACACGTGTGTTTCAGGACAAGAGACGAGCGCCACGCATGGAACCGCAGAGAGGAAGAGACATACCCGCGCGCGTGGTCAGCTCGCCGTCGTGGAACAACTACTTGCAGAACGACAGCCACCGGAACAACCGGTTCAGGGGCGACCACCAGTATCGCAACAGCGGCAACAACAGCAGGGGCGACAGGTCGAGGAACAGCAGCAACAACAACAACTTCTTCAAGAGCAAGGGCAACTGCAGCTTCCGGCTGCGCGCGACGCTGTCGATGGGCGACACCCCAGGCAGCCCGCCGCACCCCAGGCTCCAGCAGCTGGAGCGCGAGGACACGCCGAAGCAGCAGCGCGTTTGCGTGTCGTACCCGGGCGTCCACCAGTTCCCGGACGTCGGCGTGCTCGGGGCCCCGCACATGCCTGTCTTCCAGGTTAACCTTTGTCCTACAACATCCCGGGAAGCTCCACGCTTCTAAGGCAAAATAAATAAACATATATAGAGACCTGCAAAATTCGCGTTATTACTTAAGGGTAAACTTCAACTGCCATTTTGGATTCTTGGTTTTTCTTTCGTATTTATATTTTTCAACATGGAAATTTGAAAAGTACGCCTATAGCGCACTATCTGTTGACTTTACCCTGCAGAACAGACATAAAAACCGAACTACGAACTCATAACTATGTCACAATATCGATTCTTCCGAATTTTGATAGAATAGATTTTGTGACATATTTATGGGCTTGTAGTTTTGTTTTTATGTCTGTACTGCATGGTAGTCAATAGTTAGTGCTCTATAGAAGTACTTTTCTATTTTTTATGTTAAAAAATATAAATAAGAAAGAAAAAAAAAACAAATTTAATTTTGATGGGTGAAGTTCACCCTTAAGGACAGATTGAACTCCAACTCACTATAAGTTTGAACAAATTCAGCCATTGGCCAAAAATATGTTTGGCACACCTCAGAGAACTCTTGAGCCAATAATGTAAGGCCACCACTGGAGTGACCAATCTTGTTTGAAGAGATCAAGAAGATACGTGACGTTGATCACACTGCAGCGGCCAATGAAACCACGAGAACAGTGCTCACTTGTATATAGGACGGGGGAGTCTACCTGGTACCGAAGGATAACGCGAATTGTGCAGATCTCTAGTCATGTATTTTCCGCGAGAAGATCTATGCTCCTGCTATACTTGACTACCCTACGTCCACAACCACAACTTCCTTCGGCTATTGGCCTCGTCAAATGTCCTTATTTGACTGGGCCAATCAGAATAAAGTACCCCGATAGTGAACGTCCACGATTCGCGGGCCGAAGCTAAGGGCACGTGGCATTTAAGATCATTCGACCACGAAACTGCGTAAGAACTAGAGTGTTTTGGACTACAGGTCTTGAAATCTTTATAGTCCATTCACGGTCACATCCAACTTTTCTGAAGCCCTGCTAAAGGTATACTTACAGGATACACCTCCGTGTCATTAAAATAAAGCGTAGGAAATTACATCACAAGGCCGTCGCACCACATCCATGCGCACTCAGTGGAATACAATGTTGCGTAAGAACTATTTATTAAAGATCGTTCACGACAAAGTGAGCACTTCTGAAATCAACCTTAGAAAAAAGTCACTGTCCATGCCTGCATATTTTAACTGGCGCACTGAGTGACGTGTGCCCGGTAAAGTTGGTAACGATGGATGGAAAGTAGTTCCGTATGTGAACGTCGAATAAAAAGTGTTAGGTAACAATTTCTGATAACCTAAAATATTTCTTTCTCTTTCTGTTTTTTTAATACATCTAAGTGTAAAAATTACCAGATTTGTAAAATATTTACTTTTCTAATAATTTCGCAGTTTTACTCGACTGACGCATGATTAAGTGATCAGGCTTATGGCAATAGCTGTGTCCGAAACGGCTACAAGACAATTATTTAGGTTATTATATCAACCACGTGACCAAGTATAGACCCTAAATATTTGGGTACTTAGGGTTGAAATTTACTGAGGTGAAGTAGTACACTAAATCCCAAAATAGGTCCGTAAAATCGTCTGCTGCTGTTTATTTACGTTTTATTTCCCGCATTGTGGTGGAAACGCCATTATTTGCTGTTCTTGAAACGCTGGACAATATGTGCATGTGGAAAAAAAGTAAAATCAGGGATCTAGATGTTATTTCGTATATAAGTAATAAGTAATTTTAAAATAAAGTTCGTATTGTTTAAAAAAAAAAAAAAAAAAAAAAAAAAAAACCAGTTTTGTTGTTATTTGAAATGGAATGTTAATTTCGGGGAGCGAGAGTAGGTTATTTATTGATAGAGTGGCCAACAAAATAACGTCGAAATTCCACAAGCCTGTAGTTTCCAACTTTGTCGCATGCAGCGGTGTTACAAGCTGTTCGAAACCCTCCACCCTAATTTCCTAAACGCTAATTCCCCAGATTGGCCGTTTCGGACACGGCCAATGTTAATTTCACATATGGTGGAAGAATTCACGTTGTTCGTGAAAGTAGATTTTAAGCAGGGCTTTCAAAAGCGCTCAGTTCACCGTGTGAACAGCTTATATCTTTGCAACTAAACATTTCTTGCCGCCAGGGTACACTGGTATAGGCTCTTCACGGTAAAGTGAGCACTTTTTATGTCCTAGTTACTTTTCCTTCCAGACATTTTTTATTCTTTAACTACTTTTTTAAATAAATATTTCCATGTAAGTAATAGACACAGTGTGTATATTACACCTCACTCAAAAGTTAACACATAAGGATAAAATAAAACATATATTTATTGACTATTATTCTAAATGAAAAGGCTTGCAAAAGAGCTCACTTTACCGTTAATAGCCTATATCGCACGTGTATAGTCTATCGATGTTTTATCACACATTTTAAATCAAACCTTAAAAAAAAAAACACCATGTATGATGTGTTTGGTTGTTTCCTAAACATGTTATTTATCGCGAGCTTTTTATATTGTGTTAATACTTAAGTACGCTATTTTTTATTTAAAATTAACTTTTACTCATATTTTAACTATTAATTATAATTGTTTTATTTATAACGAATACGAATAAAGGCAGGGACAGAATAGGTGTTTTGGTAATTCTTAGTAAGAAATAATTCTTATGCAAAAATAGCATTAAAGGGGATGTGCACGAACGCGGTGCGTTGGCCCTCTGGTGTAATTATCCAAGTTTTTATGAGGCGGAGGAATACACTGGAAGTAGGACTTAAGCAGGGCTTCAGAAAAGTGTGAAGTAGCCGTGAATGATGTATGTGAATATGCATGATTTTTTCCCGTTTTAGTAAGTAAGTAAATGGGATCATTTGCAATTCCCATGAAATAATTATAATTGTGTAATAATCTTCATATTTGTATTTTATTGGAAAAAACGAAAATAATAAAATTTGCTCTTCGCACTAGTGGAAATATAGCTAAATGTGTTCAATATGCTGTTAGATTGTCTGTTGTAAAACTGAATTTAGCAAAACGTTGGTTTAAATAATTACTTTCTTTAAATATAATATGTGAATCTAAAAAACATAGTGAAAATAGTTTATTTATTAGGGATTTCCAGCGCAGTTGGAATGGAGAAAAATATGATAATGTTTCTGATGACAGTTCTATTTATTTTGTGCCTAAATTCGCAAAATTTTTCATTTTCTTAACGCCGCTACCGCGAGCAGGCTGCCATCTTACACCGTTATGTTGTGTTGTAGCTGGTTCCATATAAAAGTGTGGATTCAATTTTTTATTGTAAATTCTTACGGTGATTGTAGCCGGGGCACACGGCGAAAGAACACACAACGTGCCTACAAGTAGATCTTAAGCAGGACTTTCAAAAGTGCTCATTTTACCGTGAACAGTCTATAACAACAGAGCGAAAGTAGTTTTATGTCTTAACGTTTTAGTGAAAGTTTTGCGGAAACATTTCTGACAACCGAAATTACTTCTTTCACTTTCTTTATTTTATGCTTGTAAGAGGAAGATTTAACAAATCTGTAAAATATTTACTTCTATAATTAGCATCATAGTTTCACTTGACCGAAGCATGACTAAAGTGCAAGGCGTTGTTAATTTTACATGCGTTGGAAGAATACATACGATGCATGCAAACAGATCTTAAGGTTCCCGTCTACCTGGAGCTTTTTTTTTCGCGTTTGAGGCAGAGAAGCGCGGGAGTGATAAGGGCGACACTGCAACGCGCATCAAGTGCGCCATCGGCGCTAAGCGCAAGGCTCTGAACTGACGTGCAGTGTTCTAGTACCACTGCGTGTGCTATGAGACTTTCAACTGTGTGATTCTATTATTTTATTGATGGAAAGTCTGTAGGAAGGTTCCATGCACGGTCCTTAAGTATTTTTGTATGTACAGTACATATGTGATGCATATATTTTGAGCTACAGCGCCTTGAAAACCCCGTTTTGGAGTATTCTGAAATGGGAGTTTCTAACGTGCGTAACATTTTGAAGGTACTCGACAGCCCTCGTCTGAATTGTGTGTTCCTTTCGTAGAATAGCACATTAAGCGCATGTGTAATAGTTTCGTGGGAAAACGTTTATTACGAACACACTGTGAAGCAGTTCTAGCATCATGCAGACGGGAGCCTTATGCAGGACTTTCGAAACTTTTCATTTTACCGTGAACAGCCTACATATCCGTTTAAGGGCATGTATTAAGACCTCTAGATATGTGTGGAATAGCTATTCCATATATAAGCTATTAAATTGTAACCTGTAGTATGATCATTACTTTAGTACAGTTATCCTTTAGATAAGTATTCCGAGGTTTTGGTTTGTTACTATGTATGTTGGCAATAAAAGTCACAATTTCTTTTGGTATTATGGCTTATGTTAAATTTGTCAGTAATGAGGGCGAGATTTGTTTTGAATATAATATATATGCTAATGCTTCTTTAGCAAAAGTGAATTAAATAACACTATTTGATCTGTCGTAATTGTAACTGATGTATTTCTGAAGTTGTAACAGGGAGTAAATATTTTGAGTATATATATTTTAATTTGCACATTTCTCTAGCTATCGCTACAATACTTTTGACATAAAAGCAAGTTGGTTATACTTGGATTTTGTGCCTGAATAAATTATTATAAATGCGACACAAATAGACAAAATTAAGCTGTTTCAGGATGTCTAACTTAAATAAATTTACTGTACGCACGAAATATGCAAAACATGTCTCGAATAAAATCACAATAATGAACTATGCTCTAAATAAATTTAAAGGGACACTCTCAAATGTTCAGTTAATTTCTCAAGTAATTGTTTTGGTACTTTAACAGTCAGTTACAGCCAAGGAGTGAATTTGAATTAGTAATGAATACATTTTTTTTATTGAATCTTCTCATTTTAGTGTATAGTTTATCGTATTTTACAGTGTAATATATTCTCGGAAGTGTGCTGCTGCACAACTTGAAAACCTAGAAATCAGTTCACATAAGTGTTGTGTGTTATATATATATATATATATATATATATATATATATATATATATATATATATATATATATATATATGAAATGCTGGGCTATCTATATAAGCACATGCGTACAACACATTTGTTCATAATTGTTACTGTCACTGGTGATAACAAACCTACCACAGCTTGCTTAACTTCATGACAAGTTTTAACAATGCATGTGGCTCGTTTCTTACAATTCAAGATTGACGCTAGTGCCTGTGTTTCTTAATTATATTATTTAATATTTCGAGAAAGGAGGGGGAAAATAATTTATTTCACCAATTTCAAGGCATTCGATTCCTCGAAATGATATTAAGCCTAGAACCCATATTTTCTTTTAAATTTTTAAAATTAAAAAAATGCAATTTCCAAAACTAAACTTTTGTGCTGTTATTGACATTCACCGGGTTTACTTGCATTTTGCAGAAATATTGTACATAGCACTTAAAATAGCAAAAAAACTTCAAGTCATATTTCTATATAATCTCCAAAACCAACATGCATATAATGAACACACCACCACCTGGACGCGATTTAAAAGCTTAAGGTATAGGCCTAAATGCTTATATACCACTTAAAGTCATTGATAGTTTAACCCCTTGATAACAGTTTTTGTATTAAATAAGTATAGGCTGTAATACACTATTTTCACCATCTGGCAGTTAACTTTAAACCTGATGTGCAACTAAAGACTGTTGACAATAAAGTGAGCACTTTTGAAAACAACCCTAGAATAAAGTCACTGCTCCTACTTGCATGTATTTTAACGGACGCACTGAGCAGCATTTACCCGGTAAAGTTGGTAACGATGGCAGGAAAGTAGTTCTATGCTTTAACGTCGACATAAACGTGTTAGGTTAGGCTACCATTTGCGATAGCTAAAATTTTTTTCCCCAGCATTTTTTTTAAATTCATACCAGTGTAAAAATTAGTAGATTTGTAAAATAGTTACTTTTTTAAATAATTTCACAGCTTTGCCCGAACGACGCATGAATAATGTGATGAGGCCCATGGCGGTGTTAATTTTACATATCGCGGAAGAATACACAACGTGCAGACAATTAGATCTTAAGCAGGGCTTTCAAAATTGCTCAGTTTGCCATGAACAACCTATAGAGGTAATGTGTAAGAGAAGGCATGAAGCCTTCGCCAGTATAGATAAAGCCGAAATCTTCTTCCTTTTCTACTTCAAGGGTAGACTTAAAAGTGTGTTTCGCCTCAAAGACTTGTCTACCCACCACAATCTTGGTATTTAATAGAGGGTCTTCCCATTGGTGCATATTGTCTTGCTTGTTTTGTCAATCTAGTTAGGACCATCCTGTCTATATGTTCGTCCCATTGTCGTTTTAAGAAATCTATTTTTTCTTGTAAATTGGAAATTTTTAATTGCCCCCTTGTATCATCATTACGGATGTGGCCTTTTAGGCTATATCCCGATATTTTTCTTAGAGGTCTCATCTCTGCAGACTATTCGCCTTTACTTTATTCTATTCAGCTCGCCCCCCGCCAAGGTGAACCGGGTTCAATCCCCGGATTTTCGTAAGTGGGAATCGTGCCGGACGATGCTGCTGGTCGGCGGGTTTTCTCGGGGATTTCCCGATTCCCCCGCCTTCCCATGCCGGTGCTGCTTCATACTCACCCCCACTCACCCTCATCGGCTCTCGAGACCTCGCTGTTAAGAGCCGCCCAAATCGCTTCATCCGCTTTGTCATATACTGAGAAAAATAACCAAACAAACGTTACCCAGGTGCACGCGCCGCAGCCCGTCGACGCCGCCAACTCCTTCCAGACGCTGTCGGTGACCCCCTCGCCGCTGGGGCACGGCGCCTTCCCCGACCCGGTGGTCGCCCCGGGAGCCGGAGGACTCGGGACCGAGTTCCGCAGGACATCCCCGGACGACGACGGCTACCGGCTCATGGTCACCCTGCCCGTCGGCTGGCGGCCCGACGGCACCTACGGCGTCCTCGAAGCCTTCGACCCCTTCCAGAGCTACCGCATGGCGCCCTACTACATCAACCCTTACACGTACCACAGCCACGCCGAGACGTTGAACAACGCCGACTTGGTCCCTTACAACACTCTGATGTAGGACTATGACCTGTGCCCCCTGTACTTTCACTTGTCTTGTACTTGTGCTTGATATTTGTGTAGCACCTCGTATAAGAAACGAACATTTTATTATGGTGTTGCCACGTGATTTCATTTCCAATGTAATTAAATATTGTATATACTCGCATAGTTTACTATTTGTTTCTAAATAATACATACACACACTATATGCATATAATAAACTACTTTTAAAAACTTCGATAAGTATGTCCTGGGATCAAAACATGGATATTTGTCCTACAACGCGTTGTTTTTGAGTTGCAGGACGTACATTGGGCACGTCAGAGAGGCGATGCTAGAAGTGCCCGCCATGGGCAGCAATGCACGCGTGGCAACCCGCCTCATCACGGACTGCCGAAGCCGCTCGAACATACTTGGGTCATGTCGAACGAGATTAGTCCGAAGTAACAACGCAGTAAGTGGCGGTGGCGATTCATGTTGCCACAATGTGTAACTCGATAACAACGCTTTGTAGGACATACATGTATATTCATAAGACTGTTTTCGCTTGTTTTAATTACCAGGAATCACCTCCCAAGGTTTGTTACAGTTTAGAAACACCCTGTGTATTTGTAGGCCTATATGTATGTGTGTGTATGTGTATATATATCACCACATGGACTGTAGGCCCATGCGTTTTAGAAAATCGACAACTGATTTGTAATGTTCAAATTAATTTAGTGCAGATCAGGGAAGAAAAATAATAAACCAATTTAATGAATAAAATATTTAACACAACTTATTCCTTAAAGTTTCAAACTTTGTATTTTTAGTTCTCGAGAAGTAGCATTTATTGCCGCTTTATTTGGTTTATCGGGACCTAATCGCGCCCATTTTTTAATATGCAAGGAATTGTATTTGTATTATCTCAGTTGGATGCACAGCAAAAATGTGCAACAGCAATAACTATTTTTAAAATGTGTGGTATGAATTTCCGAAATGAGCAGTTTTCAACTCCGATCACTGTGTTGTAAAAAGTACTGAATAACAAAGAAGAAATGTGTATATATAATAATGTAGAAAGTAAGTGAATACAACACAGCTTGGAGCCATGGTGACGAAGTACTCAGCGGTTTGTACTGTTGTTATTTTGAAAATGCAGCGCTGTACAATATTTTTAATTTGTGTATTTTAAAGGTTTCAAGGGTGAATGTAGCAAACAAGCTTTCCCCACTGTCCTCATCTCTTACATGATAGTCGACCAGAAATATCGAGAGTAGTAGGCATATGGCGACTTGGGCGCAAGGGGATCGGAGCAGGGGCCGTGGAGCCGCCATCGTGTTACGTCACCCGTCCGTCATCTGTTTCCCTTTTTTCCCCTCATAATTTCCCTTTTTCCCTCAAAATCGACTAAAGTACCCTAAAAAATTCCCCCTTTTCCCTAAAAAAATTCTCATTTCTCACAGAGCAGGCGAGAGGGATTAGTGACTCCAGGGTCAGGGATCAGCGACCCAGGTGATCAAGAGACAGGGATCAGTACTTATGACATTTGACTTTGACCCGAAAATCCATTAAAATATAGAAAAATTTAAAATCTATAAAAACAATTATTATTAAAAAATTTAACTAAAAAATCGTTTAAAAAGTTTATACAAATAATTTTAAAATCTATTTTCAAAATTTTATGTAAAACATTTCTCAATTAAAAAGCCTTTAACCTCGCCGGAATGAATTAAACTAATTGTGGTGCTGGGGGGACCTTAAGAAATGTGAGTGCTTTGTGGAAAAATTATAAGTTTTAAATTAATTTCTAATAAGTAATTTTTATAATTATTTTTTGGGGACTTTTTGGCATTTGGAATTTTTTGGGAATTTTCAGACAATATGTATGTGTGTGTGTGTGTGTGTGTGTGTGTGTGTGTGTGTGTGTGTGTGTGTATATATATAGCATTTACAAGGTCATGGGGTAAAGGTTGAGGTAGTCTGCATCTAACATGGCGGCAGTAGTCTGTAATGTATTATGCTTGCTGATTTTTATGCATTTTTTTCTCAAGATTTTATTTTCCAGGTTATGTGGTCAAGGTCATGGTCATTGACTTCCAATATGATGGATGGGAGATGCCTATCAAGATGGTGGTTGCCTACCAAGACGGCGGTCTCCAGTAAAGTATAAACAAATTACGAACGGAAAAACAAATATGGTGGCCTCTAGAAACATATAAACAAAGATGGCTGCCTCCAGTAGCATATAAACCAATAACGAATGAAAAATCAAGATGACGGAATGAGTATACATGTTAGGGGAGTGGAGGCGAGGGAGTCAGTCATCCGCTGGGGATTGAACGGATATGACTAATGGCGGTGCTGGGGGGACCTTCGGAATTGTAAGTTTTTTATTGAATTTTTTATAAAAAAAATTTAAGGATTTTTTTAGGGAAAATGGGAAATTCCCAGGGAAAATGAGGAAAATGGCAGGTGGGGTTAAAGGCTTTTTAATTAAGAAATTTCTTACATAAATATTATAAAAAATAAAATTTAAAGCGATTTTTATAGACTTTTTAAACGGTTTTTAAATTACATTTTTTGTAAATCTTTTAATTTTTTGACTTTTATTTATTTATTTATTTATTTATTTTTTTATTTTTGGGTCAAAGGTAAAAGGTCATAGGTACTGATCCCTGTCTCGTGGTCACCTGGGTCTGACCCTCGGTCACTGAACCCTGGCACTTGGGTCGCTGGTCCCTGACCTGGGGTCACTAATCCCTCTCGCCTGCTCCGGAAAAAATATAAATTTTTTGGGGAAAGAAGGGAAATTTTTAAGGAAAAGGGGAAATTTTTAGGGTATTTTGGTCAATTTTAAGGGAAAAAAAGGAAAATTTTGAGGTAGAAAAGGGGGAAAAGATAGCGGACGGGTGACGTAACAAGATGGCGGCTCCCCGGCTCCTATCCCCGACCCCCTTGCGCCCAAGTCACCATATCCCTACTATTGTCGAGTTAGGGCGAGGAAGACCATCGATTACGGCCTGAACTGTACTGCGGAAAGAAGGGAACTGGCGGCAATTTTGCTGCATGGGCGCAGCCCACCGCCGAAGCGTCGTTGTGACTGGCCAAAATGCGGATGCTCTGACTTTGCTGCCCGCTTATATTGCTCCGTTTAGGGAGGAGTACTTTACACCTCGACCACATCACCTTCCTAAGGGTCCTTCTACAATGAGCCGGCGCGACTGCTGCATTGTCTGCGCCGACGACGGTGCCGTTTTCCGGCCATCTGGGTCGCTGCAACTTACATGCCGACAAGCAGTCTCCATACAGCACGGAGTGCAGTTGTATGCTCTTCGCGGTTAAATGAGCACTTTTGAAACCCTGCTTAAGATATACTTGTATGCAAGTTGTTTACTATTCCGCTTTATGTCAAATTAACATTGTCATGGGCCTCGTCACTTCATTCATGCGTCGGTCAAGTAAAACTGTGAAATTATTAGAAATATTTCATTAATGGGTTCATTTTTACACACTGTTGAATTAAAATAACACAGGGTGCGAAATAAATAATTAAAATTATTACAAATGGTTACCTAACCATTTTTATTCGACGTTTGAATATGTAACTACTTTCCATCTATTGTTACCAACTTTACCGGGTGCATGTCACCTCAGTGCTCCCGTTGACGTATATGCAGGCATGGGCAGTGACTTTTTTCTAAAGTTGATTTCAAAAGTGCTCACTTTATCGTGAACAGCTTTTACACGATTTTCTCCTCGTTCTCCGAGATCTCAGGATAGTGGAGATTTGCAAAATTCGCGTTATTATTTAAGGACAGGCCGAAATTCAAGGTACTCTGCGTTTGACCATACTTCAGCCAGTGGCTAAAAATATGTTTGGCATGCCTCCGAGAACTCTTGAACCAATAATATAAGTTCAGCGGTTGAGTGGCCAATCTATTTTGAAGAGACACGTGACGTTGATTACAGTGCAGCGGCCAATGAAACCACTGAACTGCGGTCAAACGTTTATAAGGCAGTGGAGACTATCATGTCACCGAAAGATAACGCGAATTTTGCACGTCTCACGTCTCTACAGGATAGGTACATAAGTAGAGCTCAACTTCTCGTTAACATCTCAGAAAGGCAGGCACAGTAAAGGAATCGGCCATGGCCTGAAGTATGACACAAGGTTTAATGGAGTTAGCCTTGGAGTACGAACCAGCGTAAATATTTAACCCCACTGGGCAGTTCACGTTTATATTTTATCCGTAAGGACTATGTGACTCCATTATTCACTATTGCTCGTAATAATACCACATATTTGTTAGAATTTTTGTCGATTACTTTCATGGCACATTGTTTCGATCATACTAAAGAAGAACACTTCCGTTGTTTCCTTTTAATTTTTGCCTTTCATGATTGCTGATAACTATTATTTGTGGTACGTATTAAAAATTCTACCCAGGTAAGTCTGTAATATAGAAATCATTATTATAATTCTTCGTACACTCGTAAATATTTTCTGTTATAACATATATTTAAGTCAGTATCTTCATAAAAAGTGTTAATCTGCTTATATTTTACAATAATGACACTATATTGAAAAAGAATATGAGATTTTATAAGTCATTCATGCGAAAATATGTTTGTAAAATTTGAAATTGTTTTCAAAAATACAGCTGCTGAATTTTATTTGCAATATATTCATAATCACTCTGAATCGCATTTTGTTATTATTAATTAATAGTATGTCAACTACGTTTTGAACATTTACCAAATGCAGAACCATAAATAAGTTCCAAAGAATTTTAATTATTTATTTTGATGTTCTCTTTCTTAAAATGTTAAAACTTGATGAATTTGTGTAAATTCGCATTTCTGAATATTGTCACAATTTATATTAAGTAATGCAACGATTCTTTTACTGGGTATCTTAAACACATGTCCACACTCTTCGAACGGAAATGACAGAGAACTATTGAAGACAATCTGATATGGAACTGTATGTATTAGACGCTATAACGACAACATGCGGTATTTCATAAAACCAGTAGTTTACACGTTATTCGTATATAATTTTCATGCGGAATTCTCATCAGTACTATTTCACGTACAGTGATTTTAACCTCTGTATTTCAGTACACGAATTCATGGGTCCGCCAATATCTTGTTTAACTGGGATACAGCACATCCTTTGTGAGCTCCAGTGAGGTTTATTCCTCTCAGGTTGAGAATCTCAAAGCTTTTAGTTTGGCAACTACAGTTTCTCGCCACTAGGTAAGCGCTAGTGTCGCATGTGTACAGGGTTTTCTCTATTTTCCACGTTAAAATGAATAATTGCAATAATAATAAATTACATGTAAAGTAACTAAGTAAAATCCTTATCTTTTATTATTCACGTAGCTTAAAATTTGTTTTATTAAAAGTGACCTCTTTGTAACACTGCGCACCTAGTGGTGGAATTTTTTCCTAAGTAAAACTCCCGTATAATAAAACTCGTTTCGTTTCTAACCTGAGTAGAATAAACCTTAGCTCCAGTGCGCAGTGTCCCGTATCGCAAGTGAAGTCAACGATATCGCGACAATAGCTGGAATAACTGAAATAGCTTGCCAGTGAATCCGCAAGTATAGGAATGCGGCGCTGGTAACCTGCAGCAACCAGAGAACACGAGACTGTGAACACATCGACTCATTGCCATTTTCTCTAGTAAACCTAGGCCTACTCGCTATGGGAGCAGAAATTATTCACAATATCCTCACGCTAATCGTTTCCTTATTGAAATTACGTATTACGTTTTGCATTGTGTACGCATATCATACACACAACGCTTTACCCAACTCTCTTTTTTAATAGGGCGGGGGAAACTTTTAAGAAAATGTATGGTCTTGCGGTCCGAATTAGGTCCAAAGGTCCAGTTACGTCAGTGAATATATAATTCTTTAGTAAGTAAACAGTCATAAGTTCCAGGGAAGTTGTGAACACAGGCAGAAATATAACGGAATTAATTAAAAGTTAGATTACTCTGACTGCACAATGGTATTTTATAATGCTTATAAAGTTCTTTTTTTATGATCTTACAATTTTGTTCACCAATAAATTTGCATTTATTTCCCTTGGAATTTTGCTCTTCATTGTTATCACTTTCAATGGTGTGTTTAAAATTGTCTGAAATAGTTATAGATTTAAAGGTAAGTATTTCCGTTCAGAAATATATAGTATACATACATGTACACACACAGGCACATTTTCAGTTTTTTTATTCATTTAATAAATTCATTCAGCAGCACTGTCGGTAGTAGAACGTTATTAATTACTTTCAATTCAACATTTCCTTTTGTATCTTTATTAGCGAAGTATAATTGTAAACAAGATCATCCAGAACAAGCCTTACATTCACATGATTATAAACTAAACAATACATAATTAATACGATTAATCTTAGTGAATCACTAGCAAAGTCTTACACCATATTTTTCCAAAACAAGTAGGCTATATCAATGAGATAAAATTTATAGAGAGACAAGACCAAACTGGAGCCATATTTAAACATGTGTGAAAGGCATGGTGAAATTTCCAGAAAAGTACTGAGTTAATACATTACTATTGCCGGTTCTGTACAAAAAAAAAAACAAGGTATTAGATTTTAATATAAGCACAATGAATGTCGAAATCACAACTTCGAAATTCTATTTAACGCAATGAAATTATATAGGCCTACAAATTTAAATAATCATTGACGTACTCCTCAGGTACTTTCTATTTGTGATGTAGGATTCACAGTCATTCACGGCCAAAGTGTGACCGTGAGACGGCACATGAAAAATAATACTTTATTCACAATAATAACATTCTACTGTGGTGGTTTTTAAATTGCCAAGTGACGTTAGAATCACAAGGACAATGATGTATCGTAAAAATATATATTGGCTTCCTGAAAGTTAGTGAAAGGACTACATACTATAACTGTTCTAAAATACTACTGTAATTGTCCTTATTATCAACTATTTTAATTTACGTCTGCTGTTAGATTAAATAATAACATCTTTCTTGTACGGTATTCTATCACTTGCAGTGGACATTAATATCGTTGGTTAACGTGCATAGAAAATTAAACTGTAACCGAAAGCTTAGCAGATTACATACAAAGTATTTTATTTAACTGGGGTTCGAAAAATGATAACATTATCTACGAGACGTAAGTGACAGAAAAAATCACAGCACCGAAATGTAATAACTTATTGGTCTAATGGAAGGAAAGATCTTTGACGATAAGTATGAGATGACACAATCAAACTTGTCCTACACAATTATTTTAACAATAGTTACGAATCTGTTCTGCCGTTAAAGATGTCATTTGCAATAACTATATATGTTACAAGAAGAAATATATATGGACTACGGATACATCTATGTTACAAAACAACCACTGAAATAAGTGTCTAAAATGCAAATCATTCATTTCGGTACAAACCATTTTGCGTAAATTCTGAAGAGGAAATGCCTTCCTGATGCAGGTCAGATTTGGAAGCACAGCGAATAATGTTGGTAATCCGATAAAGCTTAATGGCACATGTATCATAATCCCAGATAAATTTTTAAGCAGTTGACATTCGGTTTGTTAGCAAAATTAAATATTTTAATCGAATTCATTTTGGACACAGAATCAGGTATTTCCGGAGTACCAACTTATTTATTCACTTGCAAATCTTTTATAAAATAAAATATTAAACTAAATTTCTGACTGGTATTTTTCATATACAGCCACATTTTGAAATAAAATATTTTCGAAAATTTATTGACAAATAGTTATACATGAAATAGTGTTTTACTCCTTAGAAATTGAAAATTCCGCCACGCTTCTAAGGCGAACTGTATTGCATAAGTAATTTTCATTAAACGGCAAAAGAACGAAAAGTAAAGAGTTTACACAAGGGAAGTTGTGAATTGTGTCAATATGTTAATGAATTTCTGATCGATTCTTTAGATTTAGGGCCAAAGATCGCCGAAAATATTGTTTTTAATTTTTGTTGTGTTCATCGTGTCCAACAACACTTTAAAATTGAGCACTGTAAAGTTTCTTTTCACAGTACCTAATTACAGGTATTTAAATCGAGACGATGCCCGTCAGATTAATTATGAAATTTTATGAAGCATATTTTCAATAATCCCAGGATATGTTTCATTTTGTTTTAAAAAATTGAAATTTCCCATTAACTTTCACGTACGTAAATTAATGGAACTGGAAATATAAATTAAATCATCACATTTTATATAATAATTGAATAACCCCTGCCTTTTCAGTGTAAAAAATGAAAATATATTGGTTACAGCAAATAGTCTTAAAATATTTTTGAAATATTGCCATTAATTCCTTTAATGCCCAGCTTTCAGCATCCACAGCAGCACCAATGAGATGGGATCAACGTTCTCTCCTTCAACGCTGTGCTGCACAGTGCCAGAAGCCGCAAGAACAGGGCCGTTGTTTGCTCCAGAAACGGGCATTGCTCGCAGACTCGGTGAATATGGTTTACAGGAGGTTATGTCATACTGTAGTGATTCTATGAGCACCGAGCACATTTCGTTCTCAACGAATTCCTCGGCGTTTGACCTGAATTTCACATCCTCTGACGAGCTGTCGCTGTCTTCGTCGTTTAGAGCAGGATTATGGTGTTTGGCAATAAATTCAATCACTTTGTTGAGGAATGGAACGCTTTCTTCGTTTTCGTTCTCTTTCGGACTCGTCGATGTTTCAGACAAAGTTTGGTCTTGGTCTAACTCCTCAGGATGCACAGCTTCATCACTAGCTTCTGAGGGTCGATTTCCATTCCGAGAAATTAAGGACTTGTTGCTAAATATTTTTGTGTTATATTTTTCCATGTACTTGCATTTCAGGTTTATTTTATGTTGCACGTCGAGCTCTTTCAAACCCGGAGAATGCGGCTTCCTCTGCAGAACTTTGGAGTACGTCTCTCTGCATTTCGATGTGGTCCTTCTAGCTGCTGTCTTGTGACGGGCAACTGTCGTCTTTTCCTTTCTCTCTGCGGGTTTGTTCTTCGTCGGCTCGTGAGGCCAGTCGGGCGAGTCGACGATGTCGTCGGTTCTCCACAAGACGTACTTCTGTTTGCGATCGTTCTCCACCTCGGCGGGGTCGAGCACCCAGCCCACCGGCTTGAACGCAACACTGACGTTGCCAGGGCCGTCGGGGGAGCCAGCCACGTTACGGCCGTCCATCACGCCGGCAATCTGGAAGCAGTCCGGAGACACGCATGAGAGGACGAAGCCGTCGGGAGCTTGGAGCGAGCTTGCAGGGAGCAGGACGAAGGAGGAGTCCTGGGCTTGGTGGTAGGGTATCAGTGAGGAGGACGTGGAGGGCAGGCACTGGTAGTATTCAGACGTACCGTTGTGCTGCGCGCCGCTCGCGGCGACTGGTGTGTGCATCGGCTGCTGGTCCCAGTGGTGGAAAAACTGTGCATAAACCTTGCACATCGTCACTTGGAAAACTGGTATTCCCTGAAACACACCAACGTATATGAATGTGAGAACGTGTCCACGTCTGTTTTATTAATCCACGAGTTGTGTGACGTATCAAAACCTAACCATTTAACATTAATTTTCTCGCCTTTAGTTTTTAAGACTTTTTCAACCAAATATTCATTGGGATAGTTGGTTTTCATAATTTCGTGTTCATGAAAGCTGTCTTTTATTTCTTCTCCATTCATATATTTTAATTTGTAAGTTGGCACATCATAATTTTAAACTTTGCAAATAGTAAATAATTCTGTTGACCAATTAGCAGTATAACCAAATTATCTTTATTTTGCTTACATGAACCACACCACCAACTTTATATTTAGCTTGCATATTTGGTTTAGTAAACACAAAATTTATTTGCATTAAATTGTACGCAGCATAGTATTGTAGTATTCTTTCACTACATTGTTCATTATATTTGTCCATTTATAGTTGCACTTCAAAGCAAATTTCTTCTACAATATAGTTTTCAAAGTTCGATTAAACCTTTCTACAACACTTGCTTTGAGTTCACTAAATGAAGAATAATGATTGATGCTATATTTTTGCATGAGTTCATTGAATGTTTTATTATAAAATTCTGAACCATTGTCACTTTGTAAATTGTTTGATTTTACTTTAATATAGATTCTAAACCATTTACTACATTTTTTGCTGTTTTATCTTTAATTGGAATAGCAAATGCATATTTTGAAAAAACATCAATATGATGTCATAATATATTTGTATCCATTTTTATGCGAGATATACCTTTTAAATTACCAGTGTCCATCTCAACAAAATCAATTTGCCATAAATCATCAATACCATACAAAATTACTTTTCGTCTTGGAAAATTTTTCTTGATGGCTTATATAATTCATTAATTATTCCCTCTCTCGCAGTGGGCAAAATCATTTTTTTTTAATGTTCATTTATTAGAATTGCATATAGAACATTTACTTTTCCGAACTAATCGTCCATTGTTTGTATTTTCAGTTTTTATATTATTATTTTTAGTAACTTTCTTACACTTCAAACACCAAGTGTGCGTATCGCAATAATTCAATACAGATTTGTTTAAATTTTGTAATTTATTAGCTATTTCTTTATCAAAGTATCTTTTATTGACAGCATATGTTCCATCTATTGGATCAGTCATTTTATTAATTCTACGATTTTGAATAGAATATAGTCTATTGTATAAATCAAAACTTTACTTATTTGATCTCATAAAGCAGAAACAATGATATTGTATTTTGATTCTACATATGATTTTAAATCACAAACACTAGTATTGTATTTGGATTTTACATTGGTTTTTAAAGTATAATCAGGAACAATAGTTTTATATTTTGAATCTGCATCTTTTTTTAGTGCCTGCTTTGCATTATTTATTCGTTTTATATACTCAGCAATAGTATTACTGAATTGTAAATGTTTATCTTCTTTTAGACCATAATCAGAAACAATAGTTTTATGTTTTGAATCGACATCCTTTTTTAATTCATAATCTACTTTATGTATATCAAAAAATCTTTTATTGACTGCATATTTATTATTTATAGGTTCACCTATATTAACAATTCCACGCCCTAGAAACTAAACATACATTTTTGTATAATCGAAACAATTGGATAGTTCACTTTGTAAAGAAGAAACACTCGAATTGCATTTTGAATCTGCATGTCTTTAAATCTTCAATAATATTGTCGATGTCTTCATTTGAATATTTTATTAATGAGTTCCCAATAACGCTGTAATTTAATAATAGTGAAATTATATCGTTAAACTTAAATTCTCTCGAAAAAAAAGATGTAAAACTATTAAACATAGATGTCCACATATAACTGAATTTAACTTCTGAATTTGATCATCATTATAATAAATGTCTATATTTTTGAAATAATTAATTAAATTAGTTGGAATATTGCCTCCAAATGAGTCAAAATAATAAACATCATTGTTTTCATTAAAATAGAAAACCCAATGAGTTCCTGGATTTGCTGAAGTATCAAAATTAACTACAGCAGATTCATTTTTGTGCAAATTTTTTGGTAGTTCATCAATCATATAAACATTTCTGAAATTTTTTATATTTAATATTTTTACATATTTTTCGATATCAATATTAGATAGTGGAGCTAAATTTTTTTGGCCATCCTCTTTTTAAGTACTTTCCAGCTTTGCTTTCCATTGGTAAATTATATCTTTTCTGTTCTTCTAATTCTTTTATAATTTGATTGACTTGATCAGCAGCACCATAAATTGCACCAGCTGCTGTCGCTAAACCCCTGAATGTGCCTAAAGCAGCACGTACGAGAGGAATAATTCCTCCATGATGAAAACCATTTCCAAGATTTTTCTT